>JASVEL010002192.1:0-496840 GCA_032618575.1 Nicotiana noctiflora
TTCAGTGAAGGCTCATGATCTGAGTCCCAATTCAACTGTTGTTGAACCTTGTTGATTGTTTTTTGGGTTGAGGGCTTTTAGCCCGAGGGTCAATTCAACTGAGGTTGAATTACTTCACAATTGAACCGTAGTTGAACCTTGTTGATTTTTTTTGGTCGAGGGCTCGTAGCCTGAGTGTCGATTCAACTGAGGTTGAATTACTTCGACAAAGCTCATGGCCTGAGTCCCAATTCAACCGTAGTTGAACCTTGTTGATATTTTTTTCATCGAGGGCTCGTAGCCCAAGTGTCGATTTAACAAAGTTTAAATTACTTCGGCGAAAGCTCCTGGCCTATGTCCCAATTCAACCGTAGTTGAACCTTGTTGATTTATTTTGGGTTGAGGGCTTGTAGCCCGATTGTCGATTTAACTAAGGTTTAATTAGTTCGGCGAAGGCTCATGGCTTGAGTCCTAGTTCAACCATAGTTGAACCTTGTTGATATTTTTTTCGTCGAGGGCTCGTAGCCCGAGTGTCGATTTAAATGAGTTTGAATTACTTTGGTGAAGGCTCATTGCATGAGTCCCAATTCAACCGTAGTTGAACCTTGTTGATTTTTTATGGGTCGAGGGCTTGTAACCCGAGTGTCGATTCAACTGAGGTTGAATTACTTCGGTGAAGGCTCATGGCCTGAGTCGTAATTCAATCATAGTTGAACCGTTTAGATTTTTTTTTGCTCGAGGGCTTGTAGCCTGAATCGATTCAACTGAGGTTGAATAACTTCGGCGAAGGATCATGACCCGAGTCCCAATTCAGCCGTAGTTGAACCTTGTTGATTTTTTTTTGGGTCGAGGGCTTTTAGCCCGAGTGTCACTTCAACTGAGGTTGAATTACTTCTATGAAGGCTCATGGCCTGAGTCCCAGTTCAACCGTAGTTGAACTTTTTTGATTTTATTTTTGGTCAAGGGCTCGTAGCCCGAGTTTCGATTCAACTGAGGTTGAATTACTTCGGCGAAGGCTCATGGCCTGAGTCCCAATTCAACCGTAGTTAAACCTTGTTGATTTTGTTTGGGTCGAGGTCTCCTAGCCCGAGTGTCGATTCAACTAAGGTTGAATTACTTCACCAAAGACTCATGGCCTGAATCCCAGTGCAACCGTAGTTTAACCTTGTTGATCGTTTTGCGGCGAGGGCTCGTAGCCCGAGTGTCGATTCAACTGAGGTTGAATTGTTTCGGCGAAGGCTCATGGCCTGAGTCCCGGTTCAACTGTAGTTGAACCTTGTTGATATTTTTTTTTGGGTCGAGGGTTCGTAGCCCGAGTGTCAATTCAACTGAGTTTGAATTACGTTGGTGAAGGCTCATTACATGAGTCCAAATTCAACCGTAGTTGAACCTTGTTGATTTCTTTTTGGGTCGAGGGCTTGTAGCCCGAGTGTCGATTCAACTGAGGTTTAATTACTTCGGCGAAGGCTCATGGCCTGAGTCACAATTCAACCGTAGTTGAACCTTGTTGATTTTTTTTGGTCGAGGGCTCATTGCCCGAGTGTCGATTCAACTGAGGTTGAATTACTTCGACGAAGGCTCATGGCATGAGTCCAGTTCAACCGTAATTGAACTTTGTTGATTTTCTTTTTGGGTCGAGGGCTCCTAGCCGGAGTGTCGATTTAACTAAGGTTGAATTACTTCGCCGAAGACTCATGGCCTGAATCCCAGTTCAACCGTAGTTTAACCTTGTTGATTATTTTGCGTCCAGGCCTTGTAGCTCGAGTGTCGATTCAACTAAGGTTGAATTGTTTCGGCGAAGGCTCATGGCCTGAGTCCCAGTTAGACTGTAGTTGAACCTTGTTGATATTTTTTGGGTCGAGGGCTCGTAGCCCGAGTGTCAATTCAACTGAGTTTGAATTACTTTGGTGAAGGCTCATTACATAAGTCCCAATTCAACTGTAGTTGAACATTGTTGATTCTTTTTGGGTCGAGGGCTTGTAGCCCGAGTGTCAATTCAACTGAGGTTGAATTACTTCGGCGAAAGGCTCATGGCCTGAGTCACAATTCAACCGTAGTTGAACCTTGTTGATTTTTTTTGGTCGAGGGCTCATTGCCCGAGTGTCGATTCAACTAAGGATGAATTACTTCGACGAAGGCTCATGGTGTGAGTCCCAGTTCAACCGTAATTGAACGTTGTTGATTTTATTTTTGGGTCGAGGGCATTTAGCCCTAGTGTCAATTCAACTGAGGTTGAATTACTTCGGCGATGGCTCATGGCCTGAGTCCCAGTTCAACTGTAGTTGAACTTTGTTGATTTTTTTTTTGGTCGAGGTCTCGTAGCCCGAGTTTCGATTCAACTGAGGTTGAATTACTTCGGCGAAGGCTCACGGCCTGAGTCCCAATTCAATCGTAGTTAAACCTTGTTGATTTTTTTCGGGTCGAGGGCTCCTAGCCCGAGTGTCAATTCAACTAAGGTTGAATTACTTCGCAGAAGACTCATGGCCTGAGTCCTAGTTCAACTGTAGTTGAACCTTGTTGATATTTCTTTGGGTCGAGGACTCGTAGCCCGAGTGTTGATTCAACTGAGGTTGAATTACTTCGACGAAGGGTCATGGCATGAGTCGTAGTTCAACCGCAGTTGCACCTTGTTGATTTTTTTTTGGGTCGAGGGCTTGTAGCCCATGTGTCGATTCAACTAAGGTTAAATTACTTAAGCGAAGGCTCATGGCCTGAGTCCCAGTTCAACCTTGTTGATTTTTTTTTTGGGTCGAGGGCTCGTAGGCCGAGTGTCGATTCTACTGAGGTTGAATTACTTCAGTGAAGGTTCTTGGCCTTAGTCACAGTTCAACCGTAATTGAACCTTGTTGATTTTTTTTGGGTCGAGGGCTCGTAGCCTGAGTATCGATTCAACTGAGGTTGAATTACTTCGGTGAAGGCTCATGGCCTGAGTCCCAATTCAACCGTAGTTAAACCTTGGTGATTTTTTTTTGTGTCAAGGGCTCCTAACCCGAGTGTCAATTCAACTGAGGTTGAATTACTTCGCCGAAGGTTCATGGCCTGAGTCCCAGTTCACCAGTAGTTGAACCTTGTTGTTTGTTTTGGGTCGAGGGCTCGTAACCCGAGTGTCGATTCAATTGAGGTTCAATTATTTCGGCGAAGGCTCATGGCCTGAGTCCCAGTTCAACCGTAGTTGAACCTTGTTGATATTTGTATTGTCGAGGGCTCGTAGCACGAGTGTTGATTCAACTGAGTTTGAATTACTTCGGCGAAGCCTCATGGCCTGAGTCCCAGTTCACCAGTAGTTGAACCTTGTTGATTGTTTTGGGTCGAGGGCTCGTAGCACGAGTGTCGATTCAACTGAGGTTGATTTATTTATGCGAAGGCTCATGGATTGAGTACCAGTTCAACCGTAGTTGAACCTTGTTGATATTTTTTTTGGTGAGGGCTCGTAGTCCGAGTGTCGATTAAACTGAGTTTGAATTACTTCAGTGAAGACTCATGGCATGAGTGTCGATTAAACCGAGTTTGAATTACTTCAGTGAAGACTCATGGCATGAGTCCCAATTCAACCGTAGTTGAACCTGGTTGATTTTTTTGGGTCGAGGGCTTGTAGAACGAGTGTCGATTCACCTAAGGTTGAATTACTTCGGTGAAGGCTCATGGCTTGAGTCACAATTTAACCGAAGTTGAACCTTGTTGATTTTTTTGGGTCGAGGGCTCGTAGCCTGAGTGTCGATTCAACCGAGGTTGAATTACTTCGACGAAGGGTCTTGCCTGAGTCCCAATTCAACCGTAGTTGAACCTTGTTGATTTTGTTTGGGCCGAGGGCTTTTAGCCCGAGTGTCAATTCAACTGAGGTTGAATTACATCGGCGAAGGCTCATGGCCTGAGTCCCAGTTCAACCGTAGTTGAACCTTGTTGATTTTTATTTTTGGTCAAGGGCTCGTAGCCCGAGTGTCGATTAAACAGAGGTTGAATTACTTCGGCGAAGGCTCATGGCCTAAGTCCCAGTTCAACCGTAGTTGAACCTTGTTGATTTTTATTTTGGGTCGAGGGCTCGTCGCCCGAGTGTGGATTCAACTGAGGTTGAATTATTTCGGCGAAGGCTCATGGCCTGAGTACCTGTTCAACCGTCGTTGAACCTTGTTGATATTTTTTTCGTTGAGGGCTCGTAGCCCTAGTGTCGATTCAACAGAGTTTGAATTACTTCGGCGAAAGCTCATGGCATGAGTCCCAATTCAAGCGTAGTTGAACCTTGCTGATTTATTTTGGGTCGAGGGCTTGTAGCCCGAGTGTCGATTCAACTGAGGTTGAATTACTTCGATGAAGGCTCATGGCCTGAGTCATAACTCAACCGTAGTTGAACCATGTTGATTTTTTTTGGTCGAGGGCTCGTAGAACTGAGTGTTGATTCAACTAAGGTTGAATAACTTAGGTGAAGGCTCATGACCTAAGTCCCAATTCAACCGTAGTTGAACCTTGTTGATTTTTTTTTGGGTCGAGGGCTTTTAGCCCGAGTGTCAATTCAACTGAGGTTGAATTACTTCGGCAAAGGCTCATGGCCTGAGTCCCAGTTCAACCGTAGTTAAACCTTGTTGATATTTTTTTGGGTCGACGGCTCGTAGCCCGAGTGTCGATTCAACTGAGGTTGAATTACTTCAGTGAAGGCTCATGGCCTTAGTCCCAGTTCAACCGTACTTGCACCTTGTTGATTTTTTTTTGGGTCGAGGGCTCGTAGCCTATGTGTCGATTCAACTAAGGTTAAATTACTTAAGCGAAGGCTCATGGCCTGAGTCCCAGTTCAACCCTAGTTCAACCTTGTTGATTTTTTTTTGGGTCGAGGGCTCGTAGGCCGAGTGTCGATTCAATTGAGGTTGAATTACTTCAGTGAAGGTTCTTGGCCTTAGTCACAGTTCAACCGTAATTGAACCTTGTTGATTTTTTTTGGGTCGAGGGCTCGTAGCCTGAGTATCGATTCAACTGAGGTTGAATTACTTCGGTGAAGGCTCATGGCCTGAGTCCCAATTCAACCGTAGTTAAACCTTGGTGATTTTTTTTTGTGTCAAGGGCTCCTAACCCGAGTGTCAATTCAATTGAGGTTTAGTTACTCCGCCGAAGGTTCATGGCCTGAGTCCCAGTTCACCAGTAGTTGAACCTTGTTGTTTGTTTTGGGTCGAGGGCTCGTAACCCGAGTGTCGATTCAATTGAGGTTCAATTATTTCGGCGAAAGCTCATGGCCTGAGTCCCAGTTCAACCGCAGTTGAACTTTGTTGATATTTTTATTGTCGAGGGCTCGCAGCACGAGTGTCGATTCAACTGAGTTTGAATTACTTCGGCGAAGCCTCATGGCCTGAGTCCCAGTTCACCAGTAGTTGAACCTTGTTGATTGTTTTGGGTCGAGGGCTCGTAGCACGAGTGTCGATTCAACTGAGGTTGAATTATTTATGCGAAGGCTCATGGATTGAGTCCCAATTCAACCGTAGTTGAACCTTGTTGATATTTTTTTTGGTGAGGGCTCGTAGTCCGAGTGTCGATTAAACTAAGTTTGAATTACTTCAGTGAAGACTCATGGCATGAGTCCCAATTCAACCGTAGTTGAACCTAGTTGATTTTTTTGGGTCGAGGGCTTGTAGAACGAGTGTCGATTCACCTAAGGTTGAATTACTTCGGAGAAGGCTCGTGGCTTGAGTCACAATTTAACCGAAGTTGAACCTTGTTGATTGTTTTGGGTCGAGGGCTCGTAGCCTGAGTGTCGATTCAACCAAGGTTGAATTACTTCGACAAAGACTCTTGCCTGAGTCCCAATTCAACCGTAGTTGAACCTTGTTGATTTTGTTTGGGCCGAGGGCTTTTAGCCCGAGGGCTTTTAGCCCGAGTGTCAATTCAACTGAGGTTGAATTACATCGGCGAAGGCTCATGGCCTGAGTCCCAATTCAACCGTAGTTGAACCTTGTTGATTTTTATTTTTGGTCAAGGGGTCGTAGCCCGAGTGTCGATTAAACTGAGGTTGAATTACTTCGGCGAAGGCTCATGGCCTAAGTCCTAGTTCAACCGTAGTTGAACCTTGTTGATTTTTATTTTGGGTCGAGGGCTCGTAGCCCGAGTGTCGATTCAACTGAGGTTGAATTATTTCGGCGAAGGCTCATGGCCTGAGTACCAGTTCAACCGTCGTTGAACATTGTTGATATTTTTTTCGTTGAGGGCTCGTAGCCCTAGTTTCGATTCAACAGAGTTTGAATTACTTCGGCGAAAGCTCATGGCATGAGTCCCAATTCAAGCGTAGTTAAACCTTGCTGATTTTTTTTGGGTCGAGGGCTTGTAGCCCGAGTGTCGATTCAACTGAGGTTGAATTACTTCGATGAAGGCTCATGGCCTGAGTCATAACTCAACCGTAGTTGAACCATGTTGATTTCTTTTGGTCGAGGGCTCGTAGACTGAGTGTTGATTCAACTAAGGTTGAATAACTTAGGTGAAGGCTCATGACCTAAGTCCCAATTCAACCGTAGTTGAACCTTGTTGATTTTTTTTTGGGTCGAGGGCTTTTAGCCCGAGTGTCAATTCAACTGAGGTTGAATTACTTCGGCAAAGGCTCATGGCATGAGTCACAATTCAACCATAGTTGAACCTTGTTGATTTGTTTTGGTCGAGGGATCGTATCCTGAGTGTCGATTCAACTGAAGTTGAATTACTTCGACAAAGGCTCGTGGCCTGAGTCCCAGTTCAACCGTAGTTGAACCTTGTTGATATTTTTTTCTTCAAGGACTCGTGGCCCGAGTGTCGATTCAACTTAGTTTGAATTACTTCGACGAAGGCTCATGGTCAGAGTCACAATTCAACCGTAGTTGAACCTTGTTGATTTTTTTTTGGGTCGAGGGCTTGTAGCCCGAGTGTCAATTCAACTGAGGTTGAATTATTTCGGCGAAGGCTCATGGTCTGAGTTTCAGTTCAACCATAGTTGAACCTTGTTGATATTTTTTTCATCGAGTGCTCGTAGCTCGAGTGTCGATTAAACTGAGGTTGAATTACTTCGGCGAAGGCTCATGGCCTAAGTCCTAGTTCAACCGTAGTTGAACCTTGTTGATTTTTATTTTGGGTCGAGGGCTCGTAGCCCGAGTGTCGATTCAACTGAGGTTGAATTATTTCGGCGAAGGCTCATGGCCTGAGTACCAGTTCAACCGTCGTTGAACATTGTTGATATTTTTTTCGTTGAGGGCTCGTAGCCCTAGTTTCGATTCAACAGAGTTTGAATTACTTCGGCGAAAGCTCATGGCATGAGTCCCAATTCAAGCGTAGTTAAACCTTGCTGATTTTTTTTGGGTCGAGGGCTTGTAGCCCGAGTGTCGATTCAACTGAGGTTGAATTACTTCGATGAAGGCTCATGGCCTGAGTCATAACTCAACCGTAGTTGAACCATGTTGATTTTTTTTGGTCGAGGGCTCGTAGAACTGAGTGTTGATTCAACTAAGGTTGAATAACTTAGGTGAAGGCTCATGACCTAAGTCCCAATTCAACCGTAGTTGAACCTTGTTGATTTTTTTTTGGGTCGAGGGCTTTTAGCCCGAGTGTCAATTCAACTGAGGTTGAATTACTTCGGCAAAGGCTCATGGCATGAGTCACAATTCAACCATAGTTGAACCTTGTTGATTTGTTTTGGTCGAGGGATCGTATCCTGAGTGTCGATTCAACTGAAGTTGAATTACTTCGACAAAGGCTCGTGGCCTAAGTCCCAGTTCAACCGTAGTTGAACCTTGTTGATATTTTTTTCTTCAAGGACTCGTGGCCCGAGTGTCGATTCAACTTAGTTTGAATTACTTCGACGAAGGCTCATGGTCAGAGTCACAATTCAACCGTAGTTGAACCTTGTTGATTTTTTTTTGGGTCGAGGGCTTGTAGCCCGAGTGTCAATTCAACTGAGGTTGAATTATTTCGGCGAAGGCTCATGGTCTGAGTTTCAGTTCAACCATAGTTGAACCTTGTTGATATTTTTTTCATCGAGTGCTCGTAGCTCGAGTGTCGATTCAACTGAGTTTGAATTACTTCGGTGAAGGCTCATGGCATGAGTCCCAATTCAACCGTAGTTGAACATTGTTGATTTTTTTGGGTCGAGGGCTTGTAGCCCGAGTGTCGATTCAACTGAGGTTGAATTACTTTGGCGAAGGCTCATGGCCTTAGTCGCAATTCAACCGTAGTTGAACCTTGTTGATTTTTTTTTGGTCGAGGGCTCGTAGCCTGAGGGTCGATTCAACTGATGTTGAATTACTTTGGCGAAGCCTCAAGACACGAGTCCCAATTCAATCGTAATAGAACCTTGTTGATTTTTTTTTTGGGTCGAGGGCTTTTAGACCAAGTGTCAATTCAACTGAGGTTGAATTACTTCGGCGAAGGCTCATGGCCTAAGTCCCAGTTCAACCGTTGTTGAACTTTGTTGATTTTGTTTGGTGGAGGGCTTGCAACCCGAGATTTGATTTGACTAAGGTTGAATTACTTCGGCGAAGGCTCATGGCCTGAGTGTCAGTTTAACCGTAGTTGAACCTTGTTGATTTTTATTTTTGGTCGAGGGCTCGTAGCTCGAGTGTCGATTCAACTGAGGTTGAATTATTTCGGTGAAGGCTCATGGCCTGAGTCCCAGTTCAACCGTAGTTGAACCTTGTTGATATTTTTTTGGCTCGAGGGCTCGTAGCTCGAGTGTCAATTCAACTGAGTTTGAATTACTTCGGTGAAAGCTCATGGCCTTAGCCCTAGTTCAACCGTACTTGAACCTTGTTGATTTTTATTTTTGGTTGAGGGCTCGTAGTCCAAGTGTCGATTCAACTAAGGTTGAATTACTTCGGCGAAGGCTCATGGCCTGAGTCCTAGTTTAACCCTAGTTGAACCTTGTTGATTTTTTATTTGGGTCGAGGGCTCGTAACCCGAGTT
Source organism: Nicotiana noctiflora (assembly GCA_032618575.1). Classification (NCBI taxonomy): domain Eukaryota; kingdom Viridiplantae; phylum Streptophyta; class Magnoliopsida; order Solanales; family Solanaceae; genus Nicotiana; species Nicotiana noctiflora. The sequence goes on from JASVEL010002192.1 coordinate 8,878, forward strand.
TCGATTCAAGTGAGGATGAATTACTTTGGCGAAGGCTCATGACCCGAGTCCCAATTCAACCGTATTTGAACCTTGTTGATTTTTTTTGGGTCGAGGGCTTTTAGCCCTAGTGTCGATTCAACTGAGGTTGAATTACTTCGGCGAAGGCTCATGGCATGAGTCCCAATTCAACCGTAGTTGAGCTTTGTTGAGTTTTTTTGGTCGAGGGTTCGTAGACTGAGATTCGATGCAACAGAGGTTGAATTACTTCGGTGAAGGCTCATGGCCTGAGTCCCAGTTTAACCGTAGTTGAAACTTGTTGATTATTATTTTGGGTCAAGGGCTCGTAGCCCGAGTGTCGATTCAACTGAGGTTGAATTACTTCGGCGAAGGATCAATGACTGAGTCCTAATTCAAGCGTAGTTGAACCTTATTGATTTTTTAGGGTAGAGGGCTCGTAGCCCGATAGTCGATTCAACAGAGGTTGAATTACTTCGGCAAAGGCTCATGGCCTGAGTCCCAATTCAATCATATTTGAACCTTGCTAATTAGTTTAGGGTCGAGGGCTCGTAGCCCGAGTGTCGATTCAACTGAGGTTGAATTACTTCGGCGAAGGCTCAAGGCGTAAGTCCTAGTTCAACCGTAGTTGAACCTTGTTGATTTTTTTGGGTCGAGGGCTCGTAGCCCGAGTGTCAACTCAATTGAGGTTGAATTACTTCGGCGAAGGCTCCTAGCCTGAGTCCCAGTTCAACCGTAGTTGAACCTTGTTGATTATCCTTTTTGGGTCGAGGGCTTGTAGCTCGAGTGTCGATTCAACTAAGGTTGAATTACTTCGGTGAAGGCTCATGGCGTGAGTCCCAATTCAACCGTAGTTGAACCTTGTTGATATTTGTCGGGTCGAAGGCTCGTAGCCCGAGTGTCGATTCAACTAAGTTTGAATAACTTTGGCGAAGGCTCATGGCATGAGTCCCAATTCAACCATAGTTTAACATAGTTGATTTTTTTTGGGTTGAGGGCTTGTAGCCCGAGTGTCGATTCAACTAAGATTGAAATACTTCGGTGAAGGCTCATGGCCTGAGTCGCAATTCAACCGTAGTTGAACCTTGTTGATTTTTTTTGGTCGAGGGCTCATAGCCTGAGTGTCCATTCAACTGTGGTTGAATTAGTTCGGCGAAGGCTCATGACCCGAGTCCCAATTCAACAGTAGTTGAACCTTGTTGATATTTTTTTTGGGTCAAGGGCTTTTAGCCCGAGAGTCAATTCAACTGAGGTTGAATTACTTCGGTGAAGGCTCATGGCCTGAGTCCCAGTTTAACCATAGTTGAGCCTTGTTGATTTTTATTTTGGGTCGAGGGCTCATAGCCCGAGTGTCGATTTAACTGAGGTTGAATTACTTCGGCGAAGGATCATTGACTGAGTCCTAATTCAAGCGTAGTTGAACCTTGTTGATTTTTTTGGGTCGAGGGCTCGTAGACCGATTGTCGATTCAACTGAGGTTGAATTAATTCGGCAAAGGCTCATGGCCTGAGTCCTAATTCAACCGTAGTTGAACCTTGCTGATTTTTATAGGGTCGAGGACTCGTAGCCCGAATGTCGATTCAACTGAGGTTGAATTACTTCGGCGAAGGCTCAAGGCCTGAGTCCTAGTTCAACCGTAGTTGAACCTTGTTGATTTTTTTGGGTCGAGGACTCGTAGACCGAGTATCGATTCAATTGAGGTTGAATTACTTCGGTGAAGTCTCATAGCCTGAGTCCCAGTTCAACCATAGATGAACCTTGTTGATTTATTTTTTTGGTTCGAGGGCTCGTAGCCCGAGTGTCGATTCAACTAAGGTTGAATTAGTTCGGCGAAGGCTCATGGCCTGAGTCCCAGTTCAACCGTAGTTGAACCTTGTTGATATTTTTTTGGGTTGAGGGCTCGTAGCCCGAGTGTCGATTCAACTGAGGTTAAATTACTTCGGTGAAGGCTCATGGCCTAAGTCACAATTCAACCATAGTTGAACCATGTTGATTTTTTTATCGAGGGCACGTAGCCCGAGATTCGATTCAACTGAGGTTGAATTACTTCGGTGAAGGCTCGTGGCCTGAGTCCCAGTTTAACCATAGTTGAACCTTGTTGATTTTTATTTTGGGTCGAGGGCCCGTAGCCCGAGTGTCGATTTAACCGAGGTTGAATTACATCGACGAAGGATCATTGACTGAGTCCTAATTCAAGCGTAGTTGAACCTTGTTGATTTTTTTGGGTCGAGGGCTCGTAGCCCAATTATAGATTCAACTGAGATTGAATTACTTCGGCAAAGGCTCATGGCCTGAGTCCCAATTCAACCGTAGTTGAACCTTGCTGATTTTTTAAGGGTCGAGGGCTTGTAGCCCGAGTGACGATTCAACTGAGGCTGAATTACTTCGGCGAAGGCTCATGGCCTGAGTCCCAGTTCAACCGTAGTTGAACCTTGTTGATTTTTTTTGGGTCGAGGGCTCGTAGCCCGAGTGCCGATTCAATTGAGGTTGAATTACTTCGGTGAACGCTCATAGCCTGAGTCCCAGTTCAACCGTAGTTGAACCTTGTTGATTTATTTTTTGGGTCGAGGGCTCGTAGCCCGAGTGTCGATTCAACTAAGGTTGAATTACTTCGGCGGAGGCTCATGGCCTGAGTCCCAGTTCAACCGTAGTTGAACCTTGTTGATATTTTTTTGGTCCAGGGCTCGTAGCCTGAGTGTCGATTCAACTGAGGTTGAATTACTTCGGCGAAGGCTCATGACCCGAGTCTCAATTCAACCGTAGTTGAACCTTGTTGATATTTTTTTGGGTTGAGGGCTCGTAGCCCGAGTGTCGATTCAACTGAGGTTGAATTACTTCGGTGAAGGCTCATGGCCTGAGTCACAATTCAACCGTAGTTGAACCTTGTTGAATTTTTTGGTCGAGGGCTCGTAGCCCGAGATTCGATTCAACTGAGGTTGAGTTACTTCGGCGAAGGCTCATGGCCTGAGTCCCAGTTTAACCATAGTTGAACCTTGTTGATTTTTATTTTGGGTCGAGGGCTCGTAGCCTGAGTGTCGACTTAACCGAGGTTGAATTACTTCGGTGAAGGATTATGGACTGAGTCCCAGTTCATCCATAGTTGAACCTTGTTGATATTCTTTTGGGTCGAGGGCTCGTAGCCCGAGTGTTGATTAAACTGAGTTTGAATAACTTCGGCGAAGGCTCATGGCATGAGTCCCAATTCAAACGTAGTTGAACCTTGTTGATATTTTTTTGGGTCGAGGGCTCATAGCCCGAGTGTTGATTAAACTGAGTTTGAATAACTTCGGCGAAGGCTCATGGCATGAGTCCCAATTCAACCGTAGTTGAACATTGTTGATTTTTTTGGGTTGAGGTCTTGTAGCCCGCGTGTCAATTCAACTGAGGTTGAATTACTTCGGTGAAGGCTCATAGCCTGAGTCCCAGTTCAACCGTAGTTGAAACTTGTTGATTTATTTTTTGGGTCGAGGGCTCGTAGCCCGAGTGTCGATTCAAATAAGGCTGAATTATTTCGGCGAAGGCTCATGGCCTGAGTCCCAGTTCAACCGTAGTTGAACCTTGTTGATATTTTTTTGGGTCGAGGGCTTGTAGCCCGAGTGTCGATTCAACTGAGGTTGAATTACTTCGGTGAAGGCTCATGGCCTTAGTCCCGGTTAAACCGTACTTGAACCTTATTGATTTTTATTTTTGGTCGAGGGCTCATAGCATGAGTGTCGATTAAATTGAGGTTGAATTACTTTGGCGAAGGCTCATGGCCTGAGTCCCAGTTCAACCGTAGTTGAACCTTGTTGATTTTTATTTTGGGTCGAGGGCTCGTAGCCCGAGTGTCGATTCAACTGAGGTTGAATTATTTCGGCGAAGGATCATGGCCTAAGTCCACGTTCAACCGTAGTTGAATCTTGTTGATATTTTTTTCGTAGAAGGCTCGTAGCCCTAGTGTCGATTCAACTGAGTTTGAATTACTTCGGCGAAGTCTCATGGCATGAGTCCCAATTCAACCGTAGTTGAACTTTGTTGATTTTTTTTGTCGAGGGCTCGTAACCCGAGATTCGATTCAACTGAGGTTGAATTACTTCGGTGAAGGCTCTTGGCATGAGTCCCAGTTTAACCGTAGTTGAACCTTGTTGAGTTTTATTTTGGATCGAGGGCTCGTAGCCAGAGTGTCGATTCAACTGAGGTTGAATTACTTCGGCGAAGGATCATGGACTGAATCCTAATTCAAGCGTAGTTGAACCTTGATGATTTTTTTGGGTCTAGGGCTCGTATCCCGATTGTCGATTCAACTGAGGTTGAATTACTTCGGCAAAGGCTCATGGCCTGAGTCCCAATTCAACCGTAGTTGAACCTTGCTGATTTTTTTAGGGTCGAGGGCTCGTAGCCCTAGTGTCGATTCAACTGAGGTTGAAGTACTTCGGGGAAGGCTCATGGCCTGAGTCCCAGTTCAACCGTAGTTGAACCTTGTTGATTTTTTCTTGGGTTGAGGGCTCGTAGCATGAGTGTCGACTCAATTAAGGTTGAATTACATCAGCGAAGGCTCATAGCCTGAGTCCTAGTTCAACCGTAGTTGAACCTTGTTGATTTATTTTTTGGGTCGAGGGCTCGTAGCCCGAGTGTCGATTCAACTAAGGTTGAATTACTTCGGCGAAGGCTCATGGCCTGAGTCCCAGTGCATCCACAGTTGAACCTTGTTTATATTTTTTTGGGTCGAGGGCTCGTAGCCCGAGTGTTGATTAAACTGATTTTGAATAACTTCGGCGAAGGCTCATGGCATGAGTCCCAATTCAATCGTAGTTGAACATTGTTGATTTTTTTTGGGTTGAGGTCTGGTAGTCCGAGTGTCAATTCAACTAAGGTTGAATTACTACGGCGAAGGCTCATGGCCTGAGTCGCAATTCAACCGTAGTTGAAACTTGTTGATTTTTTTTTTTGATCCAGGGCTCGTAGCATGAGTGTCGATTCAACTGAGGTTGAATTACTTCGTCGAAGGCTCATGACCCGAGTCCCAATTCAACCATAGTTGAACCTTTTTGATTTTATTTATGGGTCGAGGGCTTTTAGCCCGAGAGTCAATTCAACTGAGGTTGAATTACTTCGGCGAAGGCTCATGGCTTGAGTCCCAGTTCAACCGTAGTTGAACTTTGGTGATTTTATTTTTGGTCGGGGGCTCGTAGCCCGAGATTCGATTCAACTGAGGTTGAATTACTTCGGCGAAGGCTCATGGCTGAGTCCCTGTTTAACCATAGTTGAACCTTGTTGATTTTTATTTTTGGTCGAGGGCTCGTAGCCCGAGTGTCGATTCAACTGAGGTTGAATTTCTTCGGCGAAGGATCATGGACTGAGTCCTAATTCAAGTGTAGTTGAACCTTGTTGATTTTTTTGGGTCGAGGGCTCGTAGCCCGATTGTCGATTCAACTAAGGTTGAATTACTTCGGCAAAGGCTCATGGCCTAAGTCCCAATTCAACCGTCATTGAACCTTGCTAATTTTTTTAGGGTCGAGGGCTCGTAGTCCGAATGTCGATTCAACTGAGGTTGAATTAGTTCGGTGAAGGCTCATGGCCTGAGTCCCAGTTCAACCGTAGTTGAACATTGTTGATCTTTTTTGGGTCGATGGCTCATATCCCGAGTGTTGATTAAACTGAGGTTGAATTACTTCGGCGAAGGCTCATGGCCTGAGTCCCAATTCAACTGTATTTGAACCTTGCTAATTTTTTAGGGTCGAGGGCTCGTAGCCCGAGTGTCGATTCAACTGAGGTTGAATTACTTCAGCGAAGGCTCATGGCCTGAGTCCCAGTTCAACCGTATTTGAACATTGTTGATATTTTTTTTGTCTAGGGCTCGTAGCCCTAGTGTCGATTCAACTGAGTTTGAATTACTTTGGCGAAGGCTCATTGCATGAGTCCCAATTAGAGCATAGTTGAATCTTGCTGATTTTGTTTGGGTCCAGGTCTTGTAGCCTGAGTGTCGATTCAACTGAGGTTGAATTACTTCGGCGAAGGCTCATGTCCTGAGTCACAATTCAACCGTAGTTGAACCTTGTTGATTTTTTTGGGTCGAGGGCTCGTAGCCCGATTGTCGATTAAACTGAGGTTGAATTACTTCGACAAAGGCTCATGACCTGAGTCCCAATTCAACCGTATTTGAACCTTGCTAATTTTTTAGGGTCGAGGGCTCGTAGCCCGAGTGTCGATTCAACTGAGGTTGAATTACTTCGGCGAAGGCTCATGGCCTGAGTCCCAGTTCAACCGTATTCGAACATTGTTGATATTTTTTTTGTCTAGGGCTCGTAGCCCTAGTGTCGATTCAACTGATTTTGAATTACTTTGGCGAATGCTCATGGCATGAGTCCCAATTCAAGCGTAGTTGAATCTTCCTGATTTTTTTGGGTCCAGGGGTTGTAGCCTGAGTGTCGATTCAACTGAGGTTGAATTACTTCGGCGAAGGCTCATGTCCTGAGTCACAATTCAACCGTAGTTGAACCTTGTTGATTTTTTTGGGTCGAGGGCTCGTAGCCCGAGTGTCGACTCAATTGAGGTTGAATTACATCGGCGAAGGCTCATAGCCGGAGTCCTAATTCAACCGTAGTTGAACCTTGTTGATTTATTTTTTGGGTCGAGGGCTCCTAGCCCGAGTGTCGATTCAACTAAGGTTGAATTACTTCGGTGAAGGCTCATGGCCTGAGTCCCAGTTCAACCTTAGTTGAACCTTGTTGATATTTCTTTAGGTTGAGGGCTCGTAGCCCGAGTGTCGATTCTACTGAGTTTGAATAACTTTGGGGAAGGCTCATGGCATGAGTCCCAATTCAACTTGAACATTGTTGATTTTTTTTGGGTTGAGGGCTTGTAGCCCGAGTGTCGATTCAACTGAGGTTGAATTACTTCGGCGAAGGCTCATGGCCTGAGTCGCAATTCAACCGTAGTTGAACCTTATTGATTTTGTTTTGGTCGAGGGCTCTTAGCCTGAGTGTCGATTGAACTGAGGTTGAATTACTTCGGCGAAGGATCATGATCCGAGTCCCAATTCAACCGTATTTGAACCTTGTTGATTTTTTTTGGGTCGAGGGATTTTAGCCCGAGAGTAAATTCAACTGAGGTTCAATTACTTCGGCGAAGGCTCATGGCTTGAGTCCCAGTTCAACCGTAGTTGAACTTTGTTGATTTTGTTTTTGGTCGGGGGCTCGTAGCCCGAGATTCGATTCAACTGAGGTTGAATTACTTCGGCGAAGGCTCATGGCTGAGTCCCTGTTTAACCATAGTTGAACCTTGTTGATTTTTATTTTTGGTCGAGGGCTCGTAGCCCGAGTGTCGATTCAACTGAGGTTGAATTTCTTCGGCGAAGGATCATGGACTGAGTCCTAATTCAAGTGTAGTTGAACCTTGTTGATTTTTTTGGGTCGAGGGCTCGTCGCCTGATTGTCGATTCAACTAAGGTTGAATTACTTTGGCAAAGGCTCTGGGCCTAAGTCCCAATTCAACCGTCGTTGAACCTTGCTAATTTTTTTAGGGTCGAGGGCTCGTAGCTCGAATGTCGATTCAACTGAGGTTGAATTAGTTCGGCGAAGGCTCATGGCCTGAGTCCCAGTTCAACCGTAGTTGAACCTTGTTGATTTTTTTTGGGTCGATGGCTCATATCCCGAGTGTTGATTAAACTGAGGTTGAATTACTTCGGCGAAGGGTCATGGCCTGAGTCCCAATTCAACTGTAGTTGAACCTTGTTGATTTTTTTTGGGTCGAGGGCTCGTAGCCCGAGTGTCGATTCAACTGAGGTTGAATTACTTCGGCAAAGGCTCATGGCCTAAGTCCTAATTCAACCGTCGTTGAACCTTGCTAATTTTTTTAGGGTCGAGGGCTCGTAGCCCGAATGTCGATTCAACTGAGGTTGAATTAGTTCGGCGAAGGCTCATGGCCTAAGTCCTAATTCAAGTGTAGTTGAACCTTGTTGATTTTTTTTGGGTCGATGGCTCATATCCCGAGTGTTGATTAAACTGAGGTTGAATTACTTCGGCAAAGGCTCATGGCCTAAGTCCTAATTCAAGTGTAGTTGAACCTTGTTGATTTTTTTGGGTCGAGGGCTCGTAGCCCGATTGTCGATTCAACTAAGGTTGAATTACTTCGGCAAAGGCTCATGGCCTAAGTCCCAATTCAACCATCGTTGAACCTTGCTAATTTTTTTAGGGTCGAGGGCTCGTAGCTCGAATGTCGATTCAACTGAGGTTGAATTAGTTCGGCGAAGGCTCATGGCCTGAGTCCCAGTTCAACCGTAGTTGAACCTTGTTGATTTTTTTTGGGTCGATGGCTCATATCCCGAGTGTTGATTAAACTGAGGTTGAATTACTTCGGCGAAGGGTCATGGCCTGAGTCCCAATTCAACTGTATTTGAACCTTGCTAATTTTTTAGGGTCGAGGGCTCGTAGCCCGAGTGTCGATTCAACTGAGGTTGAATTACTTCAGCGAAGGCTCATGGCCTGAGTCCCAGTTCAACCGTATTTGAACATTGTTGATATTTTTTTTGTCTAGGGCTCGTAGCCCTAGTGTCAATTCAACTGAGTTTGAATTACTTTGGCGAAGGCTCATGGCATGAGCCCCAATTAGAGCGTAGTTGAATCTTGCTGATTTTGTTTGGGTCTAGGTCTTGTAGACTGAGTGTCGATTCAACTAAGGTTTAATTACTTCGGCGAAGGCTCATGTCGTGAGTCACAATTCAACCGTAGTTGAAACTTGTTGATTTTTTTGGGTCGAGAGCTCGTAGCCCGATTGTCGATTCAACTGAGGTTGAATTACTTCAACAAAGGCTCATGACCTGAGTCCCAATTCAACCGTATTTGAACCTTGCTAATTTTATAGGGTCGAGGGCTCGTAGCCCAAGTGTCGATTCAACTGAGGTTGAATTACTTCGGCGAAGGCTCATGGCCTGAGTCCCAGTTCAACCGTATTTGAACATTGTTGATATTTATTTTGTCTAGGGCTCGTAGCCCTAGTGTCGATTCAACTGAGTTTGAATTACTTTGGCGAAGGCTCATGGCATGAGTCCCAATTCAAGCGTAGTTGAATCTTGCTGATTTTTTTTGGGTCCAGGGCTTGTAGCCTGAGTGTCGATTCAACTGAGGTTGAATTACTTCGGCGAAGGCTCATGTCCTGAGTCACAATTCAACCGTAGTTGAACCTTGTTGATTTTTTTTGGGTCGAGGGCTCGTAGCCCGAGTGTCGACTCAATTGAGGTTGAATTACATCGGCGAAGGCTCATAGCCTGAGTCCTAATTCAACCGTAGTTAAACCTTGTTGATTTATTTTTTGGGTCGAGGGCTCCTAGCCCGAGTGTCGATTCAACTAAGGTTTAATTACTTCGGTGAAGGCTCATAGCCTGAGTCCCAGTTCAACCCTAGTTGAACCTTGTTGATATTTCTTTAGGTTGAGGACTCGTAGCCCGAGTGTCGATTCTACTGAGTTTGAATAACTTCGGGGAAGGCTCATGGCATGAGTCCCAATTCAACTTGAACATTGTTGATTTTTTTTGGGTTGAGGGCTTGTAGCCCGAGTGTCGATTCAACTGAGGTTGAATTACTTCGGCGAAGGCTCATGGCCTGAGTCGCAATTCAACCGTAGTTGAACCTTATTGATTTTGTTTTGGTCGAGGGCTCTTAGCCTGAGTGTCGATTGAACTGAGGTTGAATTACTTCGGCGAAGGATCATGACCCGAGTCCCAATTCAACCGTATTTGAACCTTTTTGATTTTTTTTGGGTCGAGGGATTTTAGCCCGAGAGTAAATTCAACTGAGGTTCAATTACTTCGGCGAAGGATCATGGCCTGAGTCCCAGTTCAACCGTAGTTGAACATTGTTGATTTTTTTTGGGTTGAGGGCTTGTAGCCCGAGTGTCGATTCAACTGAGGTTGAATTGCTTCGGCGAAGGCTCATGGCCTGAGTTGCAATTCAACCGTAGTTGAACCTTGTTGATTTTTTTTTGGTCGAGGGCTCTTAGCCTGAGTGTCAATTCAACTGAGGTTGATTTACTTCGGCAAAGGCTCATGACCCGAGTCCCAATTCAACCGTATTTGAACCTTGTTGATTTTTTTTTTGGGTCGAGGGATTTTAGCCAGAGAGTAAATTCAACTGAGGTTCAATTACTTCGGCGAAGGCTCATGGCATGAGTCCCAGTTCAACCGTGGTTGAACTTTGTTGATTTTTTTTGGTCGAGGGCTCGTAGCCCGAGATACGATTTAACTGAGGTTGAATTTCTTCGACGAAGGCTCATGGCCTGAGTCCCAGTTTAACAATAGTTGAACCTTGTTGATTTTTATTTTGGGTCAAGGGCTCGTTGCCCGAGTGTCGATTTAACTGAGGTTGAATTACTTCGGCGAAGGATCATTGACTGAGTCCTAATTCAAGCGTAGTTGAACCTTGTTCATTTTTTTGGGTCGAGGGCTCGTAGACCGATTGTCGATTCAACTGAGGTTGAATTAATTCGGCAAAGGCTGATGGCCTGAGTCCCAATTCAACCGTAGTTGAACCTTGCTGGTTTTTTTAGGGTCGAGGGCTCGTAACCCGAATGTCGATTCAACTGAGGTTGAATTAGTTCGGCGAAGGCTCATGGCATGAGTCCCATTTCAACCGTAGTTGAACCTTGTTGATTTTTTTTCGGTCGACGGCTCATATCCCGAGTGTCGATTTAATTGAGGTTGAATTACTTCGGTGAAGGCTCATAGCTTGAGTCCCTGTTCAACCGTAGTTGAACCTTGGTGATTTATTTTTTGGGTCGAGGGCTCGTAGCCCGAGTGTCGATTCAACTAAGGTTGAATTGCTTCGGCGAAGGCTCATGGCCTGAGTCCCAGTTCAACCGTAGTTGAACCTTGTTGATATTTTTTTGGGTCGAGGGCCCGTAGCCCGAGTGTCGATTCAACTGAGGTTGAATTACTTCGGTAAAGGCTCATGGCCTTAGTCCCACTTCAACCGTACTTTAACCTTGTTGATTTTTATTTTTGGTCGAGGGCTCACAGCACGAGTGTCGATTAAACTGAGGTTGAATTACTTCGACGAAGGCTCATGGCCTGAGTCCCAGTTGAACCGTAGTTGAACCTTGTTGATTTTTATTTTTGGTCGAGGGCTCGTAGCCCGAGTGTCGATTCTACTGAGGTTGAATTATTTCAGCGAAGGATCATGGCCTGATTCCCAGTTCAACCGTAGTTGAACATTGTTGATATTTTTTTCGTCTAGGGCTCGTAGCCCTAGTGTTGATTCATCTGAGTTTGAATTACTTTGGCGAAGGCTCATGGCATGAGTCCCAATTCAATCGTAGTTGAATCTTGCTGATTTTTTCTGGGTCCAGGGCTTGTAGCCTGAAAGTCGATTCAACTAAGGTTGTATTACTTCGGCGAAGGCTCATGTCCTGAGTCACAATTCAACCGTAGTTGAACCTTGTTGATTTTTTTTTTTTGGTCGAGCGCTCGTAGACTGAGCGTCGATTCAATTAAGGTTGAATAACTTCGGTGAAGGCTCATGACCTAAGTCCCAATTCAATCGTAGTTGAACCTTGTTGATTTTTTTTTGGGTCGAGGGATTTTAGCCCGAGTGTCGATTCAATTGAGGTTGAATTACTTTGGCGAAGGCTCTAGGCCAGAGTCACAATTGAACCATAGTTGAACCTTGTTGATTCATTTTGGTCGAGGGCTCGTAGCGTTAGTGTCGATTCAACTGAGGTTGAATTACTTCGACGAAGGCTCATGGCTTGAGTCCCAGTTCAACCGTAGTTGAACCTTGTTGATATTTCTTTCGTCGAGGCTCGTAGCCTGAGTGTCGATTCAACTGAGTTTGAATTACTTCAATGAAGGCTCATGGCCTGAGTCCTAATTCAATCTTAGTTGAACCTTGTTGATATTTTTTTGGGTCGAGGGCTTGTAGTCCAAGTGTTGATTCAACAGAGGTTGAATTATTTCGGCGAAGGCTCATGGCCTGAGTCCCAGTTCAACCATAGTTGAACCTTGTTGATATTTTTTTCGTCGAGGGCTCGTAGCCCGAGTGTCGATTCAATTGAGATTGAATTACTTCGGTGAAGCCTCATGGAATGATTCCCAATTCAACCGTAGTTGTACATTGTTGATTTTGTTTGGGTCGAGGGATTGTAGCCCGAGTGTCGATTCAACTGAGGTTGAATTACTTCGGCGAAGGCTCATGGCCTAAGTCAAAATTCAACCGTAGTTGAACCTTGTTGATTTTTTTTGGTCGAGGGCTCGTAGCTTGAGTGTAGATTCAACTAAGGTTGAATTACTTCGGCGAATGCTCATGACCTGAGTCCCAATTCAACCGTAGTTGAACCTTGTTGATTTTTTTTGGGTCGAGGGCTTTTAGCCCGAGTGTCAATTCAACTCAGGTTGAATTACTTCGGCACAGGCTCATTGCCTGAGTCCCAGTTCAACCGTTGTTGAACTTTATTGAGTTTTTTTTGTCGAGGGCTCATAACCCGAGATTCGATGCAACTGAGGTTGAATTACTTCGGCGAAGGCTCATGACCTGAGTCCTAGTTTAACCGTAGTTGAACCTTGTTGATTTTTTTGGGTCGAGGGCTCATAGCCCGATTGTCAATTCAATTGAGGTTGAATTACTTCGGTGAAGGCTCATGGCCTTAGTCCCAGTTCAACCGTATTGAACCTTGTTGATATTTTTTCGGTTGAGGGCTCGTAGCCCAAGTGTCGATTAATTTGAGGATTAATTACTTCGGCGAAGGCTCATGGCCTGAGTGCCAATTTAACCGTAGTTAAACCTTGGTGATTTTTTTGGGTCGAGGGCTCCTATCCCGAGTGTCGATTCAACTAAGGTTGAATTACATCAACGAAGGCTCATGGCCTGAGTCCCAGTTCACCGGTAGTTGAACCTTGTTGATTGTTTTGGGTCAAGGGCTCGCAGCCCGAGTGTCGATTCAACTGAGGTTGAATTATTTCGGCGAAGGCTCATGGCCTGAGTCCCAATTCAACTGAAGTTGAACCTTGTTGATATTTTTTTGGATCGAGGGCTCGTAGCCCGAGTGTCGATTCAACTAAGTTTGAATTACTTCAGTGAAGGCTCATGACATGAGTCCCAATTCACCTGTAGTTGAACCTTGTTGCTTTTTTTTGGGTCGAGGGCTCGTAGCCCGAGTGTCGATTCAACTAAGGTTGAATTACTTCGGCGAAGGCTCATGGCCTGAGTCCCAGTTCAACCGTAGTTGAACCTTGTTGATTTTTTTTTGGTCGAGGACTCGTAGCCCGAGTGTCAATGCAACTAAGGTTAAATTTCTTCGGCGAAAGCTCATGGCCTGAGTCCCAGTTCAGCCGCAGTTGAACCTTGTTGATATCTTTTCGGGTCGAGGGCTCGTAGCGCGGGTGTCAGTTCAACTGAGGTTGAATTACTTCAGCGAAGGCTCATGGCCTGAGTCCTAACTCAACCGTAGTTGATCCTTGTTGATTTTTTTGGGTCGTGGGCTCGTAGCCCAAGTGTCGATTGAACTGAGGTAGAATTACTTCGGCGAAGGCTCATGGCTTGAGTCCCATTTAAACCCTTGTTGAACCTTGTTGATTATTTTTTTGGGTCGAGGGCTCGTAACCCGAGTGTCGATTCAACTAAGGTTGAATTACTTCGGCGAAGGCTCATGTCCTGAGTCCTAGTTCAACCGTAGTTAAACCTTGTTGATTTTTTTTGCGTTGAGGGCTCGTAGCCCGAGTGTCAATTGAACTGAGTTTTAATTTTTTCGGTGAAGGCTCATGGCCTGAGTCCCAGTTCAACCGTAGTTGAAGCGTGTTGATTTTGTTTTGGGTCGAGGGCTCGTAGCCCGAGTGTCGATTCAATTGAGGTTGAATTACTCCGGCGAAGGCTCATGGACTGAGTCCCAGCTCAACCGTAGTTGTACCTCGTTGATTTTTTAGGTCGAGGGTTCGTAGCCCGAGTATCGATTCAACTACAGTTGCATAACTTCGGCGAAGGCTCATGACCTGAGTCTCAATTCAACCGTAGTTGAACCTTGTTTATTTTTTTTGGGTCGAGGGCTCGTAGCTTGAGTGTCAATTCAACTGAGGTTGAATTACTTCAGCGAAGGCTCATGGCCTGAGTCCCAGTTCAATCGTAGTTGAGCTTTGTTGATTTTTTTTGGGTCGAGGGCTCATAGCCCAAGTGTCGATTCAACTGAGGTTGAATTACTTCAGCAAAGGCTCATAGCATGAGTCCCAGTTCAACCATAGTTGAACCTTGTAGATATTTTTTTGGGTCGAGGGATCGTAGCCCGAGTGTCGATTCAACTAAGGTTGAATTATTTCGGCGAAGGCTCATGGCCTCAGTCCGAGTTCAACCGTAGTTGAACCTTGTTGATTTTTGTTTTGGCCGAGGGCTCGTATCCCGAGTGTCGATGCAACTAAGGTCGAATTACTTCGGTGAAGGATCATGGCCTGAGTCCTAGTTCAACTGCAGTTGAAGCTTGTTGATATCTTTTTGGGTCGAGGGCACGTAACCCGAGTGTCTATTCAATTGAGGTTGAATTACTTCAGCGAAGGCTCATGGAATGAGTCCCCATTCAACCATAGGTTAACCTTGTTGATATTTTTTTTTGGTCGAGGGCTCGTAGCCCGAGTGTCGATTCAACTAAGGTTGAATTATTTCGGCGAAGGCTCATGGCCTGAGTCCCAGTTCAACCGTAGTTGAACCTTGTTGATTTTTTTTTGGTCGAGGACTCGTAGCCCGAGTGTCAATGCAACTAAGGTTAAATTTCTTCGGCGAAAGCTCATGGCCTGAGTCCCAGTTCAGCCGCAGTTGAACCTTGTTGATATCTTTTCGGGTCGAGGGCTCGTAGCGCGGGTGTCAGTTCAACTGAGGTTGAATTACTTCAGCGAAGGCTCATGGCCTGAGTCCTAACTCAACCGTAGTTGATCCTTGTTGATTTTTTTGGGTCGTGGGCTCGTAGCCCAAGTGTCGATTGAACTGAGGTTGAATTACTTCGGCGAAGGCTCATGGCTTGAGTCCCATTTAAACCCTTGTTGAACCTTGTTGATTATTTTTTTGGGTCGAGGGCTCGTAACCCGAGTGTCGATTCAACTAAGGTTGAATTACTTCGGCGAAGGCTCATGGCCTGAGTCCTAGTTCAACCTTAGTTAAACCTTGTTGATTTTTTTTTGCGTTGAGGGCTCGTAGCCCGAGTGTCGATTGAACTGAGGTTTAATTTCTTCGGTGAAGGCTCATGGCCTGAGTCCCAGTTCAACCGTAGTTGAAGCGTGTTGATTTTGTTTTGGGTCGAGGGCTCGTAGCCCGAGTGTCGATTCAATTGAGGTTGAATTACTCCGGCGAAGGCTCATGGACTGAGTCCCAGCTCAACCGTAGTTGTACCTCGTTGATTTTTTAGGTCGAGGGTTCGTAGCCCGAGTATCGATTCAACTACAGTTGCATAACTTCGGCGAAGGCTCATGACCTGAGTCTCAATTCAACCGTAGTTGAACCTTGTTTATTTTTTTTGGGTCGAGGGCTCGTAGCTTGAGTGTCAATTCAACTGAGGTTGAATTACTTCAGCGAAGGCTCATGGCCTGAGTCCCAGTTCAATCGTAGTTGAGCTTTGTTGATTTTTTTTGGGTCGAGGGCTCATAGCCCAAGTGTCGATTCAACTGAGGTTGAATTACTTCAGCAAAGGCTCATAGCATGAGTCCCAGTTCAACCATAGTTGAACCTTGTAGATATTTTTTTGGGTCGAGGGATCGTAGCCCGAGTGTCGATTCAACTAAGGTTGAATTATTTCGGCGAAGGCTCATGGCCTCAGTCCGAGTTCAACCGTAGTTGAACCTTGTTGATTTTTGTTTTGGCCGAGGGCTCGTATCCCGAGTGTCGATGCAACTAAGGTCGAATTACTTCGGTGAAGGATCATGGCCTGAGTCCTAGTTCAACTGCAGTTGAAGCTTGTTGATATCTTTTTGGGTCGAGGGCTTGTAACCCGAGTGTCTATTCAATTGAGGTTGAATTACTTCAGCGAAGGCTCATGGAATGAGTCCCCATTCAACCATAGGTTAACCTTGTTGATATTTTTTTTTGGTCGAGGGCTCGTAGCCCGAGTGTCGATTCAACTAAGGTTGAATTATTTCGGCGAAGGCTCATGGCCTGAGTCCCAGTTCAACCGTAGTTGAACCTTGTTGATTTTTGTTTTGGTCGAGGGCTCGTAGCCCGAGTGTTGATGCAACTAAGGTTGAATTACTTCAGTGAAGGCTTATGGCTTGAGTCCCAGTTCAAACGCAGTTGAAGATTATTGATATCTTTTTGGGTCTAGCGCACGTAGCCGGAGTGTCAATTAAACTGAGGTTGAATTACTTCCGCGAAGGCTCATGGCCTGAGTCCCAGTTCAACCGTAGTTGAACCTTGTTGATTTTTTTGGGTCAAGGGCACGTAGAAGTGTCGATTCAACTGAGGTTGAATTACTTCAGCGAAGGCTCATTGCCTGAGTCCCAGTTAAACCCTTGTTAAACCTTGTTGAATATTGTTTTGGGTCGAGGGCCCGTAGCCCGAGTGTCGATTAATCTAAGGTTGAATTACTTCGGCGAAGGCTCGTGGCCTGAGTCCTAGTTCAAACGTAGTTAAAACGTGTTGATTTTTTTTTGCGTTGAGGGCTAGTAGCTTGAGTGTTGATTGAACTGAGGTTTAATTTCATCGGCGAAGGCTCATGGCCTGAGTCCCAGTTCAACCCTAGTTGAACCTTGTTGATTATTTTTTTAGGTCGAGGGCTCGTAGCCCGAGTGTCGATTCAACCGAGTTTGAATTACTTCGGCGAAGGCTCATAGCTTGAGTCCCAGTTCAACCGTAGTTGAACCTTGTTGATTTATTTTTTAGGTCGAGGGCTCGTAGCCCGAGTGTCGATTCAACCGAGGTTGAATTACTTCGGCGAAGGCTCATGGCCTGAGTCGCAATTCAACCGTAGTTGAACCTTGTTGATATTTTTTTGGTCCAGGGCTCGTAGCCTGAGTGTCGATTCAATTGAGGTTGAATTACTTCGGCGAAGGCTCATGACCCGAGTCCCAGTTCAACCATAGTTGAACCTTGTAGATATTTTTTTGGGTCGAGGGATCGTAGCCCGAGTGTCGATTCAACTAAGGTTGAATTATTTCGGCGAAGGCTCATGGCCTCAGTCCCAGTTCAACCGTAGTTGAACCTTGTTGATTTTTGTTTTGGTCGAGGGCTCCTAGCCCGAGTGTCGATGCAACAATGGTTGAATTACTTCGCTGAAGGATCATGGCCTGAGTCCTAGTTCAACTGCAGTTGAAGCTTGTTGATATCTTTTTGGGTCGAGGGCTCGTAGCCCGAGTGTCTATTCAACTGAGGTTGAATTACTTCGGCGAAGGCTCATGGAATGAGTCCTAATTCAACCATAGTTGATATTTTTTTTGGTCAAGGGCTCATAGCCCGAGTGTCGATTTAACTAAGGTTGAATTATTTCGGCGAAGGCTCATGGCCTGAGTCCCAGATCAACCGAAGTTGAACCTTGTTGATTTTTGTTTTGGTTGAGGGCTCGTAGCCCGAGTGTCGATGCAACTAAGGTTGAATTACTTCGGTGAAGGCTCACGGCTTGAGTCCCAGTTCAAATGCAGTTGAAGATTGTTGATATCTTATTGGGTCGAGCGCTCGTAGCCCGAGTGTCAATTAAACTGAGGTTGAATTACTTCAGCGAAGGCTCATGGCCTGTGTCCCAGTTCAACCGTAGTTGAACCTTGTTGATTTTTTTGGGTCAAGGGCACGTAGCCCAAGTGTCCAACTGAGGTTGAATTACTTCAGCGAAGGCTCATTGCCTGAGTCCCAGTTAAACCCTTGTTGAACCTTGTTGATTATTTACTTGGGTCGAGGGCTTGTAGCCCGAGTGTCGATTCATCTGAGGTTGAATTACTTTGGCGAAGGCTCATGGCCTGAGTCCTAGTTCAACCGTAATTAAAACGTGTTGATTTTTTTTGCG
The DNA here is from genome assembly GCA_032618575.1 of Nicotiana noctiflora. Lineage (NCBI taxonomy): Eukaryota > Viridiplantae > Streptophyta > Magnoliopsida > Solanales > Solanaceae > Nicotiana > Nicotiana noctiflora. The sequence goes on from JASVEL010002192.1 coordinate 26,806, forward strand.
TTGAGGGCTCGCAGCTCGAGTGTCGATTGAACTGAGGTTTAATTTCTTCGGCGAAGGCTCATGGCCTGAGTCCCAGTTCAATCGTAGTTGAACCGTGTTGATTTTGTTTTGGGTCGAGGACTCGTACCCCGAGTGTCGATTCAACTGAGGTTGAATTACTTCGGTGAAGGCTCGTGGACTGAGTTCCAGTTAAACCGTAGTTAAACCTTGTTGATTTTTTGGGTCGAGGGCTCGTAGCCCGGGTATCGATTCAACTGCGGTTGAATTACTTCGGCGAAGGCTCAAAGCCTGAGTCCCTGTTCAACCCTAGTTGAACTTTGTTGATTATTTTTTTAGGTCGAGGGCTCGTAGCCCGAGTGTCGATTCAACTGAGTTTGAATTACTTTGGCGAAGGCTCATGGCCTGAGTCCTAGTTCAACCGTAGTTGAACCTAGTTGATTTTTTTTGGGTCGAGGGCTCGAAGCCCGAGTGTCGATTGAACTGAGGTTGAATTTCTTCGGCGAAGGCTCATGGTCTCAGTCCCAGTTCAACTGTAGTTGAACCTTGTTGATTTTTATTTTGGGTCGAGGGCCCGTAGCCCGAGTGTCGATTCAACAAAGGTTGAATTACTTTGGCGAAAGATCATGGACAGAGTCCCAATTCAAGCGTAGTTGAACATTATTGATTTTTTTGGGTCGAGGGCTCGTAGCCCGAGTGTCGATTCAACTGAGGTTGAATTTCTTAGGCAAAGGCTCATAGCCTGAGTCCCAATTCAACCGTAGTTGAACATTGCTGATTTTCTTGGCTCGATGCCCGAGTGTCAATTCAACTGAGGTTGAATTACTTCGATGAAGGCTCATGGCCTAAGTCCCAGTTCAAGCACAGTTGAACCTTGTTGATTTTTTTGGGTCGGGGGCTTGTAGCACGAGTGTCGATTCTATTGAGGTAGAATTACTTTGGCGAAGGCTCATAGCCTTAATCCCAGTTCAACCGTAGTTGAACCTTGTTGGTTTATTTTTTGGGTCGAGGCCTCGTAGCCCGAGTGTCGATTCAACTAAGGTTGAATTACTTCAGCGAAGGCTCATGGCCTGAGTCCCATTTCAACCGTAGTTGAACCTTGTTGATATTTTTTTGGGTCGAGGGATCATTGCCAGAGTGTCGATTCAACTGAGTTTGAATTACTTCGGCGAAGGCTCATGGCATGAGTCGCAATTCAACTATAGTTGAACCTTGTTGATTTTTTTTGGGTCGAGGGCTTATAGCTTGAGTGTCGATTCAACTGAGGTTGAATTACTTCGGCGAAGTCTCATGGCTTGAGTCCCAATTCAACCGTAGTTGAACCTTGTTGATTTTTTCTGTCGAGGGCTCGTAGCCCAAGTGTCGATTCAACTGAGGTTGAATTACTTCTACAAAGGCTCATAGCCTAAGTCCCAGTTCAACCGTAGTTAAACCTTGTTGATTTTTTTTGGGTCGAGGGCTCGTAGCCCGAGTTTCGATTCAACTGAGGTTGAATTTTGGCGAAGGCTCATGGCCTGAGTCACAATTCGACTGTAGTTAAACCTTGGTGATTTTTTTTTGGTCGAAGGCTCCTAGCCCGAGTGTCGACTCAACTGAGGTTGAATTACTTCGCCGAAGGCTCATGGCCTGAGTCCTAGTTCACCGGTAGTTGAACCTTGTTGATTGTTTGGGGTCAAGGGCTCGCAGCCCGAGTGTCGATTCAATTGAGGTTGAATTATTTCGTCGAAGGCTCATTGCCTGAGTCCTAGTTCAACCGAAGGTTAACCTTGGTGATATTTTTTTGGGTCGAGGGCTCGTAGCCCGAGTGTCGATTCAACTGAGGTTGAATTACATCGGCGAAGGCTCATGGCCTGAGTCATAATTCAATCGTAGTTGAACCTTGTTGATTTTTTTTGGTCGAGGGCTCGTAGCCTGAGTGTCGATTCAACTGTGGTTGAATTACTTCGACGAAGGCTCTTCGCCAGAGTCCCAGTTCAACTGTAGTTGAACCTTGTTGATTTTTTTTCGGTCGAGGGCTCGTAGCCCGAGTGTCAATTCAACTGAGGTTGAATTACTTCGGTGAAGGCTCATGGCCTAAGTCCCAGTTCAACCGCAGTTGAACCTTGTTGATTTTTTTGGGTCGGGGGCTCGTAGCACGAGTGTCGATTCAATTGAGGTTGAATTACTTTGGCGAAGGCTCATAGCCTTAATCCCAGTTCAACCGTAGTTGAACCTTGTTGATATATTTTTTGGGTCGAGGCCTCGTAGCCCGAGTGTCGATTTAACTAAGGTTGAATTACTTCGGCGAAGGCTCATGGCCTGAGTCCCAGTTCAACCGTAGTTGAACCTTGTTGATATTTTTTTGGGTCAAGGGCTCGTAGCCGGACTGTCGATTCAACTGAGTTTGAATTACTTCGGCGAAGGCTCATGGCATGAGTTCCAACTCAACTGTAGTTGAACCTTGTTGATTTATTTTGGGTCGAGGGCTTGTAGCTTGGGTCGAGGGCTCGTAGCCCGAGTTTCGATTCAACTGAGGTTGAATTTTGGCGAAGGCTCATGGCCCGAGTCACAATTCAACCTGTAGTTAAACCTTGTTGATATTTTTTTGGGTCGAGGGCTCGTAGCCCGAGTGTCGATTCAACTGAGGTTGAATTACTTTGGCGAAGGCTCATGGCCTGAGTCCTAATTCAACTGTAGTTGAACCTTGTTGATTTTTTTGGGTCGAGGGCTCGTATCTCGAGTGTCGATTCAACTGAGGTTCAATTACTTCGGAGAAGGCTGATGGCCTGAGTCCCAGTTCAACCATAGTTGAACCGTGTTGATTTTTTTTAGGTCGAGGGCTCGCAGCCCGAGTGTCGATTCAACTAAGGTTGAATTACTTTGGTGAAGGCTCATAGCCATAGTCCCAGTTCAACCGTAGTTGAACATTGTTGATTTTATGCTGGGTCGATGGCTCGTAGCCCGAGTGTCGATTCAACTGAGGTTGAATTACTTCGGCGAAGGCTTATGACCCGAGTCACAATTCAACCGTTGTTGAACCTTGTTGATTTTTTTTTGTCGAGGGCTCGTAGCCCGAGTATCGATACAACTGAGGTTGAATTACTTCGACGAAGGCCCATGGCCTAAGTCCCAGTTCAACCATAGTTGAACCTTGTTGATTTTTTTTGGGTCGAGGGCTGGTAGCCCAAGTGTCGATTTAACTGAGGTTGAATTACTTCGGCGAAAGCTCATGGCCTGAGTCCCAGTTAAACCCTACTTGAACCTTGTTGATTTTTTTTGGGTCGAGGGCTCGTAGCCCGAGTGTCGATTCAACTGAGGTTGAATTACTTCAGTGAAGGCTCATGGCCTTAGTCCGAGTTCAGCCGTAGTTGAACCTTGTTGATTTTTTTGTGCGAGGTCTCGTAGCCCGAGTGTCGATTCAACTGAGGTTGAATTTCGGCGAAGGCTCATGGCCTGAGTCCCAATTCAACTGTAGTTAAACCTTGGTGATTCTTTTTTTTTGTTGAGGGCTCCTAGCCCGAGTGTCGACTCAACTAAGGTTGAATTACTTCGTCGAAGGCTCATGGCCTGAGTCCTAGTTCACCAGTAGTTGAACCTTGTTGATTGTTTGGGGTCAAGGGCTCGCAGCCCGAGTGTCGGTTCCATTGAGGTTGAATTATTTCGTCGAAGGCTCATGGCCTGAGTCCAAGTTCAACCGAAGTTGAACCTTGTTGATATTTTTTTGGGTCGAGGGCTCGTAGCCCGAGTGTCGATTCAACTGAGGTTGAATTACTTTGGCTAAGGCTCATGGCCTGAGTCATAATTCAACCGTAGTTGAACCTTGTTGATTGTTTTTGGTCGAGGGCTCGTAGTCTGAGTGTCGATTCTACTAAGGTTGAATTACTTCGACGAAGGCTCTTCGCCTGAGTCCCAGTTCAACTGTCGTTGAACCTTGTTGATTTTTTTTGGGACGAGGGCTCGTAGCCCAAGTGTCGATTAGACTGAGGTTGAATTACTTCGGCGAAGGCTCATGGCCTGAGTCCTAGTTCAACCCTAGTTGAACCTTGTTAATTTATTTTTCGGTCGAGGGCTTGTAACCCGAGTGTCGATTCAACTGAGGTTGAATTACTTTGGCGAAGGCTCATGGCCTTAGTCCCAGTTCAACCGTAGTAGAACCTTGTTGATTTTTTTTTGGTCGAGGGCTCGTAGCTCGAGTGTCGATTCAACTGAGGTTGAATTTCTTCGGCGAAGGCTCATGGCCTGAGTCCTAGTTCAACCGTAGTTGAACCTTGTTGATTTTCTTTTTGGGTTGAGGGCACGTAGCCCGAGGGTCGATTCAACTAAGGTTGAATTACTTCGGCGAAGGCTTATTGATTGAGTCCTTGTTCAACCGTAGTTGAACCTTGTTGATTTTTTTGGGTAGAGGGCTCGTAGCTCGAGTGTCAATTCAACTGAGGTTGAATTACATCGGTGAATCCTCATGGACTGAGTCCCAATTCAACCGTAGTTGAACCTTGTTGATTTTTTTAGGTCGAGGGCTCGTAGCCCAAGTGTCGATTCAACTAAGGTTGAATTACTTTGGTGAAGGCTCGTGGCCTTAGTCCCAGTTCAACCGTAGTTGAACCTTGTTGATTTTTTGTTGGGTTGAGGGCTCGTAGCCCGAGTGTCGATTCAACTGAGGTTGAATTACTTCGGCGAAGGCTCATGACCTGAGTCACAATTCAACCGTTGTTGAACCTTGTTGATTTTTTTTTGTCGAGGGCTCGTAGCCCGAGTGTCGATTCAACTGAGGTTGAATTACTTCGACGAAGGCTCACGGCCTAAGTCCCAGTTCAACCGTCGTTGAACCTTGTTGATTTTTTTTGGGTCGAGGGCTCGTAGCCCAAGCTTCGATTCAACTGAGGTTGAATTACTTCGGCGAAGGCTCATGGCCTGAGTCCTAGTTCAACCCTAGTTGAACCTTGTTAATTTTTTTTGGGTCGAGGGCTCGTAGCCCGAGTGTCGATTCAACCGAGGTTGAATTACTTCAGTGAAGGCTCATGGCCTTAGTCTGAGTTCAGCCATAGTTGAACCTTGTTGATTTTTTTTGGGTTGAGGGCTCGTAGCCCGAGTGTCGATTCAACTGAGGTTGAATTTCGGCGAAGGCTCATGGCTTGAGTCCCAATTCAACTGTAGTTAAACATTGGTGATTTTTTTTTGGTCGAGGGTTCCTAGCCCGAGTATCGACTCAACTGAGGTTGAATTATTTCGCCGAAGGCTCATGGCCTGAGTCCTAATTCACCGGTTATTGAACCTTGTTGATTGTTTGGGGTCAAGGACTCGCAGCCCGAGTGTCGGTTCAATTGAGGTTGAATTATTTCGTCGAAGGCTCATGGCCTGAGGACCTTGTTGATTTTTTTTTTGTGTCAAGGGCACGTAGCCCGAGTGTCGATTCAACTGAGGTTGAATTACTTCGGCGAAGGCTTATTGACTGAGTCCTTGTTCAACCGTAGTTGAACCTTGTTGATTTTTTTGGGTCGAGGGCTCGTAGCCCGAGTGTCAATTCAATTGAGGTTGAATTACATCGGTGAATCCTCATGGCCTGAGTCCCAGTTCAACCGTAGTTGAACCTTGTTGATTTTTTTTAGGTCGAGGGCTCGTAGCCCGAGTGTCGATTCAACTAAGGTTGAATTACTTTGGTTAAGGCTCATGGCCTTAGTCCCAGTTCAACCGTAGTTGAACCTTGTTGATTTTTTGTTGGGTCGAGGGCTCGTAGCCCGAGTGTCGATTCAACTGAGGTTGAATTACTTCGGCGAAGTCTCATGACCTGAGTCACAATTCAACCGTTCTTGAACCTTGTTGATTTTGTTTTGTCGAGGGCTCGTAGCTCGAGTCTCGATTCAACTAAGGTTGAATTACTTAGATGAAGGCTCACGGCCTAAGTCCCAGTTCAACCGTCGTTGAACCTTGTTGATTTTTTTTGGGTCGAGGGCTCGTAGCCCAAGCTTCGATTCAACTTAGGTTGAATTACTTCGGCGAAGGCTCATGGCCTGAGTCCTAGTTCAACCCTAGTTGAACCTTGTTCATTTTTTTTGGGTCGAGGGCTCATAGCCCGAGTGTCGATTCAAATGAGGTTGAATTACTTCAGTGAAGGCTCATGGCCTTAAGTCCCAGTTCAACTAGCATTGAACATTGTTGAATATTTTGAGTCGAGGGCTCGTAGCTCGAGTGTCGATTCAACCGAGGTTGAATTGATTCGACGAAGGTTCATGGCCTGAGTCCCAGTTCAACTGTAGTTAAACCTTGGTGATTTTTTTTGGTCGAGGGCTCCTAGCCCGAGTATCGACTCAACTGAGGTTGAATTACTTCGCCGAAGGCTCATGGCCTGAGTCCTAGTTCACCGATAGTTGAACCTTGTTGATTGTTTGGGGTCAAGGGCTCGCAGCCCGAGTGTCGGTTCAATTGAGGTTGAAATATTTCGTCGAAGGCTCATGGCCTGAGTCCTAGTTCAACCGAAGTTGAACCTTGTTGATATTTTTTTGGGTCGAGGGCTCGTAACCCGAGTGTCGATTCAACTAAGGTTGAATTACTTTGGCGAAGGCTCATAGCCTGAGTCATAATTCAACCATTGTTGAACCTTGTTGATTTTTTTTTGGTCGAGGGCTCGTAGTCTGAGTGTCGATTCTACTAAGGTTGATTTACTTCGACGAAGGCTCTTCGCCTGAGTCCCAGTTCAACTGTCGTTGAACCGTGTTGATTTTTTTTGGGTCGAGGGCTCGTAGCCCAAGTGTCGATTAGACTGAGGTTGAATTACTTCGGCGAAGGCTCATGGCCTGAGTCCTAGTTCAACCCTAGTTGAACCTTGTTAATTTATTTTTCGGTCGAGGGCTTGTAGTCCGAGTGTCGATTCAACTGAGGTTGAATTACTTTGGCGAAGGCTCATGGCCTTAGTCCCAGTTCAACCGTAGTAGAACCTTGTTGATTTTTTTTTTGGTCGAGGGCTCGTAGCTCGAGTGTCGATTCAACTGAGGTTGAATTTCTTCGGCGAAGGCTCATGGCCCGAGTCCTAGTTCAACCGTAGTTGAACCTTGTTGATTTTCTTTTTGGGGTCAAGGGTACGTAGCCCGAGTGTCGATTCAACTGAGGTTGAATTACTTCGGCGAAGGCTTATTGACTGAGTCCTTGTTCAACCATAGTTGAACCTTGTTGATTTTTTGGGTCGAGGGCGCGTAGCCCGAGTGTCAATTCAACTAAGGTTGAATTACATCGGTGAATCCTCATGGCCTGAGTCCCAGTTCAACCGTAGTTGAACCTTGTTGATTTTTTTTAGGTCGAGGGGTCGTAGCCCGAGTGTCGATTCAACTAAGGTTGAATTACTTTGGTGAAGGATCATGGCCTTAGTCCTAGTTCAACCGTAGTTGAACCTTGTTGATTTTTTGTTGGGTCGAGGGCTCGTAGCCCGAGTGTCGATTCAACTGAGGTTGAATTACTTCGGCAAAGGCTCATGACCTGAGTCACAATTCAACCGTTGTTGAACCTTGTTGATTTTTTTTTGTCAAGGGCTCGTAGCCCGAGTGTCGATTCAACTGAGCTTGAATTACTTCGACGAAGGCTCACGGCCTAAGTCCCAGTTCAATAGTCGTTGAACTTTGTTGATTTTTTTTGGGTCGAGGGCTCGTAGCCCAAGCTTCGATTCAACTGAGGTTGAATTACTTCGGCGAAGGTTCATGGCCTGAGTCCTAGTTCAACCCTAGTTGAACCTTGTTGATTTTTTATTTGGGTCGAGGGGTCGTAGCCCGAGTGTCGATTCAAGTGAGGTTGAATAACTTCGGCGAAGGCACTTGACCTGAGTCCCAGTTCAACCGTAGTTAAACGTGGTTGATTTTTTTTTGGGTTGAGGGCTTTTAGACCTAGTGTCGATTCAACTGAGGTTGAATTACTTCGGAGAAGGCTCATGGCATGGTCCCAATTCAACCGTAGTTGAACTTTGTTGAGTTTTTTTGGTACAGGGTTCGTAGACTGAGATTCGATTCAACTGAGGTTGAATTACTTCGGCGAAGGCTCATGGCCTGAGTCCTTGTTTAACCGTAGTTGAACCTTGTTGATTTTTATTTTGGGTCGAGGGCTCTTAGCCCGAGTGTCGATTCAACTGAGGTTGAATTACTTCGGCGAAAGATCATGGACTGAGTCCTAATTGAAGAGTAGTTGAACCTTGTTGATTTTTTTGGGTCGAGGGCTCGTAGCCCGATATTCGATTCAACTGAGGTTGAATTACTTCAGCAAAGGCTCATGGCCTGAGTCCCAATTCAACCGTATTTGAACCTTGCTGATTTTTTTAGGGTCGAGGGCTCGTAGCCCGAGTGTCGATTCAACTGATGTTGAATTACTTCGGCGAAGGCTCATGGCCTAAGTCCCAGTTCAATCGTAGTTGAACCTTGTTGATCTTTTTTTTGGGTCGAGGGCTCGTAGCACGAGTGTCGACTCAGTTGAGGTTTAATTACTTTGGCGAAGGCTCCAAGCCTGAGTCCCAGTTCAATCGTAGTTGAACCTTGTTGATTTATTGTTTGGGTCGAGGGCTCGTAGCCCGAGTGTCGATTCAACTAAGGTTGAATTTCTTCTTCGAATGCTCATGGCCTAAGTCCCAGTTTAACCGTAGTTGAACCTTGTTGATATTTTTTTGGGTCGAAGGCTCGTAGCCCGAGTGTCGAATCAACTGAGTTTGAATAACTTTGGCGAAGGCTCATGGCATGAGTCCCAATTCAACCGTAGTTGAACATTGTTGATTTTTTTTGGGTTGAGGGCTTGTAGCCCGAGTGTCGATTCAACTGAGGTTGAATTACTTCGGTGAAGGCTCATGGCCTGAGTTGCAATTCAACCGTAGTTGAACCTTGTTAATTTTTTTTTGGTCCTGGGCTCGTAGCCTGAGTGTCGATTCAACTGAGGTTGAATTACTTCGGCGAAGGCTCAGGGCCTGAGTCCCAGTTCAACCGTAGTTAGACCTTGTTGATTTTTTTGGTCGAGGGCTCTTAGCCCGAGTGTCTATTCAACTGAGGTTGAATTACTTCGCCGAAGGCTCATGGCTTGAGTCCTAGTTCACCGGTAGTTGAACCTTGTTTATTGTTTTGGGTCGAGGGCTCGCAGCCCGACTGTCGGTTCAATTGAGGTTGAATTATTTCGTCAAAGGCTCATGGCTTGAGTCCTAGTTCAACCGAAGTTGAACCTTGTTGATATTTTTTGGGTCGAGGGCTCGTACCCCGAGTGTCGATTCAACTGAGGTTGAATTACTTTGGTGAGGGCTCACGGCCTGAGTCATAATTCAACCGTAGTTGAACCTTGTTGATTTTTAATGGTCGAGGGCTCGTAGTCTGAGTGTCGATTCAACTGAGGTTGAATTACTTCGACGAAGGCTCTTCGCCTGAGTCCCAGTTCAACCGTCGTTGAACCTTGTTGATTTTTTTGGGTCGAGGGCTTGTAACCCAAGTGTCGATTAGACTGAGGTTGAATTACTTCAGCGAAGGCTCATGGCCTGAGTCCTAGTTCAACCCTAGTTGAACCTTGTTAATTTTTTTTCGGTCGAGGGCTCCTAGCCCGAGTGTCGATTCAACTGAGGTTGAATTACTTCGGCGAAGGCTCATGGCCTTAGTCCCAATTCAACCGTAGTTGAACCTTGTTGATTTTCTTTGGGTCGAGGGCTCGTAGCTTGAGTGTCGATTCAACTGAGGTTGAATTTCTTCGGCGAAGGCTCATGGCCTGAGTCCCAGTTCAACCATAGTTGAACCTTGTTGATTTTTTTTGGGTGGAGGGGTCGTAGCCCGAGTGTCGATTCAATTGAGGTTGAATTACTTCGGCGAAGGCTCATGGACTGAGTCCCTGTTCAACCATAGTTGAACCTTGTTGATTTTTTTGGGTCGAGGGCTCGTAGCCCAAGTGTCGATTAGACTGTGGTTGAATTACTTCAGCAAAGGCTCATGGCTTAAGTCCCTTTTCAATCGTAGTTGAACCTTGTTGATTTTTTTGGATCGAGGGCCCATAGCCCGAGTGTCAATTCAACTGAGGTTGAATTACTTCGGCGAATGCTCATGGCCTGAGTCCTAATTCAACTGTAGTTGAACGTTGTTGATTTTTTTGGGTCGAGGGCTTGTAGCCCTGCTATAACCCATATCCACACACGTTAGTTCATTCCATAAGTTAGATAACACAAATCCAAGAAGGAATTATCCTTGAGATGATAAGAAGTTAATCCGATTAATCTCAAGTGATACAAGGGTGCATAAGGGTGATTAACAAGTATTAGAAGTTAAACGAATCAAGGATGTTGTAACTCGTAATTTTGGGTAAACCTATAGATGCTTAGTATACTTAGGAGGTCATGATTTAAGGTATTTGAATCATATAATATCCGTATCATAATTCTTGAAGTCAAACGAGTTATGAAACAAAAGTCGACAAATGTTGTTGCAACTTAGGTTCATAGTTTTACCTAAACTTTAGGTCAAATGTTATTAAGCATTTCTCCCAATATACTTGGAATTACGGGGTGATCTACCCACCTAATTGAAGATCTATGAGTCTAGTTTCCAACGCATTAAACGGTTTAGCAATACGACATTGGAATAGAGAGATATAGACATTTTCGTGAGACTGCACAAGCTGCTAGGTGCAAGTAGGTGAGTCACCTACTTGGTTAAATGTCGGCCCAAAAGAAGGGATTTCGGGTCAGATAAGCAGCCCATTAAAAGGCTTATCTTCTGCAATATATACCTCTTTATATTTCACAAATAACCAGACCTAAGACTCTGCAAAATTCCTCCCAAAAATTATCCACAAACCCTAATTGATTTTCCCTCTCTTTCAAGTTCAAATTAGGGGTAAACACTAGAGTTTGAAGAACCAAGTTAAAGGCTGAGTTATCCAACAACAAAGGTGAGTTTACTGCTATATTTCATACATTTATTCTGCTGTAAATTCATGGCAATTCGTTATATACACGTAAGAACTCACGGGACGGTGATCGGAAGCCGTGAGTTCAAGTTATTCACTTGTAGCGGACTGTTTTGTGGACTGTTTTGTGGACTGTTTTGTGTTGCTGTTGGGCTGCGTTTTTATTACTGTTTTGTGGAGTTTTGGAGGAGGCAGGGTGTGGAGAAACACCATATATATGTTGGGTTGTGGTTTGCTAGTTCTTGGTAATATTTTTGGGTCGTTTGATACGACTATAGTGGCCGTCATATGTATGATGTGATTAGGTTGTGTGTGGACTGTTTTGGAAGGCTCAATATGTTTATTATTGATGTTGTTTAGGCTGTTTGGTGATTGTTTTGAATGGTGTGAAGTCCTATATATAGGGGAGGTGCTGTCCATTTCATCACAAAATAGATTGTGGTTGGTACATAATAATTGCGACGCTTAAACGTTAACGATAGTGTCATTTCTCCTATTGTTGACTAAGGAGTCGTGACGTTTGCATAGCTTGAGGTTGTGGCAGTATATGCAAGGTATGTGTGGCTATCCCTTTCCTTCTTTTGCACGACTCCGATTAACATAATGTAATGAACGAGCTTCCAAAGATACTCTATTCTTAGAAGCTAAGCAGTACTTACATTGTTTCCCCTCTTATGGAACGATTGATGTTGATGTTGCTTCTCTTATTCTTATGTTATCAATCTTGTTGGTACTTCCTGATTCCTATAAGGTTCATAGTGAAGAGTTAGTCCTAATAAGTTTTACATAGGATACCGACCTTACGTCACTCCGAAAGGTCTACAAGGTGTTTCCATGAGTCGAGCATGCATTATATATATGTATCTATTTTACTCTACCGAGCCGCACTATAGTCGGCCGGGTACGGCACCTATTGTGCAACCACTGATCAGTTGGGTTTTACCGAGCTCCACGTGGCCGGGTACGATTCTACCGAGCCTTATAATGGCCGAGTATGTTTTTACCGAGCCTATTACGGCCGGGTACGATATGATAATGATGATGCCCACAGAGGCGTATGTTTTAAAAGATTATGTATTTATACATATGTATTATGCACTTCATATCAGTTGCCCAGAGGCACTCAGATGTCACAGGTTGTATCTCTTCTATCTCTCATTACATTATTGTTCTTATTTATGTTTTTCCGCCTTACATACTCGGTACTTTATTCATACTGACATCCCTTTTGCCTTGGGACGTTGCGTTTCATGCTCGCAGGTCCCGATATACAGGTTGACATTCCTCCCCCATCACAGTAGGTTGTCCAATTCGGCGGTGATTGGCGAGATCCCTTCTCCGGACTTGCCTTGGTCTTGGTATGCATTTTTGTTATAGACATTATGGGTATGTCGGGGCCCTGTTCCGGCTATGTTGCAGCACTTATGTTCCTTTAGAGGCTCATAGATAAGTGTCGACTCATGTATAGTTTGGTATGCCTTGTCGGCTGGTTTTTGTTGTATAGTCTTTCATATTAGCGTGGTAGCTTGTACCATATGTATATAGTTTCTTGATTGTCTAGTCATCCCATGTTATGTAGGTTCATGCAATCATATTTTATTGTTGGTTGTTCATGATCCATGTCTACCATTTATATTGGTCTCGTCAGCCTAAAAGATAATAAAGAAGGTTAGATAAAATGTACGTTGGTGCTCGGCAAGTATGGTCGGGTGCTAGTCACGGTCCTCCAGTTTGGATCGTGACAAACTTGGTATCAGAGCAAGTCTGTCCTAGGGATTGTCTATGAGCCGTGTCTAGTAGAGTCTTGATTATGGATGTGTAGCGCGCCACATTTATAATCGGGAGGCTACATGACATCTAGGGTTGTTACCTTATTCCTGAATCTAGATCGTGCATAGAGTTGAGTCATAAGTGTTCGTCTCTAATATTCACCTTGTTTTCTTTCAGCGATGCCTTCGACTAGGAAACAAACAATTAGTAGACGGCTTGATACAGCTGCAGGAGAGGGTACCAGTCAGGTGCCCCAAGCCAGAGCAGGCCAAAGTGAGGCTCAGAGTGAGATGCCGTCTCATACCTCATCTACTCCGTCTCCTCCAGAGGATATTAGGTGGCACCCAACACCTCCAGCTCCTCCGTCTGGCACTACAGACCAGGATATGCGGAGTGCTTTGCAGTTATTGACTAGCTTGGTAGCTGCTCAGGCTCAGAGGCAGAATACAAGTGCTGCTGATAAACCAATTAGTACAAGAGTTCGTGATTTTATTAATTTAGACCCTCCAGTGTTTACCGGATCAGACCCCAAGGAGGACCCGCAGACTTTTATTGACCAGGTTCATCGTACACTACGGGTTATGCATGTTAGTGATACAGAGGCAGTAGAGTTGGCTTCTTATCGGCTACGGGATTTAGCGGTTCTTTGGTATGATAATTGGGAGAGATCCAGGGGTCCGAACGCTCCTCCAGCTGTGTGGAAGGATTTTTCTGAGGCCTTTCTTCGTCACTATTTGCCGGTTGAGATACGACGAGCTAGAGCTGATAAGTTCTTGAACCTTAGACAAGGTAATATGAGTGTGCGAGAGTATAGTATGCAGTTTGATTCTTTAGCAAGGTATGCTCCCCATATGGTGGCCGAGATGAGTGATAGGGTGCATTTGTTCGTGAACGGGTTGGGACCCCATCTGATAAATGAGTGTATGACAGCCTCCTTGGTAGAAGGCATAGATATTTCCCGTATTCAAGCTTATGCTCGGACCCTAGAGGATCGTAAGCGCCAGCAGAGGGCAGATAGGGAGCAGGATAGGGGCCAGCATAAGAGGGTGAGATTTGCAAGGTATTCTGATGACTTAAGAGGCAGCGCCAGGCCCCAGTCTTCGAGGAGTTCGGCGCCATCTGTAGCTAGTGCTCCTCCACAGTTTCAGAGGCCTCGATATGATCGATCCTATTCTGGTCCAGGTCAGAGTTCGCAGGCATCTGGATCGCAACATCAAAGGGATACTAGTCAAACGAAACCCCCAACACCACGTTGTGATCAGTGCGGCAAGGCCCACTTTGGACTGTGCCGTCGAGGTTCTGATGCGTGTTATTCTTGCGGACAACCTGGCCATATGATTAGGGATTGTCCTAACAGGGGAGGTGATGGTATGGCTCAACCGACTAGATTTGTGTCTGGTTCTTCCTCATCAGTTCGACCTCCAGGACGGGGTTTTCAGCAGTCGACAGGTCGTGGTAGAGGTAGAGGTGCAGGACCGAGTTCGAGTGGTGCTCAAAATCGAACATATGCTCTAGTAGGTCGACAGGATCTCGAGTCGTCTCCGGATGTTGTTACAGGTATATTATCTGTGTTTTCTTATGATGTATATGCGTTGATTGATCCGGGATCTACATTATCCATATGTTACACCCTTTGTGGCTAATAAGTTTGGCATTGAACCTGAATTGATAAGTAAACCCCTTGCGGTATCTACTCCAATAGGAGATTCTGTGATTGCTAGAAGGGTATATAGAGGTTGCACTGTGATGATTTGTAGTCGTCAAACCTCGGCAGATTTATTTGAGTTAGAAATGGTTTATTTTGATGTGATACTGGGAATGGACTGGTTGGCCTCACGCTATGAAAATGTTGACCGTCGTATGAAGATGGTTAAGTTTCAATTTCCTGGTGAACCCGTCATTGAATGGAAGGGGAACATTGCTACATCGAAAGGTAGGTTTATTTCCTATCTTAAGGCAAGGAAAATGATCTCAAAAGGTTACATTTATCATCTTGTTCGCGTTAGGGATGCAGAGGCGAAGCTGCCTACTCTACAATCTATCCCCGTGGTCAATGAATTTCCGGATGTTTTCCCAAATGAACTCCCAGGTCTTCCTCCAGAAAGGGAGATTGAGTTTAGCATTGATGTCTTGCCTGACACTCAACCGATCTCTATCCCTCCATATAGAATGGCCCCGGCAGAGCTGCGAGAGTTGAAGGCGCAGTTAAAGGACTTGTTGGATAAGGGCTTCATTAGACCTAGCACTTCACCTTGGGGTGCGCCAGTCCTATTCGTGCGGAAGAAAGATGGGTCATTACGGATGTGTATCGACTATCGGCAATTGAATAAGTTTACTATAAAGAACAAGTATCCACTTCCAAGAATTGACGACCTATTTGACCAACTCCAGGGTGCCAAGTATTTCTCCAAGATTGACTTACGTTCAGGGGATATCATCAAGTGAGGGTTAAGGAGAAGGATATTCCAAAGACGGCCTTTCGGACAAGATATGGGCACTTTGAGTTCTTGGTGATGTCGTTCGGGCTAACAAATGCCCCAGCAGCTTTTATGGATCTCATGAATACTGTATTCAGGCCCTATCTTGATGTGTTCGTGATTGTATTCATTGATGACATTCTGGTGTATTCTCGTTCGGAGGAGGAACATGCGAGCCACTTGCGGATAGTATTACGGACGCTTCAGGATCGTAAGTTATATGCTAAGCTCGCCAAATGTGAATTCTGGCTGAACTCAGTAGCATTCCTTGGCCATGTGATATCTGACGAGGGTATTAGTGTCGACACTCGGAAGATTGATGCAGTAAAGAATTGGCCGAGACCTACAACACCATCAGAAGTTCGTAGCTTCCTAGGGCTAGCAGGATATTATAGGCGATTTGTAGAAGGGTTTTCCTCTATATCAGCACCATTGACTAAGTTAACACAGAAAGCTACCAAGTTCCAGTGGTCTAACACTTGTGAACGTAGTTTTCAGGAGCTGAAGGATCGATTTACATCCGCACCGGTGCTCACTCTCCCTGAAGGAACAGAAGGATATGTGGTATATTGTGATGCCTCGGGTATAGGTTTGGGGTGCGTGTTGATGCAGCATGGGAAGGTGATTTCATATGCATCAAGACAATTGAAGAAGCATGAAAAGAATTATCCAACCCATGATTTGGAATTGGCTGCAGTAATATATGCTTTGAAGATATGGCGGCACTACTTATACGGCGTCCATGTTGACATCTACACGGATCACAAGAGTCTACAATACATCTTCAAGCAGAAAGAGTTGAATTTGGGGCAGTGTAGGTGGCTTGAATAACTGAAAGACTACGACGCCGAGATATTGTATCATCCCGGTAAAGCCAATGTTGTGGCAGATGCTCTCGACCGTAAGTCAATGGGAAGCTTAGTACATATTGATGCAGGTAGATGGGGGTTGACTAAAGAGCTTCATCAGCTCCAATATGAGAATCAGATTGTTAGACTCTGATGACGGAAGTGTTACTGTACAGAATACATCAGAATCATCTTTGGTAGCAGAGGTAAAAGCACGGCAATATGAAGATCCTATCTTACTACGATTGAGAGAGAACATTCAGCAGTGTAAAATTACGGCTTTTGAGATCGGAGGAGATGGGGCACTGAGAAACCAGGGCCGATTATGTGTGCCGAATGTAGCAGGATTGCGAGAAAAGATTATGAATGAAATTCATCAATCCCGATATTCCATCCATCCTGGCTCAACAAAGATGTATCATGATGTCAAAGAGCAATATTGGTGGGATAACATGAAAAAGTCTATTGTAGAATTTGTAGCCCAGTGTCCCAATTGTCAACAAGTAAAGATAGAACATTAGAAACCCGGTGGATTGCTTCAGAATATAGAAATTCCGACCTGGAAATGGGAGGTGATTAATATGGACTTCGTTATTGGATTACCTCGATCTTATCATAAGTTTGACTCTATCTCGGTGATAGTTGATCGACTTACAAAATGTGCTCATTTTCTGCCAGTTAAGACAACTTACTCGGTTGAAGATTATGCGAAGTTGTATATCAAGGAGATTGTTAGGCTTCATGGTGTGCCGGTATCTATTATATCAGATCGAGGAGCTCAATTTACGGCTAACTTTTGGAGGTCTTTTCAGAAAGGTTTAGGCACACAGGTGAATCTCAGCACTGCATTTCATCCGCAGACTGACGGACAGGCTGAACGTACCATTCGGACATTGGAAGATATGCTACGAGCATGTGTTCTAGATTTTAAGGGAAATTGGGATGACCATCTTCCACTCATAGAATTTGCCTACAATAATAGCTACCATTCCAGTATTAAAATGGCCCCATATGAGGCACTATATGGGAGGAGATGTAGATCACCAGTTGGATGGTTTGAAGTCGGTGAAACAGAATTATATGGGCCGGATTTGATTCACCAAGCCATTGAGAAGGTGAAAGTGATACAGGAACGATTGAGGACGGCACAAAGCAGGCAAAAGTCTTATTCCGATGTCCGACGTCGTGATCTGGAATTTGAGGTTGGTGATTGGGTTTTCCTGAGGATTTCACCAATGAAGGGTGTTATGCGTTTTGGGAAGAAAGGTAAGCTGAGTCCAAGGTATATCGGTCCGTATAAAATTCTTCAACGAATTGGACAACTTGCTTATGAGTTAGAATTGCCATCCGAATTAGAATTTGTCCACCCGGTATTCCATGTATCTATGTTGAGGAAATGTATTGGAGACCCTTCTCGAGTTGTCCCTATCAAAGATGTTCAAGTTACGGAGGATCTATCATATGAAGAAGTGCCAGTGGCCATATTAGATCGACAAGTCCGCAAGCCTGAGAACAAAAGATGTAGCTTCCGTCAAAGTATTGTGGAGGAACAAGAATGTGAAAGAAATGACATGGGAAGCGGAAGAAGAGATGAAGTCTAAATACCCTTACCTATTCCAGAATGATGATAACAAGGATGTTGGTGGAACGCAAGATACATTATAAAGGTGAAATGGCTTTATGAGGTAAGCAATAACTTGAGAACTCTCTTGCTTAATACAAAGTGGTGATATGTAAATAATGTCCATGTCCATAATGCTTTGTGTAGCCTTGTGTGGTCATACTATGAGCTTCACTGCTTGCAAATTTTGCTAGTGACCATTTTATAGGGGAAAATTGACCAAAAATTTCCGCTAGAATCCACGATGATTTGGACTCCCCATAAACCCTTACATTCGAGGACGAATGTTCCTAAGGGGGAGGGTGTTATAACCCATATCCACACACGTTAGTTCATTCCATAAGTTAGATAACACAAATCCAAGAAGGAATTATCCTTGAGATGATAAGAAGTTAATCCGATTAATCTCAAGTGATACAAGGGTGCATAAGGGTGATTAACAAGTATTAGAAGTTAAACGAATCAAGGATGCTGTAACTCGTACTTTTGGGTAAACCTATAGATGCTTAGTATACTTAGGAGGTCATGATTTAAGGTATTTGAATCATATAATATCCGTATCATAATTCTTGAAGTCAAACGAGTTATGAAACAAAAGTCGACAAATGTTGTTGCAACTTAGGTTCATAGTTTTACCTAAACTTTAGGTCAAATGTTATTAAGTATTTATCCCAATATACTTGGAATTACGGGGTGATCTACCAACCAAATATAAGATCTATGAGTCTAGTTTCCAAAGCATTAAACGGTTTAGCAATACGACATTGGAATAGAGAGATATAGACATTTTCGTGAGACTGCACAAGCTGCTAGGTGCAAGTAGGTGAGTCACCTACTTGGTTAAATGTCGGCCCAAAAGAGGGGATTTCGGGTCAGATAAGCAGCCCATTAAAAGGCTTATCTTCTGCAATATATACCTCTTTATATTTCACAAATAACCAGACCTAAGACTCTGCAAAATTCCTCCCAAACATTATCCACAAACCCTAATTGATTTTCCCTCTCTTTCAAGTTCAAATTGGGGGTAAACACTAGAGTTTGAAGAACCAAGTTAAAGGCTGAGTTATCCAACAACAAAGGTGAGTTTACTGCTATATTTCATACATTTATTCTTCTGTAAATTCATGGCAATTCGTTATATACACGTACGAACTCACGGGACGGTGATCGGAAGCCGTGAGTTCAAGTTATTCACTTGTAGCGGACTGTTTTGTGGACTGTTTTGTGTTGCTGTTGGGCTGCGTTTTTATTACTGTTTTGTGGAGTTTTGGAGGAGGCAGGGTGTGGAGAAACACCATATATATGTTGGGTTGTGGTTTGCTAGTTCTTGGTAATATTTTTGGGTCGTTTGATACGACTATAGTGGCCGTCATATGTATGATGTGATTAGGTTGTGTGTGGACTGTTTTGGAAGGCTCAATATGTTTATTATTGATGTTGTTTAGGCTGTTTGGTGATTGTTTTGAATGGTGTGAAGTCCTATATATAGGGGAGGTGCTGTCCATTTCATCACAAAATAGATTGTGGTTGGTACATAATAGTTGCGACGCTTAAACGTTAACGATAGTGTCATTTCTCCTATTGTAGACTAAGGAGTCGTGACGTTTGCATAGCTTGAGGTTGTGGCAGTATATACAAGGTATGTGTGGCTATCCCTTTCCTTCTTTTGCACGACTCCGATTAACATAATGTAATGAACGAGCTTCCAAAGATACTTTATTCTTAGAAGCGAGCAATACTTACATTGTTTCCCCTCTTATGGAACGATTGATGTTGATGTTGCTTCTCTTATTCTTATGTTATCAATCTTGTTGGTACTTCCTGATTCCTATAAGGTTCATAGTGAAGAGTTAGTCCTAATAAGTTGTACATAGGATACCGACCTTACGTCACTCCGAAAGGTCTACAAGGTGTTTCCATGAGTCGAGCATGCATTATATATATATGTATCTATTTTACTCTACCGAGCCGCACTATAGTCGGCCGGGTACGGCACCTATTGTGCAACCACTGATCAGTTGGGTTTTACCGAGCTCCACGTGGCCGGGTACGATTCTACCGAGCCTTATAATGGCCGGGTATGTTTTTACCGAGCCTATTACGGCCGGGTACGATATGATAATGATGATGCCCACAGAGGCGTATGTTTTAAAAGATTATGTATTTATACATATGTATCATGTATTTCATGTCAGTAGCCCTCAGAGGTACTCGGATGTTACAGGTTGTATATTCTCTATCCCTGCTCACATTGTTGTTCATATTTATGGTTCTCTGCCTTACATACTCAGTACTTTATTCGTACTGACGTCCTTTTATTTGTGGACGCTGCATGTCGTGCTGCAGGTCCTGATAGACAGGCAGGTGTAGCTCCCCCATCACAGTAGGTTGTCCAGTTCAGCGGTGATTGGCGAGATCCCTTCTCCGGACTTGCCTTGGTCTTGGTATGCATTTTTGTTATAGACATTATGGGTATGTCGGGGCCCTGTTCCGGCTATGTTGCAGCACTTATGTTCCTTTAGAGGCTCATAGACAAGTGTCGACTCATGTATAGTTTGGTATGCCTTGTCGGATGGTTTTTGTTGTATAGTCTTTCATTTTAGCGTGGTAGCTTGTACCATATGTATATAGTTTCTTGATTGTCTGGTCATCCCATGTTATGTAGGTTCATGCAATCATATTTTATCGTTGGTTGTTCATGATCCATGTCTACCATTTATATTGGTCTCGTCAGCCCTAAAAGATAATAAAGAAGGTTAGATAAAATGTACGTTGGTGCTCGCAAGTATGGTCGGGTGCTAGTCATGGTCCTCCAATTTGGGTCGTGACATTTCTCTCTCTAGAACTCAAAATTTGTGTTTTGGGGTGTGAAACCCGCGACTGACCAGTTCTGGTTTTTAATTAACTGCCAGGGCTCGTAGCCCGAGTGTCGATTCAACTAAGGTTGAATTACTTTGGTGAAGGCTCATGGCCATAGTCCCAGTTCAACCGTAGTTGAACATTGTTGATTTTATGTTGGGTCGATGGCTCGTAGCCCGAGTGTCGATTCAACTGAGGTTGAATTACTTCGGCGAAGGCTCATGACCCGAGTCACAATTCAACCGTTGTTGAACCTTGTTGATTTTTTTTTGTCGAGGGCTCGTAGCCCGAGTATCGATTCAACTGAGGTTGAATTACTTCGACGAAGGCTCATGGCCTAAGTCCCAGTTCAACCATAGTTGAACCTTGTTGATTTTTTTGGGTCGAGGGCTCGTAGCCCAAGTGTCGATTTAACTGAGGTTGAATTACTTCGGCAAAAGCTCATGGCCTGAGTCCCAGTTAAACCCTACTTGATCCTTGTTGATTTTTTTTGGGTCGAGGGCTCGTAGCCCGAGTGTCGATTCAACTAAGGTTGAATTACTTCAGTGAAGGCTCATGGCCTTAGTCCGAGTTCAGCCGTAGTTGAACCTTGTTGATTTTTTTGGGTCGAGGGCTCGTAGCTCGAGTGTCGATTCAACTGAGGTTGAATTACTTTGGTGAGGGCTCATGGCCTGAGTACCAATTCAACTATAGTTAAACCTTAGTGATTCTTTTTTTTTGTTGAGGGCTCCTAGCCCGAGTGTCGACTCAACTAAGGTTGAATTACTTTGACGAAGGCTCATGGCCTGAGTCCTAGTTCACCGGTAGTTGAACCTTGTTGATTGTTTGGGGTCAAGGGCTCGCAGCCCGAGTGTCGGTTCCATTGAGGTTGAATTATTTCGTCGAAGGCTCATGGCCTGAGTGCAAGTTCAACCGAAGTTGAACCTTGTTGATATTTTTTGGGTCGAGGGCTCGTAGCCCGAGTGTCGATTCAACTGAGGTTGAATTACTTTGGCTAAGGCTCATGGCCTGAGTCATAATTCAACCGTAGTTGAACCTTGTTGATTGTTTTTGGTCGAGGGCTCGTAGTCTGAGTGTCGATTCTACTAAGGTTGAATTACTTCGACGAAGGCTCTTCGCCTGAGTCCCAGTTCAACTGTCGTTGAACCTTGTTGATTTTTCTTGGGTCGAGGGCTCGTAGCCCAAGTGTCGATTAGACTGAGGTTGAATTACTTCGGCGAAGGCTCATGGCCTGAGTCCTAGTTCAACCCTAGTTGAACCTTGTTAATTTATTTTTCGGTCGAGGGCTTGTAGCCCGAGTGTCGATTCAACTGAGGTTGAATTACTTTGGCGAAGGCTCATGGCCTTAGTCCCAGTTCAACCGTAGTAGAACCTTGTTGATTTTTTTTTTGGTCGAGGGCTCGTAGCTCGAGTGTCGATTCAACTGAGGTTGAATTTCTTCGGCGAAGGCTCATGGCCCGAGTCCTAGTTCAACCGTAGTTGAACCTTGTTGATTTTCTTTTTGGGTCGAGGGCACGTAGCCCATGGGTCGATTCAACTAAGGTTGAATTACTTCGGCGAAGGCTTATTGATTGAGTCCTTGTTCAACCGTAGTTGAACCTTGTTGATTTTTTTGGGTAGAGGGCTTGTAGCCCGAGTGTCAATTCAACTGAGGTTGAATTACATCGGTGAATCCTCATGGACTGAGTCCCAGTTCAACCGTAGTTGAACCTTGTTGATTTTTTTAGGTCGAGGGCTCGTAGCCCAAGTGTCGATTCAACTGAGGTTGAATTACTTCGGCGAATGCTCATGGCCTAAGTCCTAATTCAACTATAGTTGAACCTTGTTGATTTTTTTGGGTCGAGGGCTCGTAGCACGAGTGTCGATTCAACCGAGGTTGAATTACTTCGACGAAGGGTCTTGCCTGAGTCCCAGTTCAACTGTAGTTGAACCGTGTTGATTTTTTTTAGGTCGAGGGCTCGTAGCCCGAGTGTCGATTCAACTAAGGTTGAATTACTTTGGTGAAGGCTCATGGCCATAGTCCCAGTTCAACCGTAGTTGAACATTGTTGATTTTATGTTAGGTCGATGGCTCGTAGCTCGAGTGTCGATTCAACTGAGGTTGAATTACTTCGGCGAATGCTCATGGCCTAAGTCCTAATTCAACCGTAGTTGAACCTTGTTGATTTTTTTGGGTCGAGGGCTTGTAGCCCGAGTGTCAATTCAACTAAGGTTAAATTAGTTCGGAGAAGGCTCATTGCCTGAGTCCCAGTTCAACCGTAGTTGAACCTTGTTGATTTTTTTAGGTCGAGGGCTCGTAGCCCGAGTGTCGATTCAACTAAGGTTGAATTACTTTGGTGAAGGCTCATGGCCATAGTCCCAGTTCAACCGTAGTTGAACATTGTTGATTTTATGTTGGGTCGATGGCTCGTAGCCCGAGTGTCGATTCAACTGAGGTTGAATTACTTCGGCGAAGGCTCATGGCCTGAGTCCTAGTTCAACCCTAGTTGAACCTTGTTAATTTATTTTTCGGTCGAGGGCTTGTAGCCCGAGTGTCGATTCAACTGAGGTTGAATTACTTTGGCGAAGGCTCATGGCCTTAGTCCCAGTTCAACCGTAGTAGAACCTTGTTGATTTTTTTTTTGGTCGAGGGCTCGTAGCTCGAGTGTCGATTCAACTGAGGTTGAATTTCTTCGGCGAAGGCTCATGGCCCGAGTCCTAGTTCAACCGTAGTTGAACCTTGTTGATTTTCTTTTTGGGTCGAGGGCACGTAGCCCATGGGTCGATTCAACTAAGGTTGAATTACTTCGGCGAAGGCTTATTGATTGAGTCCTTGTTCAACCGTAGTTGAACCTTGTTGATTTTTTTGGGTAGAGGGCTCGTAGCTCGAGTGTCAATTCAACTGAGGTTGAATTACTTCGGCGAAGGCTCATAGCTTGAGTCCCAGTTCAACCGTAGTTGAACCTTGTTGATTTATTTTTTAGGTCGAGGGCTCGTAGCCCGAGTGTCGATTCAACCGAGGTTGAATTACTTCGGCGAAGGCTCATGGCCTGAGTCGCAATTCAACCGTAGTTGAACCTTGTTGATATTTTTTTGGTCCAGGGCTCGTAGCCCGAGTGTCGATTCAACTGAGGTTGAATTACTTCTGAGAAGGCTAATGGCCTGAGTCCCAGTTCAACGGTAGTTGAACCGTGTTGATTTTTTTTTAGGTCGAGGGCTCGTAGCCCGAGTGTCGATTCAACTAAGGTTGAATTACTTTGGTGAAGGCTCATGGCCATAGTCCCAGTTCAACCGTAGTTGAACATTGTTGATTTTATGTTAGGTCGATGGCTCGTAGCTCGAGTGTCGATTCAACTGAGGTTGAATTACTTCGGCGAATGCTCATGGCCTAAGTCCTAATTCAACTGTAGTTGAACCTTGTTGATTTTTTTGGGTCGGGGGCTCGTAGCCCGAGTGTCGATTCAACTGAGGTTGAATTACTTCTGAGAAGGCTGATGGCCTGAGTCCCAGTTCAACGGTAGTTGAACCGTGTTGATTTTTTTTTAGGTCGAGGGCTCGTAGCCCGAGTGTCGATTCAACTAAGGTTGAATTACTTTGGTGAAGGCTCATGGCCATAGTCCCAGTTCAACCGTAGTTGAACATTGTTGATTTTATGTTGGGTCGATGGCTCGTAGCCCGAGTGTCGATTCAACTGAGGTTGAATTACTTCGGCGAAGGCTCATGACCCGATTCACAATTCAACCGTTATTGAACCTTGTTGATTTTTTTTTGTCGAGGGCTCGTAGCCCGAGTATCGATTCAACTGAGGTTGAATTACTTCGGACGAAGGCTCATGGCCTAAGTCCCAGTTCAACCATAGTTGAACCTTGTTGATTTTTTTTGGGTCGAGGGCTCGTAGCCCAAGTGTCGATTTAACTGAGGTTGAATTACTTCGGCGAAAGCTCATGGCCTGAGTCCCAGTTAAACCCTACTTGAACCTTGTTGATTTTTTTTGGGTCGAGGGCTCGTAGCCCGAGTGTTGACTCAATTGAGGTTGAATTGATTCGGCGAAGGCTCATGACCTGAGTCCCAGTTCAACTAGCATTGAACATTGTTGAATATTTTGAGTCGAGGGCTCGTAGCTCGAGTGTCGATTCAACCGAGGTTGAATTGATTCGACGAAGGTTCATGGCCTGAGTCCCAGTTCAACTGGCGTTGAAACCTTAGTGATTCTTTTTTTTGTTCAGGGCTCCTAGCCCGAGTGTCGACTCAACTAAGGTTGAATTACTTCGCCGAAGGCTCATGGCCTGAGTCCTAGTTCACCGGTAATTGAACCTTGTTGATTGTTTGTGGTCAAGGGATCGCAGCCCGAGTGTCGGTTCCATTGAGGTTGAATTATTTCGTCGAAGGCTCATGGCCTGAGTCCAAGTTCAACCGAAGTTGAACCTTGTTGATATTTTTTGGGTCGAGGGCTCGTAGCCCGAGTGTCGATTCAACTGAGGTTGAATTACTTTGGCTAAGGCTCATGGCCTAAGTCATAATTCAACCGTAGTTGAACCTTGTTGATTGTTTTTGGTCGAGGGCTCGTAGTCTGTGTGTCGATTCTCCTAAGGTTGAATTACTTCGACGAAGGCTCTTCGCCTGAGTCCCAGTTCAACTGTCGTTGAACCTTGTTGATTTTTTTGGGTCGAGGGCTCGTAGCCCAAGTGTCGATTAGACTGAGGTTGAATTACTTCGGCGAAGGCTCATGGCCTGAGTCCTAGTTCAACCCTAGTTGAACCTTGTTAATTTATTTTTTGATCGAGTGCTTGTAGCCCGAGTGTCGATTCAACTGAGGTTGAATTACTTTGGCGAAGGCTCATGGCCTTAGTCCCAGTTCAACCGTAGTAGAACCTTGTTGATTTTTTTTTGGTCGAGGGCTCGTAGCTCGAGTGTCGATTCAACTGAGGTTGAATTTCTTCGGCGAAGGCTCATGGCCCGAGTCCTAGTTCAACCGTAGTTGAACCTTGTTGATTTTCTTTTTGGGTCGAGGGCACGTAGCCCGAGGGTCGATTCAACTAAGGTTGAATTACTTCGGCGTAGGCTTATTGATTTAGTCCTTGTTCAACCGTAGTTGAACCTTGTTGATATTTTTGGGTAGAGGGCTCGTAGCCCGAGTGTCAATTCAACTGAGGTTGAATTACATCGGTGAATCCTCATGGACTGAGTCCCAGTTCAACCGTAGTTGAACCTTGTTGTTTTTTTTAGGTCGAGGGCTTGTAGCCCAAGTGTCGATTCAACTAAGGTTGAATTACTTTGGTGAAGGCTCATGGCGTTAGTCCCAGTTCAACCGTAGTTGAACCTTGTTGATTTTTTGTTGGGTCGAGGGCTCGTAGCCCGAGTGTCGATTCAACTGAGGTTGAATTACTTCGGCGAAGGCTCATGGCCTTGAGTCACAATTCAACCGTTGTTGAACCTTGTTGATTTTTTTTTGTCGAGGGCTCGGAGCCCGAGTGTCGATTCAACTGAGGTTGAATTACTTCGACGAAGGCTCACGGCCTAAGTCCCAGTTCAACCGTCGTTGAACCTTGTTGATTTCTTTTGGGTCGAGGGCTCGTAGCCCAAGCTTCGATTCAACTGAGGTTGAATTACTTCGGCGAAGGCTCATGGCATGAGTCCTAGTTCAACCCAAGTTGAACCTTGTTCATTTTTTTTGGGTCGAGGGCTCACAGCCCGAGTGTCGATTCAACTGAGGTTGAATTACTTCAGTGAAGGCTCATGGCCTTAGTCCGAGTTCAGCCATAGTTGAACCTTGTTGATTTTTTTGGGTTGAGGGCTCGTAGCCCGAGTGTCGATTCAACTGAGGTTGAATTTCGGCGAAGGCTCATGGCCTAAGTCCCAATTCAACTGTAGTTAAACCTTGGTAATTTTTTTTTGGTCGAGGGCTCCTAGCCCGAGTATCGACTCAACTGAGGTTGAATTATTTCACCGAAGGCTCATGGCCTGAGTCCTAGTTCACCGGTAGTTGAACCTTGTTGATTGTTTGGGGCCAAGGGCTCGCAGCCCGAGTGTCGGTTCAACTGAGGTTGAATTATTTCGTCGAAGGCTCATGGCCTGAGTCCTAGTTCAACCGAAGTTGAACCTTGTTGATATTTTTTTGGGTCGAGTGTCGATTCAACTGAGGTTGAATTACTTCGGCGAAGGCTTATTGACTGAGTCCTTGTTCAACCGTAGTTAAATCTTGTTGATTTTTTTGGGTCGAGGGCGCGTAGCCCGAGTGTCAATTCAACTGAGGTTGAATTACATCGGTGAATCCTCATGGCCTGAGTCCCAGTTCAACCGTAGTTGAACCTTGTTGATTTTTTTAGGTCGAGGGCTCGTAGCCCGAGTGTCGATTCAACTAAGGTTGAATAACTTTGGTGAAGGCTCATGGCCTTAGTCCCAGTTCAACCGTAGTTGAACCTTGTTGATTTTTTGTTGGGTCGAGGGCTCGTAGCCCGAGTGTCGATTCAACTGATGTTGAATTACTTCGGCGAAGGCTCATGACCTGAGTCACAATTCAACCGTTGTTGAACCTTGTTGATTTTGTTTTGTCGAGGGCTCGTAGCCCGAGTGTCGATTCAACTCAGGTTGAATTACTTCGACGAAGGCTCACGGCCTAAGTCCCAGTTCAACCATCATTCAACCTTGTTGATTTTTTTTGGGTCGAGGGCTCGTAGCCCAAGTTTCGATTCAACTGAGGTTGAATTACTTCGGCGAAGGCTCATGGCCTGAGTCCTAGTTCAACCCTAGTTGAACCTTGTTCATTTTTTTTCGGTCGAGGGCTCATAGCCAGAGTGTCGATTCAACTGAGGCTGAATTACTTCAGTGAAGGCTCATGGCCTTAGTCCGAGTTCAGCCGTAGTTGAACCTTGTTGATTTTTTTTGGGTTGAGGGCTCGTAGCTCGAGTGTCGATTCAACTGAGGTTGAATTTCGGCGAAGGCTCATGGCCTGAGTCCCAATTCAACTGTAGTTAAACCTTGGTGATTTTTTTTGGTCGAGGGCTCCTAGCCCGAGTATCGACTCAACTGAGGTTGAATTACTTCGGCGAAGGCTCATGGCCTGAGTCCCAGTTCAACCGTAGTTGAACCATGTTGATTTTAATTTTGGGTCGAGGGCTCGTAGCCCGAGTGTCGATAAAACTGAGGTTGAATTATTTCGGCGAAGGATCATGGCCTGAGTCCTAGTTCAACCGAAGTTGAACCTTGTTGATATTTTTTTGGGTCGAGGGCTCGTAGCCCGAGTGTCGATTCAACTGAGGTTGAATTACTTTGGCTAAGGCTCATAGCCTGAGTCATAATTCAACCGTAGTTGAACCTTGTTGATTTTTTTTGGTCGAGGGCTCGTAGTCTGAGTGTCGATTCTACTAAGGTTGAATTACTTCGACGAAGGCTCTTCGCCTGAGTCCCAGTTCAACTGTCGTTGAACCTTGTTGATTTTTTTGGGTCGAGGGCTCGTAGCCCAAGTGTCGATTAGGCTGAGGTTGAATTACTTCGGAGAAAGCTCATGGCCTGAGTCCTAGTTCAACCCTAGTTGAACCTTGTTAATTTATTTTTCGGTCGAGGGCTTGTAGCCCGAGTGTCGATTCAACTGAGGTTGAATTAGTTCGGCGAAGGCTCATGGCCTGAGTCCCAGTTCAACCGTAGTTGAACCTTGTTGATTGTTTTTGGGTCGATGGCTCATATCCCGAGTGTCGATTCAATTGAGGTTGAATTACTTCGGCGAAGGCTCATGGCCTGAGTCCTAGTTCAACCGTAGTTGAACCTTGTTGATTTGTTTTTTTGTGTCGAGGGCACGTAGCCCGAGTGTCGATTCAACTGAGGTTGAATTCCTTCGGCGAAGGATTATTGACTGAGTCCTTGTTCAAACATAGTTGAACCTTGTTGATTTTTTTGGGTCGAGGGCACGTAGCCCGAGTGTCAATTCAACTGAGGTTGAATTACATCGGTGAATCCTCATGGCCTGAGTCCCAGTTCAACCGTAGTTGAACCTTGTTGATTTTTTTTAGGTCGAGGGCTCGTAGCCCAAGTGTCGATTCAACTAAGGTTGAATTACTTTGGTGAAGGCTCGTGGCCTTAGTCCCAGTTCAACCGTAGTTGAACCTTGTTGATTTTTTGTTGGGTTGAGGGCTCGTAGCCCGAGTGTCGATTCAACTGAGGTTGAATTACTTCGGCGAAGGCTCATGGCCTGAGTCCCAGTTCAACCGTAGTCTAACCTTATTGATTTTTTTAGGTTGAGGGCTCGTAGCCCGAGTGTCGATTCAACTGAGGTTGAATTACTTCGGCGAAGGCTCATGGCGTGAGTCCCAATTCAACCGTAGTTGAACCTTGTTGATTTTTTTTTGGGTTGAGGGCTCGTAGCCCGAGTGTCGATTCAACTACAGTTAAATTATTTCGGAGAAGGCTCATGGCCTGAGTCCTAGTTCAACCCTAGTTGAACCTTGTTCATTTTTTTTGGGTCGAGGGCTCATAGCTCGAGTGTCGATTCAAATGAGGTTGAATTACTTCAGTGAAGGCTCATGGCCTTAGTCCGAGTTCAGCCGTAGTTGAACCTAGTTGATTTTTTTTGGGTTGAGGGCTCGTAGCCCGAGTGTCGATTCAACTAAGGTTGAATTTCGGCGAAGGCTCATGGCCTGAGTCCTAATTCAATTGTAGTTAAACCTTGGTGATTTTTTTTGGTCGAGGGCTCCTAGCCCGAGTTTCGACTCAACTGAGGTTGAATTACTTCGCCGAAGGCTTATGGCCTGAGTCTTAGTTCACCGGTAGTTGAACCTTGTTGATTGTTTGGGGTCAAGGGCTCGCAGCCTGAGTGTCGGTTCAATTGAGGTTGAATTATTTCGTCGAAGGCTCATGGCCTGAGTCCTAATTCAACCGAAGTTGAACCTTGTTGATATTTTTTTGGGTCGAGGGCTCGTAGCCCTAGTGTCGATTCAACTGAGGTTGAATTACTTTGGCGAAGGCTCATGGCCTGAGTCATAATTCAACCGTAGTTGAACCTTGTTGATTTTTTTGGTCGAGGGCTCATAGTCTGAGTGTCGATTCTACTAAGGTTGAATTACTTCGACGAAGGCTCTTCGCCTGAGTCCCAGTTCAACCGTCGTTGAACCTTGTTGATTTTTTTGGGTCGAGGGCTTGTAACCCAAGTGTCGATTAGACTGAGGTTGAATTACTTCGGCGAAGGCTCATGGCCTGAGTCCTAGTTCAACCCTAGTTGAACCTTGTTAATTTATTTTTCGGTCGAGGGCTTGTAGCCCGAGTGTCGATTCAACTGAGGTTGAATTACTTTGGCGAAGGCTCATGGCCTTAGTCCTAGTTCAACCGTAGTAGAACCTTGTTGATTTTTTTTGGTCGAGGGCTCGTAGCTCGAGTGTCGATTCAACTGAGGTTGAATTTCTTCTGCGAAGGCTCATGGCCTGAGTCCCAGTTCAACTGTAGTTGAACCTTGTTGATTTTTTTTTGGGTCGAGGGCACGTAGCCCGAGTGTCGATTCAACTGAGGTTGAATTACTTCGGCGAAGGCTTATTGACTGAGTTCTTGTTCAACCGTAGTTGAACCTTGTTGATTTTTTGGGTCGAGGGCGCGTAGCCCGAGTGTCAATTCAACTAAGGTTGAATTACATCGGTGAATCCTCATGGCCTGAGTCCCAGTTCAACCGTAGTTGAACCTTGTTGATTTTTTTTAGGTCGAGGGGTCGTAGCCCGAGTGTCGATTCAACTAAGGTTGAATTACTTTGGTGAAGGCTCATGGCCTTAGTCCCAGTTTCAATCGTAGTTAAACCATGTTGATTTTTTTTGGGTCGAGGGCTCGTAGCTCGAGTGTCGATTCAACTGAGGTTGAATTACTTCGGCAAAGGCTCATGGCCTGAGGCCCAGTTCATCCGTAGTTGAACCTTGTTGATTTGTTTTCTCGAGGGCTCGTAGCCCGAGTGTCGATTCAACTGAGGTTGAATTACTTCGACGAAGGCTCACGGCCTAAGTCCCAGTTCAACCGTCGTTGAACCTTGTTGATTTTTTTTGGGTCGAGGGCTCGTAGCCCAAGCTTCGATTCAACTGAGGTTGAATTACTTCGGCGAAGGCTCATGGCCTGAGTCCTAGTTCAACCCTAGTTGAACCTTGTTAATTTTTTATTTGGGTCGAGGGCTCGTAGCCCAAGTGTCGATTCAAGTGAGGTTGAATTACTTCGGCGAAGGCACTTGACCTGAGTCCCAGTTCAACCGTAGTTAAACCTGGTTGATTTTTTTTTGGGTCGAGGGCTTTTAGACCTAGTGTCGATTCAACTGAGGTTGAATTACTTCGGAGAAGGCTCATGGCATGAGTCCCAATTCAACTGTAGTTGAACTTTGTTGAGTTTTTTTTGGTACACGGTTCGTAGACTGAGATTCGATTCAACTGATGTTGAATTACTTCGGCGAAGGCTCATGGCCTGAGTCCTTGTTTAACCGTAGTTGAACCTTGTTGATTTTTATTTTGGGTCGAGGGCTCTTAGCCCGAGTGTCGATTCAACTGAGGTTGAATTACTTCGGCGAAAGATCATGGACTGAGTCCTAATTGAAGAGTAGTTGAACCTTGTTGATTTTTTTGGGTCGAGGGCTCGTAGCCCGATATTCGATTCAACTGAGGTTGAATTACTTCAGCAAAGGCTCATGGCCTGAGTCCCAATTCAACCGTATTTGAACCTTGCTGATTTTTTTAGGGTCGAGGGCTCGTAGCCCGAGTGTCGATTCAACTGATGTTGAATTACTTCGGCGAAGGCTCATGGCCTAAGTCCTAGTTCAATCGTAGTTGAACCTTGTTGATCTTTTTTTTGGGTCGAGGGCTCGTAGCACGAGAGTCGACTCAATTGAGGTTTAATTACTTCGGCGAAGGCTCCAAGCCTGAGTCCCAGTTCAACCGTAGTTGAACCTTGTTGATTTATTGTTTGGGTCGAGGGCTCGTAGCCCGAGTGTCGATTCAACTAAGGTTGAATTACTTCTTCGAATGCTCATGGCCTAAGTCCCAGTTTAACCGTAGTTGAACCTTGTTGATATTTTTTTGGGTCGAAGGCTCATAGCCCGAGTGTCGAATCAACTGAGTTTGAATAACTTTGGCGAAGGCTCATGGCATGAGTCCCAATTCAACCGTAGTTGAATATTGTTGATTTTTTTGGGTTGAGGGCTTGTAGCCCGAGTGTCGATTCAACTGAGGTTGAATTACTTCGGTGAAGGCTCATGGCCTGAGTTGCAATTCAACCGTAGTTGAACCTTGTTAATTTTTTTTTGGTCCTGGGCTCGTAGCCTGAGTGTCGATTCAACTGAGGTTGAATTACTTCGGCGAAGGCTTATGTCCCGAGTCCCAATTCAACCGTAGTTGAACCTAGTTGATTTTTTTTGGGTCGAGGGCTTTTTGGCCGAGAGTCAACTCAATTGAGGTTGAATTATTTCGGCGAAGGCTCATGGCCTGAGTCCCAGTTTAACCATAGTTGAAATTTGTTGATTTTTATTTTGGGTCGAGAGCTCGTAGCCCGAGTGTCAAATTCAAGCGTAGTTGAACCTTGTTGATTTTTTTCGGTCGACGGCTTGTAGACCGAATGTCGATTCAACTGAGGTTGAATTAATTCGGCAAAGGCTCATGGCCTGAGTCCCAATTCAACCGTAGTTGAACCTTGCTAATTTTTATAGGGTCGAGGGCTCGTAGCCCGAATGTCGATTCAACTAAGGTTGAATTACTTCGGCGAAGGCTCATGGCTTGACTCGCAGTTCAACCGTAGTTGAACCTTGTTGATATTTTTTTGGGATAAGGGCTCGTAGCCCGAGTGTCGTTTCAACTGAGGTTGAATTACTTCGGTGAAGGCTCATGGCCTGAGTCGCAATTCAACCGTAGTTGAACCTTGTTGATTTTTTTTTGGTCGAGGCCTCGTAGCCCGAGATTCGATTCAACTTAGGTTGAATTACTTCGTCGAAGGCTCATGGCCTGAGTCCTAGTTTAACCATAGTTGAACCTTGTTGATCTTTATTTTGGGTCGAGGGCTCATAGCCCGAGTGTCGATTTAACTGAGGTTGAATTACTTCGGCGAAGGATCATGGACTGAGTCCTAATTCAAGCGTAGTTGAACCTTGTTGATCTTTTTGGCTCGAGGGCTCGTAGCCCGATTGTCGATTCAACTGAGGTTGAATTACTTCGACAAAGGCTCATGGAGTGAGTCCCAATTCAACCGTAGTTGAACCTTGCTGATATTTTTAGGGTCGAGGGCTCATAGCCCGAATGTGGATTCAAGCGAGGTTGAATTACTTCGGCGAAGGATCATCGCCTGAGTCCTAGTTAAAGCGTAGGTGAACGTTGTTGATTTTGTTTTTGGGTTGAGGGCTCGTAGCCCGAGTGGCGATTCAATTGAGGTTGAATTACTTCGGTGAAGGCTCATAGACTGAGTCCCAGTTCAACCGTAGTTGAACCTTGTTGATTTATTTTTTGGGTCAAGGGCTCAGAGCCAGAGTATCGATTCAACTAAGGTTGAATTACTTCGGCGAAGGCTCATGGCCTGAGTCCCAGTTCAACCGTAGTTGAACCTTGTTGATATTTTATTGGGTCGAGGGCTCGTAGCCCGAGTGTCGATTCAACTGAGGTTGAATTACTTCGGTGAAGGCTCATGGCCTTAGTCCCAGTTAAACCGTACTTGAACCTTGTTGATTTTTATTTTTGGTCGAGGGCTCGTAGCATGATAGTCGATTAAACTGAGGTTGAATTACTTCGGCGAAGGCTCATGGCCTGAGTCCCAGTTCAACCGTGGTTGAACCTTGTTGATTTTTATTTTGGATCGAGGGCTCGTAGCCCGAGTGTCGATTCAACTGAGGTTGAACTATTTTGGTGAAGGATCATGGCCTGAGTCCCAGTTCAACCGTAGTTGAACCTTGTTGATATTTTTTTCGTCGAGGGCTCGTAGCCCTAGTGTCGATTTAACTGAGTTTGAATTACTATGGCGAAGGCTCATCGCATGAGTCCCAATTCAACCGTAGTTGAACATTGTTGATTTTTTTGGGTTGAGGGCTTGTAGCCCGAGTGTCGATTCAACTGAGGTTGAATTACTTCGGCGAAGGCTCATGGCCTGAGTCGCAATTCAACCGTAGTTAAACCTTATTGATTTTTTTGGTCGAGGGCTCGTAGCCTGAGTGTCGATTCAACTGAGGTTGAATTACTTCGGCGAAGGCTCATGACCCGAGTCCCAGTTCAACCGTAGTTGAACCTTGTTAATTTTTTTTGGGTCGAGGGCTTTTAGCCCGAGAGTCAACTCAATTGAGGTTTAATTACTTCGGCGAAGGCTCATGGCCTGAGTCCTAGTTTAACCATAGTTGAAATTTGTTGATTTTTATTTTGGGTCGAGGGCTCGTAGCCCGAGTGTCGATTCAACTAAGGTTGAATTACTTCGGCAAAGGCTCATGGCCTGAGTCCCAGTTCAACCGTAGTTGAACCTCGTTGATATTTTTTTGGGTCGAGGGCTCGTAGCCCGAGTGTCGATTCAACTGAGGTTGAATTACTTCGGTGAAGGCTTATGGCCTTAGTCCCAGTTAAACCGTACTTGAACCTTGTTGATTTTTATTTTTGGTCGAGGGCACGTAGCATGATAGTCGATTAAACTGAGGTTGAATTACTTCGGCGAAGGCTCATGGCCTGAGTCCCAGTTCAACCATAGTTGAACCTTGTTGATTTTTATTTTGGGTCAAGGGCTCGTAGCCCGAGTGACGATTCAACTGAGGTTGAATTATTTTGGCGAAGGATCATGGCCTGAGTCCCAGTTCAACCGTAGTTGAACCTTGTTGATATTTCTTTCGTCGAGGGCTCGTAGCCGTAGTGTCGATTTAACTGAGTTTGAATTACTACGGCGAAGGCTCATCGCATGAGTCCCAATTCAACCGTAGTTGAACATTGTTGATTTTTTTGGGTTGAGGGCTTGTAGCCCGAGTGTCGATTCAACTGAGGTTGAATTACTTCGGCGAAGGCTCATGGCCTGAGTCACAATTCAACCGTAGTTGAACCTTGTTGATTTTTTTTGGTCGAGGGCTTAGCCTGAGTGTCGATTCAACTGAGGTTGAATTACTTCGGCGAAGGCTCATGACCCGAGTCCCAATTCAACCGTAGTTGAACCTTGTTGATTTTTTTTGGGTCGAGGGCTTTTAGCCCGAGAGTCAACTTAATTGAGGTTGAATTACTTCGGCGAAGGCTCATGGACTGAGTCCTAGTTTAACCATAGTTGAAATTTGTTGATTTTTATTTTGGGTCGAGGGCTCGTAGCCAGAGTGTCGATATAACTGAGGTTGAATTACTTCGGCGAAGGATCATTGACTGAGTCCTAATTCAAGCGTAGTTGAACCTTGTTGATTTTTTTGGGTCGAGGGCTTGTAGACCGAATGTCGATTCAACTGAGGTTGAATTAATTCTGCAAAGGCTCATGGCCTGAGTCCTAATTCAACCGTAGTTGAACCTTGCTGATTTTTATAGGGTCAAGGGCTCGTAGCCCGAATGTCGATTCAACTGAGGTTGAATTACTCAGCGAAGGCTCATGGCCTGAGTCCGAGTTCAACCGTAGTTGAACCTTGTTGATTTTTTTTTTGGGTCGAGGGCTCGTAGACCGAGTGTCGATTCAATTGAGGTTGAATTACTTCGGTGAAGGCTCATAGCCTGAGTCCCAGTTCAACCATAGTTGAACCTTGTTGATTTATTTTTTTGGGTCGAGGGCTCGTTGCCCGAGTGTCGATTCAACTAAGGTTGAATTACTTCGGCGAAGGCTCATGGCCTGAGTCCCAGTTCAACCGTAGTTGAACCTTGTTGATATTTTTTTGGGTTGAGGGCTCGTAGCCCGAGTGTCGATTCAACTGAGGTTGAATTACTTCGGTGAAGGCTCATGGCCTAAGTCACAATTCAACCATAGTTGAACCTTTTTGATTTTTTTTTGGTCGAGGGCTCGTAGTCCGAGATTCGATTCAACTGAGGTTGAATTACTTCGGCGAAGGCTCATGGCCTGAGTCCTAGTTTAACCATAGTTGAACCTTGTTGATTTTTATTTTGGGTCGAGGGCTCGTAGCCCGAGTGTCGATTTAACTGAGGTTGAATTACTTCGGCGAAGGATCATGGAGTGAGTCCTAATTCAAGCGTAGTTGAACCTTGTTGATTTTTTTTGGCTCGTGGGCTCGTAGCCCGATTGTCGATTCAACTGAGGTTGAATTACTTCGGCAAACGTTCATGGTCTGAGTCCCAATTCAACCGTAGTTGAACCTTGCAATTTTTTTAAGGTCGAGGGCTCGTAGCCCGAATGTCGATTCAACTGAGGTTGAATTACTTCGGCGAAGGCTCATGGCCTGAGTCCTAGTTCAACCGTAGTAAAACCTTGTTGATGTTTTTTTGGGTCGAGGGCTCGTAGCCCGAGTGTCGATTCAATTGAGGTTGAATTATTTCGGTGAAGGCTCATATCCTGAGTCCCAGTTCAATCGTAGTTGAACCTTGTTGATTTATTTTTTAGGTCGAGGGCTCGTAGCCCGAGTGTTGCTTCAACTGTGGTTGAATTACTTCTGCGAAGGCTCATGGCCTGAGTCCCAGTTCAACCGTAGTTGAACCTTGTTGATATTTTTTTGGGTCGAGGGCTCGTAGCCCGAGTGTCGATTCAACTGAGGTTGAATTACTTCGGTGAAGGCACATGGCCTTAGTCCCAGTTAAACCGTACTTGAACCTTGTTGATTTTTATTTTTGGTCGAGGGTTCGTAGCATGAGAGTCGATTAAACTGAGGTTGAATTACTTCGGCGAAGGCTCATGGCCTGAGTCCCAGTTCAACCGTAGTTGAACCATGTTGATTTTAATTTTGGGTCGAGGGCTCGTAGCCCGAGTGTCGATAAAATTGAGGTTGAATTACTTCGGCGAAGGATCATGGCCTGAGTCCCAGTTCAACCGTAGTTGAACCTTGTTGATATTTTTTTCGTCGAGGGCTCATAGCCCTAGTGTCGATTCAACTGAGTTTGAATTAATTCGGTGAAGGCTCATGGCATGAGTCCCAATTCAACCGTAATTGAACTTTGTTGATTTTTTTTTTGGTCGAGGGCTCGTAGCCGGAGATTCGATTCAACTGAGGTTGAATTACTTCGGTGAAGGCTCATGGCCTGAGTCCCAGTTCAACCGTGGTTGAACCTTGTTGATTTTTATTTTGGATCGAGGGCTCGTAGCCCGAGTGTCGATTCAACTGAGGTTGAACTATTTTGGTGAAGGATCATGGCCTGAGTCCCAGTTCAACCGTAGTTGAACCTTGTTGATATTTTTTTCGTCGAGGGCTCGTAGCCCTAGTGTCGATTTAACTGAGTTTGAATTACTACGGCGAAGGCTCATCGCATGAGTCCCAATTCAACCGTAGTTGAACATTGTTGATTTTTTTTGGGTTGAGGGCTTGTAGCCCGAGTGTCGATTCAACTGAGGTTGAATTACTTCGGCGAAGGCTCATGGCCTGAGTCGCAATTCAACCGTAGTTAAACCTTGTTGATTTTTATTTTTGGTCGAGGGCTCGTAGCCCGAGTGTCGATTCAACTGAGGTTGAATTTCTTCGGCGAAGGATCATGGACTGAGTCCTAATTCAAGTGTAGTTGAACCTTGTTGATTTTTTTGGGTCGAGGGCTCGTAGCCCGATTGTCGATTCAACTAAGGTTGAATTAGTTCGGCAAAGGCTCATGGCATGAGTCCCAATTCAATTGTAGTTGAACATTGTTGATGTTTTTTTGGGTCGAGGGCTCGTAGCCCGAATGTCGATTCAACTAAGGTTGAATTACTTCGGCAAAGGCTCATGGCTTGAGTCCCAGTTCAACCGTAGTTGAACCTCGTTGATATTTTTTTGGGTCGAGGGCTCGTAGCCCGAGTGTCGATTCAACTGAGGTTGAATTACTTCGGTGAAGGCTTATGGCCTTAGTCCCAGTTAAACCGTACTTGAACCTTGTTGATTTTTATTTTTGGTCGAGGGCACGTAGCATGATAGTCGATTAAACTGAGGTTGAATTACTTCGGCGAAGGCTCATGGCCTGAGTCCCAGTTCAACCATAGTTGAACCTTGTTGATTTTTATTTTAGGTCAAGGGCTCGTAGCCCGAGTGACGATTCAACTGAGGTTGAATTATTTTGGCGAAGGATCATGGCCTGAGTCCCAGTTCAACCGTAGTTGAACCTTGTTGATATTTCTTTCGTCGAGGGCTCGTAGCCCTAGTGTCGATTTAACTGAGTTTGAATTACTACGGCGAAGGCTCATCGCATGAGTCCCAATTCAACCGTAGTTGAACATTGTTGATTTTTTTGGGTTGAGGGCTTGTAGCCCGAGTGTCGATTCAACTGAGGTTGAATTACTTTGGCGAAGGCTCATGGCCTGAGTCGCAATTCAATCATAGTTGAACCTTGTTGATTTTTTTTGGTCGAGGGCTCGTAGCCTGAGTGTCGATTCAACTGAGGTTGAATTACTTCGGCGAAGGCTCATGACCCGAGTCCCAATTCAACCGTAGTTGAACCTTGTTGATTTTTTTGGGCCGAGGGCTTTTAGCCCGAGAGTCAACTTAATTGAGGTTGAATTACTTCGGCGAAGGCTCATGGACTGAGTCCTAGTTTAACCATAGTTGAAATTTGTTGATTTTTATTTTGGGTCGAGGGCTCGTAGCCAGAGTGTCGATATAACTGAGGTTGAATTACTTCGGCGAAGGATCATTGACTGAGTCCTAATTCAAGCGTAGTTGAACCTTGTTCATTTTTTTGGGTCGAGGGCTTGTAGACCGAATGTCGATTCAACTGAGGTTGAATTAATTCTGCAAAGGCTCATGGCCTGAGTCCTAATTCAACCGTAGTTGAACCTTGCTGATTTTTATAGGGTCAAGGGCTCGTAGCCCGAATGTCGATTCAACTGAGGTTGAATTACTCAGCGAAGGCTCATGGCCTGAGTCCGAGTTCAACCGTAGTTGAACATTGTTGATTTTTTTTGGGTTGAGGTCTTGTAGCCCGAGTGTCGATTCAACTGAGGTTGAATTACTTCGGCGAAGGCTCATAGTCTGAGTCCTAGTTCAACCGTAGTTGAACCTTGTTGATTTATTTTTTGGGTCGAGGGCTCGTTGCCCGAGTGTCGATTCAACTAATGTTGAATTACTTCGGCGAAGGCTCATGGCCTGAGTCCCAGTTCAACCGTAGTTGAACCTTGTTGATATTTTTTTGGGTTGAGGGCTCGTAGCCCGAGTGTCGATTCAACTGAGGTTGAATTACTTCGGTGAAGGCTCATGGCCTAAGTCACAATTCAACCATAGTTGAACCATGTTGATTTTTTTTATCGAGGGCTCGTAGTCGGAGATTCGATTCAACTGAGGTTGAATTACTTCGGCGAAGGCTCATGGCCTGAGTCCTAGTTTAACCATAGTTGAACCTTGTTGATTTTTATTTTGGGTCGAGGGCTCGTAGCCCGAGTGTCGATTTAACTGAGGTTGAATTACTTCGGCGAAGGATCATGGAGTGAGTCCTAATTCAAGCGTAGTTGAACCTTGTTGATTTTTTTTGGCTCGTGGGCTCGTAGCCCGATTGTCGATTCAACTGAGGTTGAATTACTTCGGCAAACGTTCATGGTCTGAGTCCCAATTCAACCGTAGTTGAACCTTGCAATTTTTTTAAGGTCGAGGGCTCGTAGCCCGAATGTCGATTCAACTGAGGTTGAATTACTTCGGCGAAGGCTCATGGCCTGAGTCCTAGTTCAACCGTAGTAAAACCTTGTTGATGTTTTTTTGGGTCGAGGGCTCGTAGCCCGAGTGTCGATTCAATTGAGGTTGAATTATTTCGGTGAAGGCTCATAGCCTGAGTCCCAGTTCAATCGTAGTTGAACCTTGTGGATTTATTTTTTAGGTCGAGGGCTCGTAGCCCGAGTGTTGCTTCAACTGTGGTTGAATTACTTCTGCGAAGGCTCATGGCCTGAGTCCCAGTTCAACCGTAGTTGAACCTTGTTGATATTTTTTTGGGTCGAGGGCTCGTAGCCCGAGTGTCGATTCAACTGAGGTTGAATTACTTCGGTGAAGGCACATGGCCTTAGTCCCAGTTAAACCGTACTTGAACCTTGTTGATTTTTATTTTTGGTCGAGGGCTCGTAGCATGAGAGTCGATTAAACTGAGGTTGAATTACTTCGGCGAAGGCTCATGGCCTGAGTCCCAGTTCAACCGTAGTTGAACCATGTTGATTTTAATTTTGGGTCGAGGGCTCGTAGCCCGAGTGTCGATAAAACTGAGGTTGAATTATTTCGGCGAAGGATCATGGCCTGAGTCCCAGTTCAACCGTAGTTGAACCTTGTTGATATTTTTTTCGTCGAGGGCTCATAGCCCTAGTGTCGATTCAACTGAGTTTGAATTAATTCGGTGAAGGCTCATGGCATGAGTCCCAATTCAACCGTAATTGAACTTTGTTGATTTTTTTTTTGGTCGAGGGCTCGTAGCCGGAGATTCGATTCAACTGAGGTTGAATTACTTCGGTGAAGGCTCATGGCCTGAGTCCCAGTTCAACCGTGGTTGAACCTTGTTGATTTTTATTTTGGATCGAGGGCTCGTAGCCCGAGTGTCGATTCAACTGAGGTTGAACTATTTTTGTGAAGGATCATGGCCTGAGTCCCAATTCAACCGTAATTGAACTTTGTTGATTTTTTTTTGGTCGAGGGCTCGTAGCCCGAGATTCGATTCAACTGAGGTTGAATTACTTCGGTGAAGGCTCATGGCCTGAGTCCCAGTTTAACCGTAGTTGAACCTTGTTGATTTTTATTTTGGATCGAGGGCTCGTAGCCTGAGTGTCGATTCAACTAGGTTGAATTACTTCGGCGAAGGATCATGGACTGAGTCCTAATTCAAGCGTAGTTGAACCTTGTTGATTTTTTTGGGTCGAGGGATCGTTTCCCGATTGTCGATTCAACTGAGGTTGAATTACTTCGGCCAAGGCTCATGGCCTGAGTCCCAATTTAACCGTAGTTGAACCTTCTTAATTTATTTTTGGGTCGAGGGCTCGTAGCCCGAGTGACAACTCAATTGAGGTTGAATTACTTCGGCGAAGGCTCATAGCCTAAGTCCCAGTTCAACCGTAGTTGAACCTTGTTGATTTATTTTTTGGGTCAAGGGATCGTAGCCCGAGTGTTGATTCAACTAAAGGTTGAATTACTTCGGCGAAGGATCATGGCCTGAGTCCCGGTTCTACCGTAGTTAAACCTTGTTGATATTTTTTTGGGTCGAGGGCTCGTAGCCCGAGTGTTGATTAAACTGAGTTTGAATAACTTTGGCGAAGGCTCATGGCATGAGTCCCAATTCAACCGTAGTTGAACATTGTTGATTTTTTTTGGGTTGATGTCTTGTAGCCCGAGTGTCGATTCAACTGAGGTTGAATTACTTCGGTGAAGGCTCATGTCCTGAGTCGCAATTCAACCGTAGTTGAACCTTGTTGATTTTTTTTGGTCGAGGGCTCGTAGCCTGAGTGTCGATTCAACTGAGGTTGAATTACTTCAGCGAAGGCTCATGACCCGAGTCCCAATTCAACCGTAGTTGAACCTTGTTGATTTTATTTACGGGTCGAGGGCTTTAAGCACGAGAGTCAATTCAACTGAAGTTGAATTACTTCGGCGAAGGCTCATGGCCTGAGTCCCAGTTCAACCGTAGTTGAACTTTGTTGATTTTTTTTGGTCGGGGGCTCGTGGCCCGAGATTTGATTCAACTGAGGTTGAATTACTTCGGCGAAGGCTCATGGCCTGAGTCCCAATTTAACCATATTTGAACCTTGTTGATTTTTATTTTGGGTCGAGGGCTCATAGCCCGAGTGTCGATACAACTGAGGTTGAATTACTTCGGCGAAGGATCATGGACTGAGTCATAATTCAAGCGTAGTTGAACCTTTTTGATTTTTTTGGGTCGAGGGCTCGTAGCCCGATTGTCGACTCAACTGAGGTTGAATTACTTCGGCAAAGGCTCATGGCCTGAGTCCCAATTCAATCGTAGTAGAACCTTGCTGATTTTTTTAGGGTCGAGGGCTCGTAGCCCGAATGTCGATTCAACTGAGGTTAAATTAGTTCGGCAAAGGCTCATGGCCTGAGTCCCAGTTCAATCGTAGTTGAACCTTGTTGATTTTTTTTGGGTCGATGGCTCATATCCCGAGTGTCAATTCAATTGAGGTTGAATTACTTCGGTGAAGGCTCATAGCCTGATTCCCAGTTCAACCGTAGTTGAACCTTGTTGATTTATTTTTTGGGTCGAGGGCTCGTAGCCCGAGTGTCGATTCAACTAAGGTTGAATTACTTCGGCGAAGGCACATGGCCTGAGTCCCTGTTCAACCGTAGTTGAACCTTGTTGATATTTTTTTGGGTTGAGGGCTCGTAGCCCGAGTGTCGTTTCAACTGAGGTTGAATAACTTCGGCGAAGGCTCATGGCCTGAGTCCCAGTTCAAACGTAGTTGAACCTTGTTGATTTTTATTTTTGGTCGAGCGCTCATAGCCAAAGTGTCGATTCAACTGAGGTTGAATTATTTCGGTGAAGGATCATGGCCTGAGTCCCAGTTCAACCGTAGTTGAACATTGTTTATATTGTTTTCGTCGAGGGCTCGTAACCCTAGTGTCGATTCAACTGAGTTTGAATTACTTCGGCGAAGGCTCATGGCATGAGTCCCAATTCAAGCGTAGTTGAACTTGCTGATTTTTCTTAGGTCCAGGGCTTGTAG
Source organism: Nicotiana noctiflora (assembly GCA_032618575.1). NCBI lineage: Eukaryota > Viridiplantae > Streptophyta > Magnoliopsida > Solanales > Solanaceae > Nicotiana > Nicotiana noctiflora. Next base: position 68,927 of record JASVEL010002192.1, read on the forward strand.
TCCAAGTGTCGATTCAACTGAGGTTGAATTACTTCGGCGAAGGCTCATGGCCTGAGTCCCAGTTCAACAGTAGTTGAACCTTGTTGATTTTTTTGGGTCGAGGGCTCGCAGCCCGAGTGCTGATTTAACTGATGTTGAATTAATTCGGTGAAGGCTCATGGCCTGAGTCCCAGTTCAACCGCAGTTGAACCTTGATGATTTTTTTTGGTCGAGGGCTCTAGCCTGAGTGTCGATTCAACTGAGGTTGAATTACTTCGTCGAAGTCTCTTCGCCTGAGTCCTAGTTCAACTGTCGTTGAACCTTGTTGATTTTTTTGGGTCGAGGGCTCGTAGCCCAAGTGTGAATTAGACTGAGGCTGAACTACTTCAGCGAACGATCTTGGCCTGAGTCCCAGTTCAACCCTAGTTGAACTTTGTTGATCTTTTTTTCGATCGAGGGCTCGGAGCCCGAGTGTCGATTTAACTGAGGTTGAATTACTTTGGCGAAGGCTCATGGCCCGAGTCCCAGTTTAACCGTAGTTGAACCTTGTTGATTTTTATTTTGGGTCGAGAGCTCTGAGCCCGAATGTCGATTCAACTGAGGTTGAATTACTTCGGCGAAGGATCATGTACTGAGTCCTAATTCAAGCGTAGTTGAACCTTGTTGATTTTTTTGGGTCGAGAGCTCGTAGCCCGATTGTCGATTCAACTGAGGTTGAATTACTTCAGCAAAGGCTCATGGCCTGAGTCCCAATTCAATCGTAGTTGAACCTTGCTGATTTTTTTAGGGTTGAGGGCTCGTAGCCCGAGTGTCGATTCAACTGACGTTGAATTACTTCGGCGAAGGCTCATGCCCTGAGTTCCAGTTCAACAGTAGTTGAACCTTGTTGATTTTTTTTGGGTTCGAGGGCTCGTAGCCCGAGTGTCGACTCAATTGAGGTTGAATTACTTCGGCGAAGGCTCATAGCCTGAGTCCCAGTTCAACCATAGTTGAACCTTGTTGATTTATTTTTTGGGTCGAGGGCTCGTAGCCCGAGTGTCGATTCAACTAAAGTTGAATTACTTCGGCGAAGGTTCATGGCCTGAGTCCTAGTTCAACCGTAGTTGAACCTTGTTGATATTTTTTTTGGGTCGAGGGCTCGAAGCCTGAGTGTTGATTAAACTGAGTTTGAATAACTTCGGCGAAGGCTCATGGCATGAGTCCCAATTCAACCGTAGTTGAACATTGTTGATTTTTTTTGGGTTGAGGTCTTGTAGCCCGAGTGTCGATTCAACTGAGGTTGAATTACTTCTGCGAAGGCTCATGGCCTGAGTCCCAGTTCAACCGTAGTTGAACTTTGTTGATTTTGTTTTTGGTCAAGGGGTCGTAGCCCGAGAGTCAATTCAACTGAGGTTGAATTGCTTCGGCGAAGGCTCATGGCCTAAGTCCGAGTTCAACCGTAGTTGAACTTTGTTGATTTTTATTTGGTCGGGGGCTCGTAGCCCGAGATTCGATTCAACTGAGGTAGAATTACTTCGGCGAAGGCTCATGGCCTGAGTCCCAGTTTAACCATAGTTGAACCTTGTTTATTTTTATTTTGGGTCGAGGGCTCAAAGCCCGAGTGTCGATTCAACTGAGGTTGAATTACTTCGGCGAAGGATCATGGACTGAGTCCTAATTCAAGCGTAGTTGAACCTTGTTGATTTTTTCGGGTCGAGGGCTCGTAGCCCAATTATCGATTCAACTAAGGTTGAATTACTTCGGCAAACGCTCATGGCCTAAGTCCCAATTCAACCGTAGTTGAACCTTGCGGATTTTTTTAGGGTTGAGGGCTAGTAGCATGAATGTCGATTCAACTGAGGTTGAATTAGTTCGGCGAAGGCTCATGGCCTGAGTCCCAGTTCAACCGTAGTTGAACCTTGTTGATTTTTTTTGGGTCGATGGCTCATATCCCGAGTGTCGATTCAATTGAGGTTGAATTACTTTGGTGAAGGCTCATAGCCTGAGTCCCAGTTCAACCGTAGTTGAACCTTGTTTATTTATTTTTTGGGTCGAGGGATCATAGCCCGAGTGTCGATTCAACTAAGGTTGAATTACTTCTGCAAAGGCTCATGGCCTGAGTCCCAGTTCAACCGTAGTTGAACCTTGTTGATATTTTTTTGGGTCGAGGGCTCGTAGCCCGAGTGTTGATTCAACTGAGGTTTAATTACTTCAGTGAAGGCTCATGGCCTTAGTCCTTGTTCAACCGTACATTAACCTTGTTGATTTTTATTTTTGGTCGAGGGCTCGTAGCACGAGTGTCGATTAAAGTGAGGTTGAATTACTTCGGCGAAGGCTCATGGCCTGAGTCCCAGTTCAACCGTAGTTGAACCTTGTTGATTTTTATTTTTGGTCGAGGGCTCAGAGCCCGAGTGTCGATTCAACTAAGGTTGAATTACTTCGGCGAAGGCTCGTGGCTTGAGTCACAATTAAACTGTAGTTGAACCTTGTTGATTTTTTGGGTCGAGGCTCATAGCCCAAGTGTCAATTCAACAGAGGTTGAATTGCTTCAGTGAAGGCTCATGGCCTTAGTCCGAGTTCAGCCGTAGTTAAACCTTGTTGATTTTTTTTGGGTCGAGGGCTCGTAGCCTGAGTGTCGATTCAACTGAGGTTGAATTTCGTCGAAGGCTTATGGCCTGAGTCCCAATTCAACTGTAGTTAAACCTTGGTGATTTTTTTTGGTCGAGGGCTCCTACCCCGAGTATCGACTCAACTGAGGTTGAATTACTTTGCCGAAGGCTTATGGCCTGAGTCCCATTTCCTCGGTAGGTGAACCTTGTTGATTGATTGGGGTAAAGGGCTCGCAGCCCGAGTGTCGATTACTCCGAGGTTGAATTATTTCGTCGAAGGCTCATGGCCTAAGTCCTAGTTCAACCGAAGTTGAACCTAGTTGATATTTTTTTGGGTTGAGGGCTCGTAGCCTGAGTGTCGATTCAACTGACGTCGAATTACTTCGGCGAAGGCTCATGGCCGGAGTCATAATTCAACCGTAGTTGTACCTTTTTGATTTTTTTTGGTCGAGGGCTCATAGCCTGAGTGTCGATTCAACTGAGGTTGAATTACTTCCTCGAAGTCTCTTCGCCTGAGTCCTAGTTCAACTGTCGTTGAACCTTGTTGATTTTTTTGGGTCGAGGGCTCGTAGCCCAAGTGTGAATTAGACTGAGGCTGAATTACTTTGGCGAACGATCTTGGCCTGAGTCCCAGTTCAACCCTAGTTGAACTTTGTTGATCTTTTTTTCGATCGAGGGCTCGGAGCCCGAGTGTCGATTCAACTGAGGTTGAATTACTTCGGCGAAGGCTCATGGCCTTAGTCCCAGTTAAACTGTAGTTGAACCTTGTTGATGTTTTTTGGGTCGAGGGCTCGTAGCTAGAGTGTCGATTTAACTGAGGTTGAATTACTTCGGTGAAGGCTCATGGCCTGAGTCCCAGTTCAACCGTAGTTGAACCTTGTTGATTTTTAATGGGTTGAAGGCTCATAGCCCGAGTGTCAATTCAACTGAGGTTGAATTACTTCGACAAAGGCTTATAGACTGAGTCCTTGGTCAACCGTAGTTGAACCTTGTTATTTTTTTTGGGTCGAGGGCTCGTATCTCGAGTGTCAATTCAACTGAGGTTGAATTCCTTCGGCGAATGCTCATGGCCTAAGTCCCAGTTGAACCGTAGTTGAACCTTGTTGATTTTTTTTAGGTCGAGGGCTCGTAGCCCGAGTGTCGATTCAACTAAGGTTGAGTTACTTTGGTGAAGGCTCATGGCTTTAGTCCCAGTCCAACCGTAGTTGAACCTTGTTGATTTTTTGTTGGGTCGAGGGCTCATAGCTCGAGTGTCGATTCAATTTAGGTTGAATTACATTGGTGAAGGCTCATAGCCTGAGTCCCAATTCAACCGTAGTTGAACCTTGTTGATTTATTTTTTGGGTCGAGGGATCATAGCCCGAGTGTCGATTCAACTAAGGTTGAATTACTTCGGCGAAGGCTCATGGCCAGAGTCCCAATTCAACCGTAGTTGAACCTTGTTGATATTTTTTGGGTCGAGGGCTCGTAGCCCGAGTGTCGATTCAACTGAGGTTGAATTATTTCGGCGAAGGATCATGGCCTGAGTCCCAGTTCAACCGTAGTTGAACATTGTTGATATTTTTTTCGTCGAGGGCTCGTAGCCCTAGTGTCGATTCAACTGAGTTTGAATTACTTTGGTGAAGGCTCATGGCATGAGTCGCAATTCAAGCGTAGTTGAATCTTACTGATTTTTTTTGCTTCGAGGGCTTGTAGCCTGAGTGTCGATTCAACTGAGGTTGAATTTTGGCGAAGTCTCATGGTCTGAGTCCCAATTCAACTGTAGTTAAACCTTGGTGATTTTTTTTTGGTCGAGGGCTCCTAACCCGAGTATCGACTCAACTGAGGTTGAATTACTTTGCCGAAGGCTTATAGCGTGAGTCCCATTTCACCGGCAGGTGAACCTTGTTGATTGTTTGGGGTAAAGGGCTCGCAGCCCGAGTGTCGATTCAACTGAGGATGAATTATTTTGTCGAAGGCTCATGGCCTGAGTCCTAGTTCAACCGAAGTTAAACCTAGTTGATATTATTTTGGGTTGAGGGCTCGTAGCCTGAGTGTCGATTCAGCTAACGTTGAATTACTTCGGCGAAGGCTCATGGCCTGAGTCATAATTCAACCGTAGTTGAACCTTTTTGATTTTTTTTGGTCGAAGGCTCGTAGCCTGAGTGTCGATTCAACTGAGGTTGAATTACTTCGACGAAGTCTCTTCGCCTGAGTCCTAGTTCAACTTTCATTGAACCTTGTTGATTTTTTTTGGGTCGAGGGCTCGTAGCCCAAGTTTCAACTAGACTGAGGCTGAATTACTTCGGCGAAGGATCTTGGCCCGAGTCCCAGTTCAACCCTAGTTGAACCTTGTTGATCTTTTTTTCGATCGAGGGCTCGTAGCCCGAGTGTCAATTCAACTGAGGTTGAATTACTTCGGCGAAGGCTCATGGCTTTAGTCCCAGTTCAACCGTAGTTGAACCTTGTTGATTTATTTTTTGGGTCGAGGGCTCGTAGACCGAGTGTCAATTCAACTAAGGTTGAATTACTTCGGTGAAGGCTCATGGCCTGAGTCCCAGTTCAACCGTAGTTGAACCTTGTTGATTTTTTAATGGGTTGAAGGCTCAGAGCCCGATTGTCGATTCAACTGAGGTTGAATTACTTTGACAAAGGCTTATGGACTGAGTCCTTGTTCAACCGTAGTTGAACCTTGTTGATTTTTTTTGGGTCGAGGGCTCGTATCCCGAGTGTCAATTCAACTGAGGTTGAATTCCTTCGGCGAATGCTCATGGCCTAAGTCCCAGTTCAACCGTAGTTGAACCTTGTTGATTTTTTTTAGGTCGAGGGCTCGTAGCCCGAGTGTCGGTTAAACTAAGGTTGAAGTACTTTGGTGAAGGCTCATGGCCTTAGTCCCAGTCCAACCGTAGTTGAACCTTGTTGATTTTTTGTTGGGTCGAGGGCTCATAGCCCGAGTGTCGATTCAACTTAAGGTTGAATTACTTCGGTGAAGGCTCATGGCCTGAGTCACAATTCAACCGTTGTTGAACCTTGTTGATTTTGTTTTTGTCGAGGGCTCGAAGCCCGAGTGTCGATTCAAGTGAGGTTTTATTACTTCAGCGAAGGCTCATGGCCTGAGTCCCAGTTCAACCGTAGTTGAATCTTGTTGATTTTTTTGGATCGAGAGCTCGTAGCCCAAGTGTCGATTCAACTGTGGTTGAATTACTTTGGCGAAGGCTCATGGCCTGAGTTCTAGTTCAACCCTAGTTGAACAATGTTGATTGTTTTTGGGTCGAGGGCTCTTAGCCCGAGTATCGATTCAACTGAGGTTGAATTACTTCAGCGAAGGCTCATGCCTTGAGTCCCCGTTCAATCGTAGTTGAACTTTGTTGATTTTTAATGGGTCGAAGGCTCATAGCCCGAGTGTCGATTCAACTGAGGTTGAATTACTTCGGCGAAGGCTCAAGGCCTGAGTCCCAGTTCAACCGTAGTTGAACTTTGTTGAATATTTTGGTCGAGGGCTCGATTCCCGAATTTCGATTCAACTTAAGTTTAATTATTTCGGCGAAGGCTCATGTCCTGAGTCCCGGTTCAATCGTACTTGAACGTTGTTGATTTTATTTGGGTCGAGGGCTCGTAGCCCGAGTGTCGATTCAACTAAGGTTGAATTACATCGGCGAAGGCTCATGGCCTGAGTCCTAGTTCAACCGTAGTTGAACCTTGTTGATATTGTTTTGGGTCGAGGGCTCGCAGCCCGAGTGTTCATTCAACTGTGGTTGAATTACTTTGGCGAAGGCTCATGGCCTGAGTCCTAGTTCAACCGAAGTTGAACCTAGTTGATATTATTTTGGGTTGAGGGCTCGTAGCCTGAGTGTCGATTCAGCTGACGTTGAATTACTTCGGCGAAGGCTCATGGCCTGAGTCATAATTCAACCGTAGTTGAACCTTTTTGATTTTTTTTGGTCGAAGGCTCGTAGCCTGAGTGTCGATTCAACTGAGGTTGAATTACTTCGACGAAGTCTCTTCGCCTGAGTCCTAGTTCAACTTTCATTGATCCTTGTTGATTTTTTTTGGGTCGAGGGCTCGTAGCCCAAGTTTCAATTAGACTGAGGCTGAATTACTTCGGCGAAGGATCTTGGCCCGAGTCCCAGTTCAACCCTAGTTGAACCTTGTTGATCTTTTTTTCGATCGAGGGCTCGTAGCCCGAGTGTCGATTCAACTGAGGTTGAATTACTTCGGCGAAGGCTCATGGCCTTAGTCCCAGTTCAACTGTAGTGGAACCTTATTGATTTTTTTGGGTCGAGGGCTCGTACCTGGAGTGTCGATTTAACTGAGGTTTAATTTCTTCGGTGACGGCTCATGGCCTGAGTCCCAGTTCAACCGTAGTTGAACCTTGTTGATTTTTTAATGGGTTGAAGGCTCATAGCCCGAGTGTCGATTCAACTGAGGTTGAATTACTTTGACAAAGGCTTATGGACTGAGTCCTTGTTCAACCGTAGTTGAACCTTGTTGATTTTTTTTGGGTCGAGGGCTCGTATCCCGAGTGTCAATTCAACTGAGGTTGAATTCCTTCGACGAATACTCATGGCCTAAGTCCTAGTTCAACCGTAGTTGAACCTTGTTGATTTTTTTTAGGTCGAGGGCTCGTAGCCCGAGTGTCGATTCAACTAAGGTTGAATTACTTTGGTGAAGGCTCATGGCCTTAGTCCCAGTCCAACCGTAGTTGAACCTAGTTGATTTTTTGTTGGGTCGAGGGCTCATAGCCCGAGTGTCGATTCAACTAAGGTTAAATTACTTCGGTGAAGGCTCATGGCCTGAGTCACAATTCAACCATTGTTGAACCTTGTTGATTTTGTTTTTGTCGAGGGCTCGTAGCCCGAGTGTCGATTCAAGTGAGGTTGAATTACTTCAGCGAAGGCTCATGGCCTGAGTCCCAGTTCAACCGTAGTTGAATCTTGTTGATTTTTTTGGATCGAGGGCTCGTAGCCAAAGTGTCGATTCAACTGTGGTTGAATTACTTTGGCGAAGGCTCATAGCCTGAGTCCTAGTTGAACCATGTTGATTTTTTTTGGGTCGAGGGCTCCTAGCCCGAGTATCGATTCAACTGAGGTTGAATTACTTCGGCGAAGGCTCATGGCGCGAGTCCCCGTTCAATCGTAATTGAACCTTGTTGATTTTTTAATGGGTCGAAGGCTCATAGCCCGAGTGTCGATTCAACTGAGGTTGAATTACTTCGGCGAAGGCTCAAGGCCTGAGTCCCAGTTCAACCGTAGTTGAACTTTGTTGATTATTTTGGGTCGAGGGCTCGATTCCCGAATTTTGATTCAACTTAGGTTTAATTATTTCGGCGAAGGCTCATGTCCTGAGTCCCGGTTCAATCGTACTTGAACGTTGTTGATTTTTTTTGGGTCGAGGGCTCGTAGCCCGAGTGTCGATTCAACTAAGGTTGAATTACTTCGGCGAAGGCTCATGGCCTGAGTCCTAGTTCAACCGTAGTTGAACCTTGTTGATATTGTTTTGGGTCGAGGGCTCGCAGCCCGAGTGTCGATTCAACTGAGGATGAATTATTTCGTCGAAGGCTCATGGCCTGAGTCCTAGTTCAACCGAAGTTGAACCTAGTTGATATTATTTTGGGTTGAGGGCTCGTAGCCTAAGTGTCGATTCAGCTGACGTTGAATTACTTCGGCGAAGGCTCATGGCCTGAGTCATAATTCAACCGTAGTTGAACCTTTTTGATTTTTTTTGGTCGAAGGCTCGTAGCCTGAGTGTCGATTCAACTGAGGTTGAATTACTTCGACGAAGTCTCTTCGCGTGAGTCCTAGTTCAACTTTCATTGAACCTTGTTGATTTTTTTTTGGGTCAAGGGCTCGTAGCCCAAGTTTCAATTAGACTGAGGCTGAATTACTTCGGTGAAGGATCTTGGCCCGAGTCCCAGTTCAACCCTAGTTGAACCTTGTTGATCTTTTTTTCGATCGAGGGCTCGTAGCCCGAGTGTCGATTCAACTGAGGTTGAATTACTTCGGCGAAGGCTCATGGACTTAGTCCCAGTTCAATTGTAGTTGAAACTTGTTGATTGTTTTGGGTCGAGGGCTCGTAGCTGGAGTGTCGATTTAACTGAGGTTGAATTTCTTCGGTGAAGGCTCACGGCCTGAGTCCCAGTTCAACCGTAGTTGAACCTTGTTGATTTTTTAATGGGTTGAAGGCTCATAGCCCGAGTGTCGATTCAACTGAGGTTGAATTACTTTGACAAAGGCTTATGGACTGAGTCCTTGTTCAACCGTAGTTGAACCTTGTTGATTTTTTTTTGGGTCGAGGGCTCGTATCCCGAGTGTCAATTCAACTGAGGTTGAATTCCTTCGGCGAATGCTCATGGCATAAGTCCCAGTTCAACCGTAGTTGAACCTTGTTGATTTTTTTTAGGTCGAGGGCTCGTAGCCCGAGTGTCGATTCAACTAAGGTTGAATTTCTTTGGTGAAGGCTCATGGCCTTAGTCCCAGTCCAACCGTAGTTGAACCTTGTTGATTTTTTGTTGGGTCGAGGGCTCATAGCCCGAGTATCGATTCAACTAAGGTTGAATTACTTCGGTGAAGGCTCATGGCCTGAGTCACAATTCAACCGTTGTTGAACCTTGTTGATTTTGTTTTTGTGGATGGCTCGTAGCCCGAGTGTCGATTCAAGTGAGGTTGAATTACTTCAGCGAAGGCTCATGGCCTGAGTCCCAGTTCAACCGTTGTTGAATCTTGTTGATTTTTTTGGATCTAGGGCTCGTAGCCCAAGTGTCGATTCAACTGTGGTTGAATTACATTGGTGAAGGCTCATGGCCTGAGTCCTAGTTCAACCCTAGTTGAACCATGTTGATTTTTTTTGGGTCGAGGGCTCCTAGCCCGAGTATCGATTCAACTGAGGTTGAATTACTTCGGCGAAGGCTCATGGCTTGAGTCCCCGTTCAATCGTAGTTGAACCTTGTTGATTTTTTAATGGGTCGAAGGCTCAAAGCCCGAGTGTTGATTCAACTGAGGTTGAATTACTTCGGTGAAGGCTCAAGGCCTGAGTCCCAGTTCAACCGTAGTTGAACTTTGTTTATTATTTTGGGTCGAGGGCTCGATTCCCGAATTTTGATTCAACTTAGGTTTAATTATTTCGGCGAAGGCTCATGTCCTGAGTCCCGGTTCAATCGTACTTGAACGTTGTTGATTTTTTTTGGGTCGAGGGCTCGTAGCCCGAGTGTCGATTCAACTAAGGTTGAATTACTTCGGCAAAGGCTCATGGCCTGAGTCCTAGTTCAACCGTAGTTGAACCTTGTTGATATTGTTTTGGGTCGAGGGCTCGCAGCCCGAGTGTCGATTCAACTGAGGATGAATTATTTCGTCGAAGGCTCATTGCTTGAGTCCTAGTTCAACCGAAGTTGAACCTAGTTGATATTATTTTAGGTTGAGCGCACGTAGCCTGAGTGTCGATTCAGCTGACGTTGAATTGCTTCGGTGAAGGCTCATGGCCTGAGTCATAATTCAACCGTAGTTGAACCTTTTTGATTTTTTTTGGTCGAAGGCTCGTAGCCTGAGTGTCGATTCAACTAAGGTTGAATTACTTCGATGAAGTCTCTTCGCCTGAGTCCTAGTTCAACTTTCATTGAACCTTGTTGATTTTTTTTGGGTCGAGGGCTCGTAGCCCAAGTTTAAATTAGACTGAGGCTGAATTACTTCGGCGAAGGATCTTGGCCCGAGTCCCAGTTCAACCCTAGTTGAACCATGTTGATATTTTTTTCGATCGAGGGCTTGTAGTCCGAGTGTCGATTCAACTGAGGTTGAATTACTTCGGCGAAGGCTCATGGCCTTAGTCCCAGTTCAACTGTAGTTGAACCTTGTTGATTTTTTTTGGGTCGAGGGCTTGTAGCTGGAGTGTCGATTTAACTGAGGTTGAATTTCTTCGGTGAAGGCTCATGGCCTGAGTCCCAGTTCAACCGTAGTTGAACCTTGTTGATTTTTTAATGGGTTGAAGGCTCATAGCCCGAGTGTCGATTCAACTGAGGTTGAATTACTTTGACAAAGGCTTATGCACTGAGTCCTTGTTCAACCGTAGTTGAACCTTTTTGCTTTTTTTGGGTCGAGGGCTCGTATCCCGAGTGTCAATTCAACTGAGGTTGAATTCCTTCGGCGAATGCTCATGGCCTAAGTCCCAGTTCAACCGTAGTTGAACCTTGTTGATTTTTTTAGGTCGAGGGCTCGTAGCCCGAGTGTCGATTCAACTAAGGTTGAATTACTTTGGTGAAGGCTCATGGCCTTAGTCCCAGTCCAACCGTAGTTGAACCTTGTTGATTTTTTGTTGGGTCGAGGGCTCATAGCCCGAGTGTCGATTCAACTAAGGTTGAATTACTCCGGTGAAGGCTCATGGCCTGAGTCACAATTCAACCGTCGTTGAACCTTGTTGATTTTGTTTTTGTCGAGGGCTCGTAGCCCGAGTGTCGATTCAAGTGAGGTTGAATTACTTCAGCGAAGGCTCATGGCCTGAGTCCCAGTTCAACCGTAGTTGAATCTTGTTGATTTTTTTGGATCGAGGGCTCGTAGCCCAAGTGTCGATTCAACTGTGGTTGAATTACTTTGGCGAAGGCTCATGGCCTGAGTCCTAGTTCAACCCTAGTTGAACCATGTTGATTTTTTTTGGGTCGAGGGCTCCTAGCCCGAGTATCGATTCAACTGAGGTTGAATTACTTCGGCGAAGGCTCATGGCTTGAGTCCCCGTTCAATCGTAGTTGAACCTTGTTGATTTTTTAATGGGTCGAAAGCTCATAGCCCGAGTGTCGATTCAACTGAGGTTGAATTACTTCGGCGAAGGCTCAAGGCCTGAGTCCCAGTTCAACCGTAGTTGAACTTTGTTGATTATTTTGGGTCGAGGGCTCGATTCCCGAATTTCGGTTCAACTTAGGTTTAATTATTTCGGCGAAGGCTCATGTCTTGAGTCTCGGTTCAATCGTACTTGAACGTTGTTGATTTTTTTTGGGTCGAGGGCTCGTAGACCGAGTGTCGATTCAACTAAGGTTGAATTACTTCGGCGAAGGCTCATGGCCTGAGTCCTAGTTCAACCGTAGTTGAACCTTGTTGATATTGTTTTGGGTCGAGGGCTCGTAGCCCGAGTGTCAATTCAACTGGGTTTGAATTACAACGTCGAAGGCTCATGGCATGAGTGCCAATTCGACCGTAGTTGAACCTTGTTGATTTTTTTTGGGTCGAGGGCTTGTAGCCCGAGTGTCGATTCAACTGAGGTTGAATTACTTTGGCGAAGGCTCATGGCCTGAGTCACAATTCAACCGTAGTTGAACCTTGTTTATATTTTTGGGCCGAGGGCTCGTAGCCCGAGTGTCAATTCAGCTGAGGTTGAATTACTTCGCCGAAGACTCATGGCCTGAATCCGAGTTCAACCGTAGTTTAACCTTGTGATTGTTTTGGGTCGAGGGCTCGTATCCCGAGTGTCGATTCAACTGAGGTTGAATAATTTCGGCGAAGGCTCATGGCCTGAGTCCCAGCTCAACCGTAGTTGAACCTTGTTGATATTTTTTTGGGTTAAGGGCTCGTAGCCCGAGTGTCGATTCAACTGAGTTTGAATTACTTCGGTGAAGGCTCATGGCATGAGTCTCAATTCAACCGTAGTTGAACCTTGTTGATTTTTTTTGGTCGAGGGCTCGTAGCCCGAGTATCGATTCAACTGAGGTTGAATTACTTCGGCGAAGGCTCATGGCTTGAGTCCTAGTTCAATCGTAGTTGAACCTTGTTGATTTTTTAATGGGTCGAAGGCTCATAGCCCGAGTGTCGATTCAACTGAGGTTGAATTACTTTGGCGAAGGCTCATGGCTTGAGTCCCAGTTCAATCGTAGTTGAACCTTGTTGATTTTTTAATGGGTCGAAGGCTCAAAGCACGAGTGTCGATTCAACTTAGGTTGAATTACTTCGGCGAAGGCTCAAGGCCTGAGTCCCAGTTCAACCGTAGTTGAACTTTGTTGATTTTTTTGGGTCGAGGGCTGGTTTCCCGAGTTTCGATTCAAATAAGGTTTAATTATTTCGGCGAAGGCTCATGTCCTGAGTCCCAGTTGAATCGTACTTGAACGTTGTTGATTTTTTTTTGGGTCGAGGGCTAGTATCCCGAGTGTCAATTCAACTGAGGTTGAATTCCTTCGGCGAATGCACATGGCCTGAGTCCCAGTTCAACCATAGTTGAACCTTGTTGATTTTTTTTAGGTCAAGGGCTCGTAGCCCGAGTGTCGATTCAACTAAGGTTGAATTACTTTGGTGAAGGCTCATGGCCTTAGTCCCAGTCCAACCGTAGTTGAACCTTGTTGATTTTTTGTTAGGTCGAGGGCTCAAAGCCCGAGTGTCGATTCAACTGAGGTTGAATTACTTCGGCGAAGGCTCATGGCTTGAGTCACAATTCAACCATTGTTGAACCTTGTTGATTTTGTTTTGGTCGAGGGCTCGTAGCCTGAGTGTCGATTCAACTGAGGTTGAATTACTTTAGCGAAGGCTCATGGCCTGAGTCCCAGTTCAACCGTAGTTGAATCTTGTTGATTTTTTTGGATCGAGGGCTCGTAGCCCAAGTGTCGATTCAACTGAGGTTGAATTACTTCGGCGAAGGCTCATGGCTTGAGTCCCAGTTCAATCGTAGTTGAACCTTGTTGATTTTTTAATGGGTCGAAGGCTCATAGCCCGAGTTTCGATTCAACTGAGGTTGAATTACTTCGGCGAAGGCTCAAGGCCTGAGTCCCAGTTCAACCGTAGTTGAACTTTGTTGATTTTTTTGGGTCGAGGGCTCGTTTCCCGAGTTTTGATTCAACTAAGGTTTAATTATTTCAGCGAAGGCTCATGTCCTGAGTCCTAGTTCAATCGTACTTGAACGTTGTTGATTTTTTTGGGTCGAGGGCTCGTAGCCCGAATGTCGATTCAACTAAGGTTGAATTACTTCGGTGAAGGCTCATGGCCTGAGTCCTAGTTCAACCGTAGTTGAACGTTGTTGATATTGTTTTGGGTCGAGGGCTCGTAGCCCGAGTGTCAATTCAACTGAGTTTGAATTACTTCGTCGAAGGCTCATGGCATGAGTCCCTATTCGACCCTAGTTTAACCTTGTTGATTTTTTTGGGTCGAGGGCTCGTAGCCAGAGTGTCGATTCAACTGAGGTTGAATTACTTCGGCGAAGGCTCATGGCCTGAGTCCTAGTTCAACCGTAGTTGAACCTTGTTGATTTTTTTTGGGTCGAGGGCTCGTAGCCCAAGTGTCGATTCAACTGAGGTTGAATTTTGGCGAAGGCTCATGGCCTGAGTCCCATTCAACTGTAGTTAAACCTTGGTGATTTTTTTTTGGTTGAGGGCTCCTAGCCCGAGTGTCGACTCAACTGAGGTTGAATTACTTCACCGAGGGCTCATGGCCTGAGTCCTAGTTCACAGGTGGTTGAACCTTGTTGATTGTTTGGGGTCAAGGGCTCGCAGCCCGAGTGTCGATTCAATTGAGGTTGAATTATTTCGTCGAAGGCTCATGGCCTGAGTCCTAGTTCAACCGAAGTTGAACCTTGTTTATTTTTTTGTGCTGAGGGCTCATAGCCCGAGTGTCGACTCAACTGAGGTTGAATTACTTCGGCGAAGGCTCATGTCCTGAGTCCCAATTCAACCGTAGTTGAACCTTGTTGATTTTTTTTTGGGTCGCGGGCTCCTAGCCCGAGTATCGATTCAACTGAGGTTGAATTACTTCGCCGAAGACTCATGACCTGAATCCCAGTTTAACCGTAGTTTAACCTTGTGATTGTTTTGGGTCGAGGCCTCGTATCTCGAGTGTCGATTCAACTCAGGTTGAATAATTTCGGCGAAGGGTCATGGCCTGAGTCCCAGCTCAACCGTAGTTGAACCTTGTTGATATTTTTTTGGGTCAAGGGCTCGTAGCCCGAGTGTCGATTCAACTGAGTTTGAATTACTTCGGTGAAGGCTCATGGCATGAGTCCCAATTCAACCGTAATTGAACCTTGTTGATTTTTTTTTGGTCGAGTGCTCGTAGCCTGATTGTCGATTCAACTGAGGTTGAATTACTTCGGCGAAGGCTCATGGCCTAAGTACCAGTTCAATCGTAGTTGAACCTTGTTGATTTTTTTTTGAATCGAGGGCTCGTAGCCCAAGTGTCGATTTAACTGAGGTTGAATTACTTTGGTGAAGGCCCATGGCCTTAGTCCCAGTTCAACCGTAGTTGAACCTTGTTGATTTTTTGTGGGTCGAGGGCTTGTAGCCCGAGATTCGATTCAACTGAGGTTGAATTACTTCGGTGAAGGCTCATGGCCTGAGTCCCAATTCAACTGTAGTTAAACCTTGGTGATTTTGTTTGGGTCGAGGGCTCCTAGACCGAGTGTCGATTCAACTTAGGTTGAATTACTTAATCGAAGGCTCATGGCCTGAGTCCCAATTCACTAGTAGTTGAACCTTGTTGATTATTTTGGGTCGAGGGGTCGTAAAACGAATGTAGATTCAACTGAGGTTGAATTATTTCGGCGAAGGCTTATGGCCTGAGTTCCAGTTCAACCGCAGTTGAACCTTGTTGATATTTTTTTCGTCGAGCGCTCGTAGTCCTAGTGTCGATTCAACAGAGTTTGAATTACTTCAGCGAAGGCTTATGGCATGAGTCCCAATTCAAGCGTAGTTGAACCTTGTTGATTATTTGGGTCGAGGGCTTGTAGCCCGAGTGATGATTCAACTTAAGTTGAATTACTTCGGTGAAGGCTCATGGCCAGAGTCACAATTCAACCCTAGTTGAACCTTGTTGATTTTTTTGGTCGAGGGCTTGTAGCCTGAGTGTCGATTCAACTGAGGTTGAATTACTTTGGAGAAGGCTCGTGGCCTTAGTCCCAGTTCAACTGAGGTTAAATTGGCCTGAGTCCCAGTTCAACCGTAGTTTAACCTTGTTGATATTTTTATTATCGAGGGCTCGTAGCCCGAGTGTCGATTCAACTGATGTTGAATTACTTCGGCGAAGGATCATGGACTGAGTCCTAATTCAAGCGTAGTTGAACCTTGTTGATTGTTTTGGGTCGAGGGCTCGTAGCACGAGTGTCGATTCAACTGAGGTTGAATTATTTCTGCGAAGGCTCATGGATTGAGTCCCAGTTCAACCGTAGTTGAACCTTGTTGATATTTTTTTTGGCAAGGGCTCGTAGCCCGAGTGTTGATTAAACTGAGTTTGAATTACTTCAGTGAAGACTCATGGCATGAGTCCCAAATCAACCATAGTTGAACCTTGTTGATATTTTTGGGTCGAGGGCTTGTAGAACGAGTGTCAATTCACCTGAGGTTGAATTACTTCGGTGAAGGCTCGTGGTTTGAGTCACAATTTAACCGTAATTGAACCTTGTTGATTTTTTTGGGTCGAGGGCTCGTAGCCTGAGTGGCGAGTCAACCGAGGTTGAATTACTTCAACGAAGGCTCTTTCCTGACTCCCAATTCAACCGTAGTTGAACCTTGTTGATTTTTTTTGGGACGAGGGCTTTTAGCCCGAGTGTCGATTCAACTTAGTTTGAATTACTTCGACGAAGGCTCATGGCCTGAGTCCCAATTCAACCGTAGTTGAACCTTGTTGATTTTTTTTTTGGGTCGAGGGCTTGTAGCACGAGTATTGATTCAACTGAGGTTGAATTAATTCGGCGAAGGCACATGGCCTGAGTCCTAGTTCAACCGTAGTTGAACCTTGTTGATTTTTATTTTTGGGTCGAGGGCTCGTAGCCCGAGTGTTGATTCAACTGGGTTGAATTATTTTGGCGAAGGCTCATGGCCTGAGTACTAGTTCAACCGTAGTTGAACCTTGTTGATATTTTTTTGGTCGAGGGCTCGTAGCCCTAGTGTCGATTCAACAGAGTTTGAATTACTTCGGTGAAAGCTCATGGCATGAGTCCCAATTCAAGCGTAGTTGAACCTTGCTGATTTTTTTGGGTCGAGGGCTTGTAGCCCGAGTGTCGATTAAACTGAGGTTGAATTACTTCGACGAAGGCTCATGGCCTGAGTCACAACTCAACCGTAGTTGAACCATGTTGATTTTTTTAGTCGATGGCTCGTAGACTAAGTGTCGATTCAACTAAGGTTGAATAACTTAGGCGAAGGCTCATGACCTAAGTCCCAATTCAACCGTAGTTGAACCTTGTTGATTTTGTTTTGGGTCGAGGGCTTTTAGCCCGAGTGTCAATTCAACTGAGGTTGAATTACTTTGGCAAAGGCTCATGGCATGAGTCACAATTCAACCGTAGTTGAACCTTGTTGATTTGTTTTGGTCGAGGGATCGTAGCCTGAGTGTCGATTCAACTGAAGTTGAATTACTTCGACAAAGGTTCGTGGCCTGAGTCCCAGTTCAACCGTAGTTGAACCTTGTTGATATTTTTTTCTTCGAGGGCTCGTGGCCCGAGTGTCGATTCAACTTAGTTTGAATTACTTCGACGAAGGCTCATGGCCTGAGTCCCAATTCAACCGTAGTTGAACCTTGTTGATTTCTTTTTTTGGGTCGAGGGCTTGTAGCCCGAGTGTCGATTCAACTGAGGTTGAATTATTTCGGCGAAGGCTCATGGTCTGAGTTCCAGTTCAACCATAGTTGAACCTTGTTGATATTATTTTCATCGAGTGCTCGTAGCCCGAGTGTCGATTCAACTGAGTTTGAATTACTTCGGCGAAGACTCATGACATGAGTCCCAATTCAACCGTAGTTGAACATTGTTGCTTTTTTTTGGGTCGAGGGCATGTAGCCCGAGTGTCGATTCAACTGAGGTTGAATTATTTCGGCGAAGGCTCATGGCCTGAGTCCCAGTTCAACCGTAGTTGAACCTTGTTGATATTTTTAGGGTCGAGGGCTCGCAGCCCGAGTGTCGATTCAACTGAGTTTGAATTACTTCGGTGAAAGCTCATGGCCTTAGTCCTAGTTCAACCGTACTTGAACCTTGTTGATTTTAATTTTTGGTTGAGGGCTCGTAGCCCAAGTGTCGATTCAACTAAGGTTGAATTACTTCGGCGAAGGCTCGTGGCATGAGTCCTAGTTTAACCCTAGTTGAACCTTGTTAATATTTTATTTGGGTCGAGGGCTCGTAGCCCGAGTTTCGATTCAAGTGAGGTTGAATTACTTCGGCGAAGGCTCATGACCCGAGTCCCAATTCAACCGTAGTTGAACCTTGTTGATTTTTTTTTGGGTCGAGGGCTTTTAGCCCTAGTGTCGATTCAACTGAGGTTGAATTACTTCGGCGAAGGCTCATGGCATGAGTCCCAATTCAACCGTAGTTGAACTTTGTTGAGTTTTGTTTGGTCGAGGGTTCGTAGACTGAGATTCGATTCAACTGAAGTTGAATTACTTCGGTGAAGGCTCATGGCCTGAGTCCCAATTTAACCGTAGTTGAAACCTGTTGATTATTATTTTGGGTCGAGGACTCGTAGCCCGAGTGTCGATTCAACTGATGTTGAATTACTTCGGCGAAGGATCATGGACTGAGTCCTAATTCAAGCGTAGTTGAACCTTATTGATTTTTTTTGGTCGAGGGCCCGTAGCCCGATAGTCGATTCAACTGAGGTTGAATTACTTCGGCAAAGGCTCATGGCCTGAGTCCAAAATCAACCGTATTTGAACCTTGCTGATTTTTTTAGGGTCGAGGGCTCGTAGTCCGAGTGTCGATTCAACTGATGTTGAATTACTTCGGCGAAGGCTCATGGCCTAAGTCCCAGTTCAACCGTAGCTGAAAATTGTTGATTTTTGTTTTTTGGGTTGAGGGCTGGTTGCCCGAGTGTCGACTCAATTGAGGTTGAATTACTTCGGCGAAGGCTCCTAGCCTGAGTACCAGTTCAACCGTATTTGAACCTTGTTGATTTAATTTTCTGGTCGAGGGCTCGTAGCCCGAGTGTCGATTCAACTAAGGTTGAATTACTTCGGTGAAGGCTCATGGCCTGAGCCCCAGTTCAACCGTAGTTGACCCTTGTTGATATTTTTTTGGGTCGAAGGCTCGTAGCCCGAGTGTCGATTCAACTGAGTTTGAATAACTTCGGCGAAGGCTCATGGCATGAGTCCCAATTCAACCGTAGTTGATCATTGTTGATTTTTTTTGGGTTGAGGGCTTGTAGCCCGAGTGTCGATTCAACTGAGGTTAAATTACTTCGGTGAAGGCTCATGGCCTGAGTCGCAATTCAATCGTAGTTGAACCTTATTGATTTTTTTTGGTCGAGGGCTCGTAGCCTTAGTGTTGATTCAACCGAGGTTGAATTACTTCGGCGAAGGCTCATGACCCGAGTCCCAATTCTACCGTAGTTGAACCTTGTTGATATTTTTTGGGTCGAGGGCTTTTAGCCCGAGAGTCAATTCAACTGAGGTTGAATTACTTCGGCGAAGGCTCATGGCCTGAGTCCCAATTTAACCATAGTTGAACCTTGTTGATTTTTATTTTGGGTCGAGGGCTCGTAGCCCGAGTGTCGATTCAATTGAGGTTGAATTACTTCGGTGAAGGATCATAGCCTGAGTCCCAGTTCAACCGTAGATGCACCTTGTTGATTTATTTTTTGGGTCGAGGGCTCGTAGCCCGAATGTCGATTCAACCAAGGTAGAATTACTTCGGCGAAGGCTCATGGCCTGAGTCCCAGTTCAACCGTAGTTGAACCTTGTTGATATTTTTTTGGGTCGAGGGCTTGTAGCCCGAGTGTCGATTCAACTGAGGTTGAATTACTTCGGTGAAGGCTCATGGCCTTAGTCCCAGTTAAACCGTACTTGAACCATGTTGATTTTTATTTTTGGTCGAGGGCTCGTAGCGTGAGTGTCGATTAAATTGAGGTTGAATTACTTCGGCGAAGGCTCATGGCCAGAGTCCCAGTTCAACCGTAGTTGAACCTTGTTGATTTTTATTTTGGGCCGAGGGCTCGTAGCCCGAGTGTCGATTCAACTAAGGTTGAATTATTTCGGCGAAGGATCATGGCCTGAGTCTGAGTTCAACTGTAGTTGAATTTTGTATATATTTTTTTTCGTAGAGGGCTCGTAGCCCTAGTCTCGATTCAACTGAGTTTGAATTACTTCGGCGAAGGCTCATGGCATGAGTTCCAATTCAACCGTAGTTGAACTTTGTTGATTTGTTTTTGGTCGAGCCCGAGATTCCATTCAACTGAGGTTGAATTACTACGGTGAAGGCTCATGGCATGAGTCCTAGTTTAACCGTAGTTGAACCTTGTTGATTTTTATTTTGGATCGAGGGCTCGTAGCCTGAGTGTCGATTCAACTGAGGTTGACTTACTTCGGCGAAGGATCATGGACTGAGTCCTAATTCAACCATAGTTGAACCTTGCTGATTTTTTAGGGTCGAGGGCTCGTAGCCCGAGTGTCGATTCAACTGAGGTTGAATTAGTTTTGTGAAGACTCATGGCCTAAGTCCCAGTTCAACCATAGTTGAACCTTGTTGATTGTTTTTTTGGGTCAAGGGCTCGTAGCCCGAGTGTCGACTCAATTGAGGTTGAATTACTTCGGCGAAGGCTCATAGTCTGAGTCCTAGTTCAACCGTAGTTGAACCTTGTTGATTTATTTTTTGGGTCGAGGGCTCGTAGCCCGAGTGTCGATTCAACTGAGGTTGAATTACTTCGGCGAAGGCTCATGGCCTGAGTCCCATATCATCCATATTTGAACCTTGTTGATATTTTTTTGGGTCGAGGGCTCGTAGCCCGAGTGTTGATTAAACTGAGTTTGAATAACTTCGGCGAAGGCTCATGGCATGAGTCCCAATTCAACCGTAGTTGAACATTGTTGATTTTTTTTGGGTTGAGGTCTTGTAGCCCGAGTGTCGATTCAACTGAGGTTGAATTACTTCTGCGAAGGCTCATGGCCTGAGTCCCAGTTCAACCGTAGTTGAACTTTGTTGATTTTAATTTTTGTCGGGGGCTCGTAGCCCGAGATTCGATTCAACTGAGGTTGAATTACTTCGGCGAAGGCTCATGGCTTGAGTCCCAGTTTAACCATAGTTGAACCTTGTTGATTTTTATTTTGGGTCGAGGGCTCGTAGCCCGAGTGTCGATTCAATTGAGGTTGAAGTTTCTTCGGCGAAGGATCATGGAATGAGTCCTAATTCAAGCGTAGTTGAACCTTGTTGATTTGTTTGGGTCGAGGGCTCGTAGCCCGATTGTTGATTCAACTAAGGTTGAATTACTTCGGCAAAGGCTCTTGGCCTGAGTCCCAATTTAACCGTAGTTGAACCTTGCTGATTTTTTTAGGGTCGAGGGCTCGTAGCCCGAATGTCGATTCAACTGAGGTTGAATTAGTTCGGTGAAGGCTCATGGCATGAGTCCCAATTCAACCGTGGTTGATCATTGTTGATTTTTTTTAGGTTGAGGGCTTGTAGCCCGAGTGTCGATTCAACTGAGGTTGAATTACTTCGGTGAAGGCTCATGGCTTGAGTCGCAATTCAACCGTAGTTGAACCTTGTTGATTTTTTTTTGGTCGAGGGCTCGTAGCCTGAGTGTCGATTCAAATGAGGTTGAATTACTTCGGCGAAGGCTCATGACCCGAGTCCCAATTCTACCGTAGTTGAACCTTGTTGATTTTTTTTGGGTCGAGGGCTTTTAGCCCGAGAGTCAATTGAACTGAGGTTGAATTACTTCGGCGAAGGCTCATGACCTGAGTCCCAGTTTAACCATAGTTGAACCTTGTTGATTTTTATTTTGGGTCGAGGGCTCGTAGCCCGAGTGTCGATTCAATTGAGGTTGAATTACTTCGGCGAAGGCTCATGGCCTGAGTCCCATATCATCCATATTTGAACCTTGTTGATATTTTTTTGGGTCGAGGGCTCGTAGCCCGAGTGTTGATTAAACTGAGTTTGAATAACTTCGGCGAAGGCTCATGGCATGAGTCCCAATTCAACCGTAGTTGAACATTGTTGATTTTTTTTGGGTTGAGGTCTTGTAGCCGGAGTGTCGATTCAACTGAGGTTGAATTACTTCTGCGAAGGCTCATGGATTGAGTCCCAGTTCAACCGTAGTTGAACTTTGTTGATTTTAATTTTTGTTGGGGGCTCGTAGCCCGAGATTCGATTCAACTGAGGTTGAATTACTTCGGCGAAGGCTCATGGCCTGAGTCCCAGTTTAACCATAGTTGAACCTTGTTGATTTTTATTTTGGGTCGAGGGCTCGTAGCCCGAGGGTCGATTTAACTGAAGTTGAATTACTTCGGCGAAGGATCATGGACTGAGTCCTAATTCAAGCGTAGTTGAACCTTGTTGTCTTTTTTCGGTCGAGGGCCCGTAGCTCGATTGTCCATTCAACTGAGATTGAATTACTTCGGAAAAGGCTCATGGCCTGAGTCCCAATTCAACCGTAGTTGAACCTTGCTGATTTTTTAAAGGTCGAGGGCTCGTAGCCCGAATGTCGATTCAACTGAGGTTGAATTACTTCGGCGAAGGCTCATGGCCTGAGTCCCAGTTTAACCGTAGTTGAACCTTGTTGATTTTTTTTTGGGTCGAGGGCTCGTAGCCCGAGTGTCGATTCAATTGAGGTTGAATTACTTTGGCGAATACTCATGGCCTGAGTCCCAGTTCAACCGCAGTTGAACCTTGTTGATATTATTTTGGGTTGCGGGCTCGTAGCCCGAGTTTCGATTCAACTGAGGTTGAATTACTTCGGCGAAGGCTCATGGCCCGAGTCCCAATTCAACCGTAGTTGAACCTTGTTGATTTTTTTTTGGTCGAGGGCTCGTAGCCCGAGATTCGATTCAACTGAGGTTGAATTACTTTGGCGAAGGCTCATGGCCTGAGTCCCAGTTTAACCATAGTTGAACCTTGTTGATTTTTATTTTGGGTCGAGGGCTCGTAGCCCGAGTGTCGATTTAACTGAGGTTGAATTACTTCGGCGAAGGCTCATGGCCTGAGTCCCATATCATCCATATTTGAACCTTGTTGATATTTTTTTCGGTCGAGGGCTCGTAGCCCGAGTGTTGATTAAACTGAGTTTGAATAACTTCGGCGAAGGCTCATGGCATGAGTCCCAATTCAACCGTAGTTGAACATTGTTGATTTTTTTTTGGGTTGAGGTCTTGTAGCCCGAGTGTCGATTTAACTGAGGTTGAATTACTTCTGCGAAGGCTCATGGCCTGAGTCCCAGTTCAACCGTAGTTGAACTTTGTTGATTTTGTTTTTTGTCAGGGGCTCGTAGCCCGAGATTCGATTCAACTGAGGTTGAATTACTTCGGCGAAGGCTCATGCCTTGAGTCCTAGTTTAACCATAGTTGTACCTTGTTGATTTTTATTTTGGGTCGAGGGCTCGTAGCCTGAGTGTCGATTCACCTGAGCTTGAATTTCTTCGGCGAAGGATCATGGACTGAGTCCTTATTCAAGCGTAGTTGAACCTTGTTGATTTGTTTGGGTCGAGGGCTCGTAGCCCGATTGTTGATTCAACTAAGGTTGAATTACTTCGGCAAAGGCTCTTGGCCTGAGTCCCAATTTAACCGTAGTTGAACCTTGCTGATTTTTTTAGGGTCGAGGGCTCGTAGCCCGAATGTCGATTCATATGAGGTTGAATTAGTTCGGCGAAGGCTCATGGCCTGAGTCCCAGTTCAACCGTAATTGAACCTTGTTGATATTTTTTTTGGGTCGATGGCTCATATCCCGAGTGTCGATTTAATTGAGGTTGAATTACTTCGGTGAAGGCTCATAGCTTGAGTCGCAGTTCAACCGTAGTTGACCCTTGTCGATTTATTTTTTGGGTCGAGGGCTCGTAGCCCGAGTGTCGATTCAACTAAGGTTGAATTACTTTGGCAAAGGCTCATGGCCTGAGTCCCAGTTTAACCATAGTTGAACCTTGTTGATTTTTATTTTGGGTCGAGGGCTCGTAGCCCGAGTGTCGATTTAACTGAGGTTGAATTACTTCGGCGAAGGCTCATGGCCTGAGTCCCATATCATCCATATTTGAACCTTGTTGATATTTTTTTCGGTCGAGGGCTCGTAGCCCGAGTGTTGATTAAACTGAGTTTGAATAACTTCGGCGAAGGCTCATGGCATGAGTCCCAATTCAACCGTAGTTGAACATTGTTGATTTTTTTTGGGTTGAGGTCTTGTAGCCCGAGTGTCGATTCAACTGAGGTTGAATTACTTCTGCGAAGGCTCATGGCCTGAGTCCCAGTTCAACCGTAGTTGAACTTTGTTGATTTTGTTTTTTGTCAGGGGCTCGTAGCCCGAGATTCGATTCAACTGAGGTTGAATTACTTCGGCGAAGGCACATGGCCTGAGTCCTAGTTCAACCGTAGTTGAACCTTGTTGATTTTTATTTTTGGGTCGAGGGCTCGTAGCCCGAGTGTTGATTCAACTGGGTTGAATTAATTCGGCGAGGGATCATGGAATGAGTCCTAATTCAAGCGTAGTTGAACCTTGTTGATTTGTTTGGGTCGAGGGCTCGTAGCCCGATTGTTGATTCAACTAAGGTTGAATTACTTCGGCAAAGGCTCTTGGCCTGAGTCCCAATTTAACCGTAGTTGAACCTTGCTGATTTTTTTAGGGTCGAGGGCTCGTAGCCCGAATGTCGATTCAACTGAGGTTGAATTAGTTCGGTGAAGGCTCATGGCATGAGTCCCAATTCAACCGTGGTTGATCATTGTTGATTTTTTTTAGGTTGAGGGCTTGTAGCCCGAGTGTCGATTCAACTAAGGTTGAATTACTTCGGTGAAGGCTCATGGCCTGAGTCGCAATTCAACCGTAGTTGAACTTTGTTGATTTTTTTTGGTCGAGGGCTCGTAGCCTGAGTGTCGATTCAAATGAGGTTGAATTACTTCGGCGAAGGCTCATGACCCGAGTCCCAATTCTACCGTAGTTGAACCTTGTTGATTTTTTTTGGGTCGAGGGCTTTTAGCCCGAGAGTCAATTGAACTGAGGTTGAATTACTTCGGCGAAGGCTCATGACCTGAGTCCCAGTTTAACCATAGTTGAACCTTGTTGATTTTTATTTTGGGTCGAGGGCTCGTAGCCCGAGTGTCGATTCAATTGAGGTTGAATTACTTCGGCGAAGGCTCATGGCCTGAGTCCCATATCATCCATATTTGAACCTTGTTGATATTTTTTTGGGTCGAGGGCTCGTAGCCCGAGTGTTGATTAAACTGAGTTTGAATAACTTCGGCGAAGGCTCATGGCATGAGTCCCAATTCAACCGTAGTTGAACATTGTTGATTTTTTTTGGGTTGAGGTCTTGTAGCCGGAGTGTCGATTCAACTGAGGTTGAATTACTTCTGCGAAGGCTCATGGATTGAGTCCCAGTTCAACCGTAGTTGAACTTTGTTGATTTTAATTTTTGTTGGGGGCTCGTAGCCCGAGATTCGATTCAACTGAGGTTGAATTACTTCGGCGAAGGCTCATGGCCTGAGTCCCAGTTTAACCATAGTTGAACCTTGTTGATTTTTATTTTGGGTCGAGGGCTCGTAGCCCGAGGGTCGATTTAACTGAAGTTGAATTACTTCGGCGAAGGATCATGGACTGAGTCCTAATTCAAGCGTAGTTGAACCTTGTTGTCTTTTTTCGGTCGAGGGCCCGTAGCTCGATTGTCCATTCAACTGAGATTGAATTACTTCGGAAAAGGCTCATGGCCTGAGTCCCAATTCAACCGTAGTTGAACCTTGCTGATTTTTTAAAGGTCGAGGGCTCGTAGCCCGAATGTCGATTCAACTGAGGTTGAATTTCTTCGGCGAAGGCTCATGGCCTGAGTCGCAATTCAACCGTAGTTGAACCTTGTTGATTTTTTTTTGGGTCGAGGGCTCGTAGCCCGAGTGTCGATTCAATTGAGGTTGAATTACTTTGGCGAATACTCATGGCCTGAGTCCCAGTTCAACCGCAGTTGAACCTTGTTGATATTATTTTGGGTTGCGGGCTCGTAGCCCGAGTTTCGATTAAACTGAGTTTGAATAACTTCGGCGAAGGCTCATGGCATGAGTCCCAATTCAACCGTAGTTGAACATTGTTGATTTTTTTTGGGTTGAGGTCTTGTAGCCCGAGTGTCGATTCAACTGAGGTTGAATTACTTCTGCGAAGGCTCATGGCCTGAGTCCCAGTTCAACCGTAGTTGAACTTTGTTGATTTTAATTTTTGTCGGGGGCTCGTAGCCCGAGATTCGATTCAACTGAGGTTGAATTACTTCGGCGAAGGCTCATGCCTTGAGTCCTAGTTTAACCATAGTTGTACCTTGTTGATTTTTATTTTGGGTCGAGGGCTCGTAGCCTGAGTGTCGATTCACCTGAGCTTGAATTTCTTCGGCGAAGGATCATGGACTGAGTCCTTATTCAAGCGTAGTTGAACCTTGTTGATTTGTTTGGGTCGAGGGCTCGTAGCCCGATTGTTGATTCAACTAAGGTTGAATTACTTCGGCAAAGGCTCTTGGCCTGAGTCCCAATTTAACCGTAGTTGAACCTTGCTGATTTTTTTAGGGTCGAGGGCTCGTAGCCCGAATGTCGATTCATATGAGGTTGAATTAGTTCGGCGAAGGCTCATGGCCTGAGTCCCAGTTCAACCGTAATTGAACCTTGTTGATATTTTTTTTGGGTCGATGGCTCATATCCCGAGTGTCGATTTAATTGAGGTTGAATTACTTCGGTGAAGGCTCATAGCTTGAGTCGCAGTTCAACCGTAGTTGACCCTTGTCGATTTATTTTTTGGGTCGAGGGCTCGTAGCCCGAGTGTCGATTCAACTAAGGTTGAATTACTTTGGCAAAGGCTCGTGGCATGAGTCCCAATTCACCCGTAGTTGAACCTTGTTGATTTTTTTTTGGGACGAGGGCTCTTAGCCCGAGTGTCGATTCAACTAATGTTGAATTACTTCGGTAAAGGCTCAAGGCCTTAGTCCCAGTTCAACCGTATTTTAACCTTGTTGATTTTTATTTTTGGTCGAGGGCTCGTAGCACGAGTGTCGATTAAACTGATGTTGAATTACTTCGGCGAAGGCTCATGGCCTGAGTCCCAGTTCAACTGTAGTTGAACCTTGTTGATTTTTATTTTTGGTCGAGGGCTCATAGCCCGAGTGTCGATTATACTGAGGTTGAATTATTTCGGCGAAGGATCATGGCCTGAGTCCCAGTTCAACCATAGTTGAACCTTGTTGATTTTTATTTTGGGTCGAGGGCTCGTAGCCCGAGTGTCGATTTAACTGAGGTTAAATTACTTCGGCGAAGGATCATTGACTGAGTCCTAATTCAAGCGTAGTTGAACCTTGTTGATTTTTTTGGGTCGAGGGCTCGTAGACCGATTGTCGATTCAACTGAGGTTAAATTAATTCGGCAAAGGCTCATGGCCTGAGTCCCAATTCAACCGTAGTTGAACCTTGCTGATTTTTTTAGGGTCGAGGGCTCGTAGCACGAGTGTCGATTAAACTGAGGTTGAATTACTTCGGCGAAGGCTCATGGCCTGAGTCCCAGTGACTCCAGTTCAACCGTAGTTGAACCTTGTTGATTTTTATTTTTGGTCGAGGGCTCATAGCCCGAGTGTCGATTCTACTGAGGTTGAATTATTTTGGTGAAGGATCATGGCCTGAGTCCCAGTTCAACCGTAGTTGAACATTGTTGATATTGTTTTCAATTAGGGCTCGAAGCATTAGTGTCGATTCAACTGAGTTTGAATTACTTTGGCGAAGACTCATGGCATGAGTCCCAATTCAAGCGTAGTTGAATCTTGCTGACTTTTGTTTGGGTCCAGGGCTTGTAGCCTGAGTGTCGATTCAACTGAGGTTGAATTACTTCGGCGAAGGCTCATGTCCTGAGTCACAATTCAACCGTAGTTGAACCTTGTTGATTTTTTTTGGTCGAGGGCTCGTAGACTGAGCATCGATTCAATTAAGGTTGAATTACTTCGACAAAGGCTCATGACCTGAGTCCCAATTCAACCGTATTTGAACCTTGCCAATTTTTTAGGGTCGATGGCTCGTAGCCCGAGTGTCGATTCAACTGAGGTTGAATTACTTCGGCGAAGGCTCATGGCCTGAGTCCTAGTTCAACCGTAGTTGAACCTTGTTGATTTTTTAGTGGGTCGATGGCTCATATCCTGAGTGTCGATTTAATTAAGGTTGAATTACTTCGGTGAAGGCTCATAGCTTGAGTCCCAATTCAACCGTAGTTGAACCTTGTTTATTTATTTTTTGGGTCGAGGGCTCGTAGCCCGAGTGTAGATTCAACTAAGGTTGAATTACTTCGGTGAAGGCTCATGGCCTGAGTCCCAGTTCAACCGTAGTTGAACCTTGTTGATTTTTTTTTTTGGGACGAGGGCTCTTAGCCCAAGTGTCGATTCAACTAATGTTGAATTACTTCGGTAAAGGCTCAAGGCCTTAGTCCCAGTTCAACCGTACTTTAACCTTGTTGATTTTTATTTTTGGTCGAGGGCTCGTAGCACGAGTGTCGATTAAACTGAGGTTGAATTACTTCGGCGAAGGCTCATGGCCTGAGTCCCGGTTCAATCGTAGTTGAACCTTGTTGTTTTTTTAGCCGAGGGCTCGTAGCCCGAGTGTTAATACAACTGAGGTTGAATTAATTCGGCGAAGGCTCACGGCCTGAGTCCCGGTTCAACCATAGTTGAACCTTGTTGATTTTTATTTTGGGTCGAGGGCTCGTAGCCCGAGTGTCGATTTAACTTTGGTTGAATTACTTCGGCGAAGGATCATTGACTGAGTCCTAATTCAAGCGTAGTTGAACCTTATTGATTTTTTTGGGTCGAGGGCTCGTAGACCGATTGTCGATTCAACTGAGGTTGAATTAATTCGGCAAAGGCTCATGGCCTGAGTCCCAATTCAACCGTAGTTGAACCTTGCTGATTTTTTTAGGGTCGAGGGCTCGTAGCACGAGTGTCGATTAAACTGAGGTTGAATTACTTCGGCGAAGGCTCATGGCCTGAGTCCCAGTGACTCCAGTTCAACCGTAGTTGAACCTTGTTGATTTTTATTTTTGGTCGAGGGCTCATAGCCCGAGTGTCGATTCTACTGAGGTTGAATTATTTTGGCGAAGGATCATGGCCTGAGTCCCAGTTCAACCGTAGTTGAACATTGTTGATATTTTTTTCGTTTAGGGCCCGAAGCATTAGTGTCGATTCAACTGAGTTTGAATTACTTTGGCGAAGACTCATGGCATGAGTCCCAATTCAAGCGTAGTTGAATCTTGCTGACTTTTGTTTGGGTCCAGGGCTTGTAGCCTGAGTGTCGATTCAACTGAGGTTGAATTACTTCGGCGAAGGCTCATGTCCTGAGTCACAATTCAACCGTAGTTGAACCTTGTTGATTTTTTTTGGTCGAGGGCTCGTAGACTGAGCATCGATTCAATTAAGGTTGAATTACTTCGACAAAGGCTCATGACCTGAGTCCCAATTCAACCGTATTTGAACCTTGCTAATTTTTTAGGGTCGAGGGCTCGTAGCCCGAGTGTCGATTCAACTGAGGTTGAATTACTTCGGCGAAGGCTCATGGCCTGAGTCCTAGTTCAACCATAGTTGAACCTTGTTGATTTTTTAGTGGGTCGATGGCTCATATCCTGAGTGTCGATTTAATTAAGGTTGAATTACTTCGGTGAAGGCTCATAGCTTGAGTCCCAATTCAACCGTAGTTGAACCTTGTTTATTTATTTTTTGGGTCGAGGGCTCGTAGCCCGAGTGTAGATTCAACTAAGGTTGAATTACTTCGGTGAAGGCTCATGGCCTGAGTCCCAGTTCAACCGTAGTTGAACCTTGTTGATATTTTTTTGGGTTGAGGGCTCGTAGACCGAGTGTCGATTCAACTGAGGTTGAATTACTTCGGTAAAGGCTCATGGCCTTAGTCCCAGTTCAACCGTACTTTAACCTTGTTGATTTTTATTTTTGGTCAAGGGCTCGTAGCACGAGTGTCGATTAAACTAAGGTTGAATTACTTCGACGAAGGCTCATGGCCTGAGTCCCAGTTCAACTGTTGTTGAACCTTGTTGATTTTTATTTTTGGTCGAGAGCTCATAGCCCGAGTGTCGATTTAACTGAAGTTGAATTACTTCGGCGAAGGATCATGGACTGAGTCCTAATTCAAGCGTAGTTAAACCTTGTTGTCTTTTTTCGGTCGAGGGCCCGTAGCTCGATTGTCCATTCAACTGAGATTGAATTACTTCGGAAAAGGCTCATGGCCTGAGTCCCAATTCAACCGTAGTTGAACCTTGCTGATTTTTTAAAGGTCGAGGGCTCGTAGCCCGAATGTCGATTCAACTGAGGCTGAATTACTTCGGCGAAGGCTCATGGCCTGAGTCCCAGTTTAACCGTAGTTGAACCTTGTAGATTTATTTTTTGGGTCGAGGGCTCGTAGCCCGAGTGTCGATTCATCTAAGGTTGAATTACTTCGGCAAAGGCTCGTGGCATGAGTCCCAATTCACCCGTAGTTGAACCTTGTTGATTTTTTTTTGGGACGAGGGCTCTTAGCCCAAGTGTCGATTCAACTAATGTTGAATTACTTCGGTAAAGGCTCAAGGCCTTAGTCCCAGTTCAACCGTACTTTAACCTTGTTGATTTTTATTTTTGGTCGAGGGCTCGTAGCACGAGTGTCGATTAAACTGAGGTTGAATTACTTCGGCGAAGGCTCATGGCCTGAGTCCCAGTTCAACTGTAGTTGAACCTTGTTGTTTTTTTAGCCGAGGGCTCGTAGCCCGAGTGTTAATACAACTGAGGTTGAATTAATTCGGCGAAGGCTCACGGCCTGAGTCCCGGTTCAACCATAGTTGAACCTTGTTGATTTTTTTTGAGCCGGGGGCTCGTAACCCGAGTGTTAATTCAATTGAGGTTGAATTAATTCGGCGAAGGCTCATAGCCTGAATCGCAATTCATCCGTAGTTGAACCTTCTTGATTTTTTTGGGTCGAGGGCTCGTAGACCGATTGTCGATTCAACTGAGGTTGAATTAATTCGGCAAAGGCTCATGGCCTGAGTCCCAATTCAACCGTAGTTGAACCTTGCTGATTGTTTTAGGGTCGAGGGCTCGTAGCACGAGTGTCGATTAAACTGAGGTTGAATTACTTCGGCGAAGGCTCATGGCCTGAGTCCCAGTGACTCCAGTTCAACCGTAGTTGAACCTTGTTGATTTTTATTTTTGGTCGAGGGCTCATAGCCCGAGTGTCGATTCTACTGAGGTTGAATTATTTTGGCGAAGGATCATGGCCTGAGTCCCAGTTCAACCGTAGTTGAACATTGTTGATATTTTTTTCGTTTAGGGCCCGAAGCATTAGTGTCGATTCAACTGAGTTTGAATTACTTTGGCGAAGACTCATGGCATGAGTCCCAATTCAAGCGTAGTTGAATCTTGCTGACTTTTGTTTGGGTCCAGGGCTTGTAGCCTGAGTGTCGATTCAACTGAGGTTGAATTACTTCGGCGAAGGCTCATGTCCTGAGTCACAATTCAACCGTAGTTTAACCTTGTTGATTTTTTTTGGTCGAGGGCTCGTAGACTGAGCATCGATTCAATTAAGGTTGAATTACTTCGACAAAGGCTCATGACCTGAGTCCCAATTCAACCGTATTTGAACCTTGCTAATTTTTTAGGGTCGAGGGCTCGTAGCCCGAGTGTCGATTCAACTGAGGTTGAATTACTTCGGCGAAGGCTCATGGCCTGAGTCCTAGTTCAACCATAGTTGAACCTTGTTGATTTTTTAGTGGGTCGATGGCTCATATCCTGAGTGTCGATTTAATTAAGGTTGAATTACTTCGGTGAAGGCTCATAGCTTGAGTCCCAATTCAACCGTAGTTGAACCTTGTTTATTTATTTTTTGGGTCGAGGGCTCGTAGCCCGAGTGTAGATTCAACTAAGGTTGAATTACTTCGGTGAAGGCTCATGGCCTGAGTCCCAGTTCAACCGTAGTTGAACCTTGTTGATATTTTTTTGGGTTGAGGGCTCGTAGACCGAGTGTCGATTCAACTGAGGTTGAATTACTTCGGTAAAGGCTCATGGCCTTAGTCCCAGTTCAACCGTACTTTAACCTTGTTGATTTTTATTTTTGGTCAAGGGCTCGTAGCACGAGTGTCGATTAAACTAAGGTTGAATTACTTCGACGAAGGCTCATGGCCTGAGTCCCAGTTCAACTGTTGTTGAACCTTGTTGATTTTTATTTTTGGTCGAGAGCTCATAGCCCGAGTGTCGATTTAACTGAAGTTGAATTACTTCGGCGAAGGATCATGGACTGAGTCCTAATTCAAGCGTAGTTAAACCTTGTTGACTTTTTTCGGTCGAGGGCCCGTAGCTCGATTGTCCATTCAACTGAGATTGAATTACTTCGGAAAAGGCTCATGGCCTGAGTCCCAATTCAACCGTAGTTGAACCTTGCTGATTTTTTAAAGGTCGAGGGCTCGTAGCCCGAATGTCGATTCAACTGAGGTTGAATTACTTCGGCGAAGGCTCATGGCCTGAGTCCCAGTTTAACCGTAGTTGAACCTTGTTGATTTTTTTTGGGTCGAGGGCTCGTAGCCCGAGTGTCGATTCAATTGAGGTTGAATTACTTCGGTGAAGGCT
Source organism: Nicotiana noctiflora (assembly GCA_032618575.1). Classification (NCBI taxonomy): domain Eukaryota; kingdom Viridiplantae; phylum Streptophyta; class Magnoliopsida; order Solanales; family Solanaceae; genus Nicotiana; species Nicotiana noctiflora. Next base: position 100,915 of record JASVEL010002192.1, read on the forward strand.
CATAGCCTAAGTCCCAGTTCAACCGTAGTTGAACCTTGTTGATTTATTTTTTGGGTCGAGGGCTCGTATCCGGAGTGTCGATTCAACTAAGGTTGAATTACTTTGGCGAATACTCATGGCCTGAGTCCCAGTTCAACCTTGTTGAACCTTGTTGATATTATTTTGGGTTGCGGGCTCGTAGCTCGAGTTTCGATTCAACTGAGGTTGAATTACTTTGGTGAAGGCTCGTTGCACGAGTCCCAATTCAACCGTAGTTGAACCTTGTTGATTTTTTATGGGTCGAGGGCTTGTAACCCGAGTGTCCATTCAACTAAGGTTGAATTACTTCGGCGACGGCTCATGGCCTGAGTCCCCGTTTAACCATAGTTGAACCTTGTTGATTTTTATTTTGGGTCGAGGGCTCGTAGCCCGAGTGTCGATTCAACTGAGGTTGAATTACTTCGGCGAAGGCTCATGGCCTGAGTCCCATATCATCCATATTTGAACCTTGTTGATATTTTTTTCGGTCGAGGGCTCGTAGCCCGAGTGTTGATTAAACTGAGTTTGAATAACTTCGGCGAAGGCTCATGGCATGAGTCCCAATTCAACCGTAGTTGAACATTGTTGATTTTTTTGGGTTGAGGTCTTGTAGCCCGCGTGTCAATTCAACTGAGGTTGAATTACTTCGGCGAAGGCTCATGGCCTGAGTCCCAGTTCAACCGTAGTTGAACTTTGTTGATTTTGTTTTTTGTCGAGGGCTCGTAGCCCGAGTTTCGATTCAACTGAGGTTGAATTACTTCGGCGAAGGCTCATTGCTTGAGTCCTAGTTTAACCATAGTTGTACCTTGATGATTTTTATTTTGGGTCGAGGGCTCGTAGCCTGAGTGTCGATTCAACTGAGCTTGAATTTCTTCGGCGAAGGATCATGGACTGAGTCCTTATTCAAGCGTAGTTGAACCTTGTTGATTTGTTTGGGTCGAGGGCTCGTAGCCCGATTGTTGATTCAACTAAGGTTGAATTACTTCGGCAAAGGCTCTTGGCCTGAGTCCCAATTTAACCGTAGTTGAACCTTGCTGATTTTTTTAGGGTCGAGGGCTCGTAGCCCGAATGTCGATTCATATGAGGTTGAATTAGTTCGGCGAAGGCTCATGGCCTGAGTCCCAGTTCAACCGTAATTGAACCTTGTTGATATTTTTTTTGGGTCGATGGCTCATATCCCGAGTGTCGATTTAATTGAGGTTGAATTACTTCGGTGAAGGCTCATAGCTTGAGTCGCAGTTCAACCGTAGTTGACCCTTGTCGATTTATTTTTTGGGTCGAGGGCTCATAGCCCGAGTGTCGATTCAACTAAGGTTGAATTACTTTGGCAAAGGCTCGTGGCATGAGTCCCAATTCACCCGTAGTTGAACCTTGTTGATTTTTTTTTGGGACGAGGGCTCTTAGCCCGAGTGTCGATTCAACTAATGTTGAATTACTTCGGTAAACGCTCAAGGCCTTAGTCCCAGTTCAACCGTACTTTAACCTTGTTGATTTTTATTTTTGGTCGAGGGCTCGTAGCACGAGTGTCGATTAAACTGATGTTGAATTACTTCGGCGAAGGCTCATGGCCTGAGTCCCAGTTCAACTGTAGTTGAACCTTGTTGATTTTTATTTTTGGTCGAGGGCTCATAGCCCGAGTGTCGATTATACTGAGGTTGAATTATTTCGGCGAAGGATCATGGCCTGAGTCCCAGTTCAACCATAGTTGAACCTTGTTGATTTTTATTTTGGGTCGAGGGCTCGTAGCCCGAGTGTCGATTTAACTGAGGTTAAATTACTTCGGCGAAGGATCATTGACTGAGTCCTAATTCAAGCGTAGTTGAACCTTGTTGATTTTTTTGGGTCGAGGGCTCGTAGACCGATTGTCGATTCAACTGAGGTTAAATTAATTCGGCAAAGGCTCATGGCCTGAGTCCCAATTCAACCGTAGTTGAACCTTGCTGATTTTTTTAGGGTCGAGGGCTCGTAGCACGAGTGTCGATTAAACTGAGGTTGAATTACTTCGGCGAAGGCTCATGGCCTGAGTCCCAGTGACTCCAGTTCAACCGTAGTTGAACCTTGTTGATTTTTATTTTTGGTCGAGGGCTCATAGCCCGAGTGTCGATTCTACTGAGGTTGAATTATTTTGGCGAAGGATCATGGCCTGAGTCCCAGTTCAACCGTAGTTGAACATTGTTGATATTGTTTTCGTTTAGGGCTCGAAGCATTAGTGTCGATTCAACTGAGTTTGAATTACTTTGGCGAAGACTCATGGCATGAGTCCCAATTCAAGCGTAGTTGAATCTTGCTGACTTTTGTTTGGGTCCAGGGCTTGTAGCCTGAGTGTCGATTCAACTGAGGTTGAATTACTTCGGCGAAGGCTCATGTCCTGAGTCACAATTCAACCGTAGTTGAACCTTGTTGATTTTTTTGGTCGAGGGCTCGTAGCCTGAGTGTCGATTCAACTGAGGTTGAATTACTTCGACAAAGGCTCATGACCTGAGTCCCAATTCAACCGTATTTGAACCTTGCTAATTTTTTAGGGTCGATGGCTCGTAGCCCGAGTGTTGATTCAACTGAGGTTGAATTACTTCGGCGAAGGCTCATGGCCTGAGTCCTAGTTCAACCGTAGTTGAACCTTGTTGATTTTTTAGTGGGTCGATGGCTCATATCCTGAGTGTCGATTTAATTAAGGTTGAATTACTTCGGTGAAGGCTCATAGCTTGAGTCCCAATTCAACTGTAGTTGAACCTTGTAGATTTATTTTTTGGGTCGAGGGCTCGTAGCCCGAGTGTCGATTCATCTAAGGTTGAATTACTTCGGCAAAGGCTCGTGGCATGAGTCCCAATTCACTCGTAGTTGAACCTTGTTGATTTTTTTTTTGGGACGAGGGCTCTTAGCCCAAGTGTCGATTCAACTAATGTTGAATTACTTCGGTAAAGGCTCAAGGCCTTAGTCCCAGTTCAACCGTACTTTAACCTTGTTGATTTTTATTTTTGGTCGAGGGCTCGTAGCACGAGTGTCGATTAAACTGAGGTTGAATTACTTCGGCGAAGGCTCATGGCCTGAGTCCCAGTTCAACTGTAGTTGAACCTTGTTGATTTTTATTTTTGGTCGAGGGCTCAGAGCCCGAGTGTCGATTAAACTGAGGTTGATTTACTTCAGCGAAGGCTCATGGCCTGAGTCCCAGTTCAACTGTAGTTGAACCTTGTTGATTTTTATTTTGGGTCGAGGGCTCGTAGCCGGAGTGTCGATTCAACTGAGGTTGAATTATTTCGGCGAAGGATCATTGACTGAGTCCTAATTCAAGCGTAGTTGAACCTTATTGATTTTTTTGGGTCGAGGGCTCGTAGACCGATTGTCGATTCAACTGAGGTTGAATTAATTCGGCAAAGGCTCATGGCCTGAGTCCCAATTCAACCGTAGTTGAACCTTGCTGATTTTTTTAGGGTCGAGGGCTCGTAGCACGAGTGTCGATTAAACTGAGGTTGAATTACTTCGGCGAAGGCTCATGGCCTGAGTCCCAGTGACTCCAGTTCAACCGTAGTTGAACCTTGTTGATTTTTATTTTTGGTCGAGGGCTCATAGCCCGAGTGTCGATTCTACTGAGGTTGAATTATTTTGGCGAAGGATCATGGCCTGAGTCCCAGTTCAACCGTAGTTGAACATTGTTGATATTTTTTTCGTTTAGGGCCCGAAGCATTAGTGTCGATTCAACTGAGTTTGAATTACTTTGGCGAAGACTCATGGCATGAGTCCCAATTCAAGCGTAGTTGAATCTTGCTGACTTTTGTTTGGGTCCAGGGCTTGTAGCCTGAGTGTCGATTCAACTGAGGTTGAATTACTTCGGCGAAGGCTCATGTCCTGAGTCACAATTCAACCGTAGTTTAACCTTGTTGATTTTTTTTGGTCGAGGGCTCGTAGACTGAGCATCGATTCAATTAAGGTTGAATTACTTCGACAAAGGCTCATGACCTGAGTCCCAATTCAACCGTATTTGAACCTTGCTAATTTTTTAGGGTCGAGGGCTCGTAGCCCGAGTGTCGATTCAACTGAGGTTGAATTACTTCGGCGAAGGCTCATGGCCTGAGTCCTAGTTCAACCATAGTTGAACCTTGTTGATTTTTTAGTGGGTCGATGGCTCATATCCTGAGTGTCGATTTAATTAAGGTTGAATTACTTCGGTGAAGGCTCATAGCTTGAGTCCCAATTCAACCGTAGTTGAACCTTGTTTATTTATTTTTTGGGTCGAGGGCTCGTAGCCCGAGTGTAGATTCAACTAAGGTTGAATTACTTCGGTGAAGGCTCATGGCCTGAGTCCCAGTTCAACCGTAGTTGAACCTTGTTGATATTTTTTTGGGTTGAGGGCTCGTAGACCGAGTGTCGATTCAACTGAGGTTGAATTACTTCGGTAAAGGCTCATGGCCTTAGTCCCAGTTCAACCGTACTTTAACCTTGTTGATTTTTATTTTTGGTCAAGGGCTCGTAGCACGAGTGTCGATTAAACTAAGGTTGAATTACTTCGACGAAGGCTCATGGCCTAAGTCCCAGTTCAACTGTTGTTGAACCTTGTTGATTTTTATTTTTGGTCGAGAGCTCATAGCCCGAGTGTCGATTCTACTGAGGTTGAATTATTTCGGCGAAGGATCATGGCCTGAGTCCCAGTTCAACCGTAGTTGAACATTGTTGATATTTGTTTCATCTAGGGCTCGTAGCCCTAGTGTCGATTCAACTGAGTTTGAATTACTTTGGCGAAGGCTCATGGCATGAGTCCCAATTCAAGCGTAGTTGAATCTTGCTGATTTTTTTTGGGTCCAGCGCTTGTAGCCTAAGTGCCGATTCAACTGAGGTTGAATTACTTCGGCGAAGGCTCATGTCATCAGTCACAATTCAACCGTAGTTGAACCTTGTTGATTTTTTTTTGGTCGAGGGCTCGTAGACTGAGCGTCAATTCAATTAAGGTCGAATAACTTCGATGAAGGCTCATGACCTAAGTCCCAGTTCAACCGTAGTTGAACCTTGTTGATATTTTTTTCGTCGAGGCTCGTAGCCTAAGTGTCGATTCAACTGAGTTTGAATTACTTCAACGAAGGCTCATGGCCTGAGTCCTAATTCAACCGTAGTTGAACCTTGTTGATTTGTTTTTTGGGTCGAGGGCTTGTAGCCCGAGTGATGATTCAACTGAGGTTGAATTATTTCGGCGAAGGCTCATGGCCTGAGTCCCAGTTCAACCATAGTTGAACCTTTTTGATATTTTTTTCGTCGAGGACTCGTAGCCCGAGTGTCGATTCAATTGAGATTGAATTACTTCGGCGAAGACTCATGGAATGATTCCCAATTCAACCGTAGTTGTACATTGTTGATTTTTTTGGGTCGAGGGATTGTAGCCCGAGTGTCGATTCAACTGAGGTTGAATTACTTCGGCGAAGGCTCATGGCCTGAGTCGAAATTCAACCGTAGTTGAACCTTGTTGATTTTTTTTTGGTCGAGGGCTCGTAGCTTGAGTGTAGATTCAACTGAGGTTGAATTACTTCGGCGAAGGCTCATGACCCGAGTCCCAATTCAACCGTAGTTGAACCTTGTTGATTTTTTTTGGGTCGAGGGCTTTTAGCCCGTGTGTCAATTCAACTCAGGATGAATTACTTCGGCAAAGGCTCATGGCCTGAGTCCCAGTTCAACCGTAGTTGAACTTTGTTGAGTTTTTTTTTTTGGCGAGGGCTCATAACCCGAGATTCGACTCAACTGAGGTTGAATTACTTCGGCGAAGGCTCATGGCCTGAGTCCCAGTTTAACCGTAGTTGAACCTTGTTGATTGTTTTGGGTCGAGGGCTCATAGACCGATTGTCGATTCAATTGAGGTTGAATTACTTCGACAAAGGCTCATGACCTGAGTCCCAATTCAACCGTATTTGAACCTTTCTAATTTTTTAGGGTCGAGGGCTCATAGCCCGAGTGTCGATTCAACTGAGGTTGAATTACTTCGGCGAAGGCTCATGGCCTGAGTCCTAGTTCAACCATCGTTGAACCTTGTTGATTTTTGTTTTGGGTCGAGGGCTCGTAGCCCCAGTGTCGAATTCAATTAAGGTCGAATAACTTCGATGAAGGCTCATGACCTAAGTCCCAGTTCAACCGTAGTTGAACCTTGTTGATATTTTTTTCGTCGAGGCTCGTAGCCTAAGTGTCGATTCAACTGAGTTTGAATTACTTCAACGAAGGCTCATGGCCTGAGTCCTAATTCAACCGTAGTTGAACCTTGTTGATTTGTTTTTTGGGTCGAGGGCTTGTAGCCCGAGTGTTGATTCAACTGAGGTTGAATTATTTCGGCGAAGGCTCATGGCTGAGTCCCAGTTCAACCATAGTTGAACCTTTTTGATATTTTTTTCGTCGAGGACTCGTAGCCCGAGTGTCGATTCAATTGAGATTGAATTACTTCGGCGAAGACTCATGGAATGATTCCCAATTCAACCGTAGTTGTACATTGTTGATTTTTTTGGGTCGAGGGATTGTAGCCCGAGTGTCGATTCAACTGAGGTTGAATTACTTCGGCGAAGGCTCATGGCCTAAGTCAAAATTCAACCGTAGTTGAACCTTGTTGATTTTTTTTGGTCGAGGGCTCGTAGCTTGAGTGTAGATTCAACTGAGGTTGAATTACTTCGGCGAAGGCTCATGACCCGAGTCCCAATTCAACCGTAGTTGAACCTTGTTGATTTTTTTTGGGTCGAGGGCTTTTAGCCCGTGTGTCAATTCAACTCAGGATGAATTACTTCGGCAAAGGCTCATGGCCTGAGTCCCAGTTCAACCGTAGTTGAACTTTGTTGAGTTTTTTTTTTTGGCGAGGGCTCATAACCCGAGATTCGACTCAACTGAGGTTGAATTACTTCGGCGAAGGCTCATGGCCTGAGTCCCAGTTTAACCGTAGTTGAACCTTGTTGATTGTTTTGGGTCGAGGGCTCATAGACCGATTGTCGATTCAATTGAGGTTGAATTACTTCGACAAAGGCTCATGACCTGAGTCCCAATTCAACCGTATTTGAACCTTTCTAATTTTTTAGGGTCGAGGGCTCATAGCCCGAGTGTCGATTCAACTGAGGTTGAATTACTTCGGCGAAGGCTCATGGCCTGAGTCCTAGTTCAACCATCGTTGAACCTTGTTGATTTTTGTTTTGGGTCGAGGGCTCGTAGCCCCAGTGTCGAATCAATTGAGGTTGAATTACATCGGCGGAGGATCATAGCCTGAGTCCCAATTCAACCGTAGTTGAACCTTGTTGATTTATTTTTTGGGTCGAGGGCTCGTAGACCGAGTGTCGATTCAACTAAGGTTGAATTACTTCGGTGAAGGCTCATGGCCTTAGTCCCAGTTCAACCGTAGTTGAACCTTGTTGATATTTTTTTGGGTCGAGGGCTTGTAGCCCGAGAGTCGATTCAACTGAGTTTGAATAACTTCGGGGAAGGCTCATCGCATGAGTCTCAATTCAACTTGAACATTGTTGATTTTTTTGGGTTGAGGGCTTGTAGCCCGATTGTCGATTCAACTGAGGTTGAATTACTTCGGTGAAGGCTCATGGCCTGAGTCGCAATTCAACCATAGTTGAACCTTGTTTTTTTTTTTTGGTTGAGGCCTCTTAGCCTGAGTGTCGATTCAACTGAGGTTGAATTACTTCGGCAAAGGCTAATGACCCGAGTCCTAATTCAACCGTATTTGAACCTTGTTGATTTTTTTTTTGGGTCGGGGGATTTTAGCCCGAGTGTAAATTCAACTGAGGTTCAATTACTTCGGCGAAGGCTCATGGCATGAGTTCCAATTCAACCGTAGTTGAACTTTGTTGATTATTTTTTGGTCGAGGGCTCGTAGCCCGAGATTCGATTCAACTGAGGTTGAATTACTTCGGTGAAGGCTCATGCCATGAGTCCCAGTTTAACCGTAGTTGAACCTTGTTGATTTTTATTTTGGATCGAGGGCTCGTAGCCTAAGTGTCGATTCAACTGTGGTTGAATTACTTCGGCGAAGGATCATGGACTGAGTCCTAATTCAACCGTAGTTGAACCTTGCTGATTTTTTAGGGTCGAGGGCTCGTAGCCCGAGTGTCGATTCAACTGAGGTTGAATTACTTCTGCGAAGGCTCATGGCTTGAGTCCCAGTTCAACCAGTAGTTGAACCTTGTTGATTTTTTTTGGGTCGAGGACTCGTAGCCCGAGTGTCGACTCAATTGAGGTTCAATTACATCGGCGATGGCTCATAGCCTGAGTCCCAATTCAACCGTAGTTGAACCTTATTGATTTATTTTTTGGGTCGAGGGCTCGTAGCCCGAGTGTCGATTCAACTAAGGTTGAATTACTTCGGTGAAGGCTCATGGCCTGAGTCCCAGTTCAACCGTAGTTGAACCTTGTTGATATTTTTTTGGTTCGAGGGCTCGTAGCCCGAGTGTCGATTCAACTGAGTTTGAATAACTTCGGGGAAGGCTCATGGCATGAGTCCCAATTCAACTTGAACATTGTTGATTTTTTTTGGGTTGAGGGCTTGTAGCCCGAGTGTCGATTCAACTGAGGTTGAATTACTTCAGCGAAGGCTCATGGCCTGAGTCGCAATTCAACCGTAGTTGAACCTTATTGATTTTTTTTGGTCGAGGGCTCTTAGCCTGAGTGTTGATTGAACTGAGGTTGAATTACTTCGGCGAAGGCTCATGACCCGAGTCCCAATTCAACCGTATTTGAACCTTGTTGATTTTTTTTTGGGTCGAGGGATTTTAGCGAGAGAGTAAATTCAACTGAGGTTCAATTACTTCAGCGAAGGCTCATGGCTTGAGTCCCAGTTCAACCGTAGTTGAACTTTGTTGATTTTTTTTTGGTCGAGGGCTCATAGCCCGAGATTCGATTCAACTGAGGTTGAATTTCTTTGATGAAGGCTCATGGCCTGAGTCCTAGTTTAGCCATAGTTGAACCTTGTTGATTTTTATTTTGGGTCGAGGGCTCGTAGCCCGAGTGTCGATTTAACTGAGGTTGAATTACTTCGGCGAAGGATCATTGACTGAGTCCTAATTCAAGCGTAGTTAAACCTTGTTGATTTTTTTGGGTCGAGGGCTCGTAGACCGATTGTCGATTCAACTGAGGTTGAGCAAATTCGGCAAAGGCTCATGGCCTGAGTCCAAATTCAACCGTAGTTCAACCTTGATGATTTTTTTAGGGTCGAGGGCTCGTAGCCCGAATGTCGATTCAACTAAGGTTGAATTAGTTCAGCGAAGGCTCATGGCCTGAGTCCCAGTTCAACCGTAGTTGAACCTTGTTGATTTTGTTTGGGTCGATGGCTCATATCCCGAGTGTCGATTTAATTGAGGTTGAATTACTTCGGTGAAGGCTCATAGCTTGAGTCCCAGTTCAACCGTAGTTGAACCTTGTTGATTTATTTTTTGGGTCGAGGGCTCGTAGCCCGAGTGTCGATTCAACTAAGGTTGAATTACTTCGGTGAAGGCTCATGGCATGAGTCCTAGTTCAACCGTAGTTGAACCTTGTTGATATTTTTTGGGTCGAGGGCTCGTAGCCCGAGTGTCAATTCAACTGATGTTGTATTACTTCGGTAAAGGCTCATGGCCTTAGTCCCAGTTCAACCGTACTTTAACCTTGTTGATTTTTCTTTTTGGTCGAGGGCTCGTAGCCCGAGTGTCGATTCAACTGAGGTTGAATTACTTCGGCGAAGGCTCATGGCCTGAGTCCCAGTTCAACGGTAGTTGAACCTTGTTGATTTTTTTTGGGTCGAGGACTCGTAGCCCGAGTGTCGACTCAATTGAGGTTCAATTACATCGGCGAAGGCTCATAGCCTGAGTCCCAATTCAACCGTAGTTGAACCTTGTTGATTTATTTTTTGGGTCGAGGGCTCGTAGCCGGAGTGTCAATTCAACTAAGGTTGAATTACATCGGTGAAGGCTCATGGCCTGAGTCCCAGTTCAACCGTAGTTGAACCTTGTTGATATTTTTTTGGGTCGAGGGCTCGTAGCCCGAATGTCGATTCAACTGAGTTTGAATAACTTCGGGGAAGGCTCATGGCATGAGTCCCAATTCAACTTGAACATTGTTGATTTTTTTTGGGTTGAGGGCTTGTAGCCCGAGTGTCGATTCAACTGAGGTTGAATTACTTCAGCGAAGGCTCATGGCCTGAGTCGCAATTCAACCGTAGTTGAACCTTATTGATTTTTTTTTGGTCGAGGGCTCTTAGCCTGAGTGTTGATTGAACTGAGGTTGAATTACTTCGGCGAAGGATCATGACCTGAGTCCCAATTCAACCATATTTGAACCTTGTTGATTTTTTTTTGGGTCGAGGGATTTTAGCGAGAGAGTAAATTCAACTGAGGTTCAATTACTTCGGCGAAGGCTCATGGCTTGAGTCCCAGTTCAACCGTAGTTGAACTTTGTTGATTTTTTTTTGGTCGAGGGCTCATAGCCCGAGATTCGATTCAACTGAGGTTGAATTACTTCGACGAAGGCTCATGGCCTGAGTCCTAGTTTAGCCATAGTTGAACCTTGTTGATTTTTATTTTGGGTCGAGGGCTCGTAGCCCGAGTGTCGATTTAACTGAGGTTGAATTACTTCGGCGAAGGATCATTGACTGAGTCCTAATTCAAGCGTAGTTAAACCTTGTTGATTTTTTTGGGTCGAGGGCTCGTAGACCGATTGTCGATTCAACTGAGGTTGAACTAATTCGGCAAAGGCTCATGGCCTGAGTCCAAATTCAACCGTAGTTCAACCTTGATGATTTTTTTAGGGTCGAGGGCTCGTAGCCCGAATGTCGATTCAACTAAGGTTGAATTAGTTCGGCGAAGGCTCATGGCTTGAGTCCCAGTTCAACCGTAGTTGAACCTTGTTGATTTTGTTTGGGTCGATGGCTCATATCCCGAGTGTCGATTTAATTGAGGTTGAATTACTTCGGTGAAGGCTCATAGCTTGAGTCCCAGTTCAACCGTAGTTGAACCTTGTTGATTTATTTTTTGGGTCGAGGGATCGTAGCCCGAGTGTCGATTCAACTAAGGTTGAATTACTTCGGTGAAGGCTCATGGCCTGAGTCCTAGTTCAACCGTAGTTGAACCTTGTTGATATTTTTTGGGTCGAGGGCTCGTAGCCCGAGTGTCAATTCAACTGATGTTGAATTACTTCGGTAAAGGCTCATGGACTTAGTCCCAGTTCAACCATACTTTAACCTTGTTGATTTTTCTTTTTGGTCGAGGGCTCGTAGCCCGAGTGTCGATTCAACTGAGGTTGAATAACTTCGGCGAAGGCTCATGGCCTGAGTCCCAGTTCAACGGTAGTTGAACCTTGTTGATTTATTTTGGGTCGAGGACTCGTAGCCCGAGTGTCGACTCAATTGAGGTTCAATTATATCGGCGAAGGCTCATAGCCTGAGTCCCAATTCAACCGTAGTTGAACCTTGTTGATTTATTTTTTGGGTCAAGGGCTCGTAGCCCGAGTGTCGACTCAACTGAGGTTGAATTATTTCGGTGAAGACTCATGGCCTGAGTCCCAGTTCAACCGAAGTTGAACCTTGTTGATATTTGTTTGGGTCGAGGGCTCGTAGCCCGAGTGTCGATTCAACCGAGTTTGAATTACTACACCGAAGGCTCATGGCATGAGTCCCAATTCACCCGTAGTTGAACCTTGTTGATTTTATTTGAGTTCAGGGCTTGTAGCCCGACTGTCGATTCAACTGAGGTTGAATTACTTCAGCGAAGGCTCATGGCCTGAGTCGCAATTCAACCGTAGTTGAACCTTATTGATTTTTTTTGGTCGAGGGCTCTTAGCCTGAGTGTTGATTGAACTGAGGTTGAATTACTTCGGCGAAGGCTCATGACCCTAGTCTCAATTCAACCGTATTTGAACCTTGTTGTTGATTTTTTTTTGGGTCGAGGGATTTTAGCCCGAGAGTAAATTCAACTGAGGTTCAATTACTTCGGCGAAGGCTCATGGCTTGAGTCCCAGTTCAACCGTAGTTGAACTTTGTTGATTTTGTTTTTGGTCGGGGGCTCATAGCCCGAGATTCGATTCAACTGAGGTTGAATTACTTCGACAAAAGCTCATGGCCTGAGTCCTAGTTTAACTATAGTTGAACCTTGTTGATTTTTATTTTTGGTCGAGGGCTCGTAGCCCAAGTGTCGATTTAACTGAGGTTGAATTACTTCGGCGAAGGATCATTGACTGAGTCCTAATTCAAGCGTAGTTAAACCTTGTTGATTTTTTTGGGTCGAGGGCTCGTAGACCGATTGTCGATTCAACTGAGGTTGAATTAATTCGGCAAAGGCTCATGGCCTGAGTCCAAATTCAACCGTAGTTCAACCTTAATGATCTTTTTAGGGTCGAGGGCTCGTAGCCCGAATGTCGATTCAACTATGGTTGAATTAGTTCGGCGAAGGCTCATGGCTTGAGTCCCAGTTCAACCGTAGTTGAACCTTGTTGATTTTGTTTGGGTCGATGGCTCATATCCCGAGTGTCGATTTAATTGAGGTTGAATTACTTCGGTGAAGGCTCATAGCTTGAGTCCCAGTTCAACCGTAGTTGAACCTTGTTGATTTATTTTTTGGGTCGAGGGCTCGTAGCCCGAGTGTCGATTCAACTAAGGTTGAATTACTTCGGTGAAGGCTCATGGCCTGAGTCCGAGTTCAACCGTAGTTGAACCTTGTTGATATTTTTTGGGTCGAGGGCTCGTAGCCCGAGTGTCAATTCAACTGATGTTGAATTACTTCGGTAAAGGCTCATGGCCTTAGTCCCAGTTCAACCGTACTTTAACCTTGTTGATTTTTCTTTTTGGTCGAGGGCTCGTAGCCCGAGTGTCGATTCAACTGAGGTTGAATTACTTCGGCGAAGGCTCATGGCCTGAGTCCCAGTTCAACGGTAGTTGAACCTTGTTGATTTTTTTTGGGTCGAGGACTCGTAGCCCGAGTGTCGACTCAATTGAGGTTCAATTACATCGGCGAAGGCTCATAGCCTGAGTCCCAATTCAACCGTAGTTGAACCTTGTTGATTTATTTTTTGGGTCGAGGGCTCGTAGCCCGAGTGTCGATTCAACTAAGGTTGAATTACTTCAGTGAAGGCTCATGGCCTGAGTCCCAGTTCAACCGTAGTTGAACCTTGTTGATATTTTTTTGGGGTCGAGGGCTCGTAGCCCGAGTGTCGATTCAACTGAGTTTGAAAAACTTCGGTGAAGGCTCATGGCATGAGTCCCAATTCAACTTGAACATTGTTGATTTTTTTTGGGTCGAGGGCTCGTAGCCCGAGTGTCGATTCAACTGAGTTTGAATAACTTCGGGGAAGGCTCATGGCATGAGTCCCAATTCAACCGTAGTTGAACCTTATTGATTTTTTTTGGTCGAGGGCTCTTAGCCTGAGTGTTGATTGAACTGAGGTTGAATTACTTCGGCGAAGGATCATGATCCGAGTCCCAATTCAACCGTATTTGAACCTTGTTGATTTTTTTTTGGGTCGAGGGATTTTAGCCCGAGAGTAAATTCAACTGAGGTTCAATTACTTCGGCGAAGGCTCATGGCTTGAGTCCCAGTTCAACCGTAGTTGAACTTTGTTGATTTTTTTTTTGGTCGAGGGCTCGTAGCACGAGTGTCGATTAAACTGAGGTTGAATTACTTCGGCGAAGGCTCATGGCCTGAGTCCCAGTGACTCCAGTTCAACCGTAGTTGAACCTTGTTGATTTTTATTTTTGGTCGAGGGCTCATAGCCCGAGTGTCGATTCTACTGAGGTTGAATTATTTCGGCGAAGGATCATGGCCTGAGTCCCAGTTCAACCGTAGTTGAACATTGTTGATATTTTTTCGTTTAGGGCTCGAAGCACTAGTGTCGATTCAACTGAGTTTGAATTACTTTGGCGAAGACTCATGGCATGAGTGCCAATTCAAGTGTAGTTGAATCTTGCTGATTTTTGTTTGGGTCCAGGGCTTGTAGCCTGAGTGTCGATTCAACTGAGGTTGAATTACTTCGGCGAAGGCTCATGTCCTGAGTCACAATTCAACCGTAGTTGAACCTTGTTGATTTTTTTTGGTCGAGGGCTCGTAGATTGAGCATCGATTCAATTAAGGTTGAATTACTTCGACAAAGGCTCATGACCTGAGTCCCAATTCAACCGTATTTGAATCTTGCTAATTTTTTAGGGTCGAGGGCTCGTAGCCCGAGTGTCGATTCAACTGAGGTTCAATTACTTCGGCGAAGGCTCATGTCCTGAGTCACAATTCAACCGTAGTTGAACCTTGTTGATTTTTTTGGGTCGAGGGCTCGTAGCCCGAGTGTCGACTCAATTGAGGTTGAATTACATCGGCGAAGGCTCATAGCCTGAGTCCCAATTCAACCGTAGTTGAACCTTGTTGATTTATTTTTTTGGTCGAGGGATCGTAGCCCGAGTGTCGATTCAACTAAGGTTGAATTACTTCGGTGAAGGCTCATGGCCTGAGTCCCAGTTCAACCGTAGTTGAAACTTGTTGATATTTTTTTGGGTCGAGGGCTAGTAGCACGAGTGTCGATACAACTGAGGTTGAATTACTTCGGTGAAGGCTTATGGCCTTAGTCCCAGTTAAACCATACTTAAACCTTGTTGATTTTTATTTTTGGTCGAGGGCTCCTAGCATGAGTGTTGATTAAATTGAGGTTGAATTACTTCGGCGAAGGCTCATGGCCTGTGAGTCCCAGTTCAACCGTAGTTGAACCTTGTTGATTTTTATTTTGGGTCGAGGGCTCGTAGCCCGAGTGTCGATTCAACTGTGGTTGAATTGTTTCGGCGAAGGATCATGGCCTGAGTCCAGGTTCAACCGTAGTTGAATCTTATTCATATTTTTTTCGTCGAGGGCTCGTAGCCCTAGTGTCGATTCAACTGAGTTTGAATTACTTCGTTGAAGGCTCATGGCATGAGTCCCAATTCAACCGTAGTTGAACTTTGTTGATTTTTTTTTTGTCTAGGGCTCGTAGCCCGAGATTCGATTCAACTGAGGTTGAATTACTTCGGTGAAGGCTCATGGCCTGAGTCCCAGTTTAACCATAGTTGAACCTTATTGATTTTTATTTTGGATCGAGGGCTCATAGCCTGAGTGTCGATTCAACTGAGGTTGAATTACTTCGGCGAAGGATCATGGACTAAGTCCTAATTCAAGCGTAGTTGAACCTTGATGATTTTTTTGGGTCTAGGGCTCTTAGCCCGATTGTCGATTTAACTGAGGTTGAATTACTTTGCAAAGGCTCATGGCCTGAGTCCCAATTCAACCGTAGTTGAACCTTGCTGATTTTTTTAGGGTTGAGGGCTCGTAGCCCGAGTGTCGATTCAACTGAGGTTGAATTACTTCGGCGAAGGCTCATGTCCTGAGTCCCAGTTCAACCGTAGTTGAACCTTGTTGATTTTTTTATGGATCGAGGGCTCGTAGCCCGAGTGTCGACTCAATTGAGGCTGAATTACTTCGGCGAAGGCTCATAACCTGAGTCCCAGTTCAACCGTAGTTGAACCTTGTTGATTTTTGTTTTGCGTCGAGGGATCGTAGCCCGAGTGTCGATTCAACTAAGGTTGAATTACTTCGGCGAAGGCTCATGGCCTGAGTCCCAGTTCATCCATAGTTGAACCTTCTTGATATTTTTTTTGGTCGAGGGCTCATAGCCCGAGTGATGATTAAACGGAGTTTGAATAACTTCGGCGAAGGCTCATGGCATGAGTCCCAATTCAACCGTAGATGAAAATTGTTGATTTTTTTGGGTTGAGGTCTTGTAGCCCGAGTGTCGATTCAACTGAGGTTGAATTACTTCGGCGAAGGATCATGGCCTGAGTCGCAATTCAATCGTAGTTGAAACTTGTTGATTTTTTTTGATCGAGGGCTCGTAGCCTGAGTGTCGATTCAACTGAGGTTGAATTACTTCGGCGAAGGCTCATGACCTGAGTCCCAATTTAACCATAGTTGAACCTTTTTGATTTTATTTATGGGTCGAGGGCTTTTAGCCCGAGTGTCAATTCAACCGAGGTTGAATTACTTCGGCGAAGGCTAATGGCCTGAGTCCCAGTTCAACCGTAATTGAACTTTGCTGATTTTTTTGGGTCGAGGGCTCGTAGCCCGAGTGTCAATTCAACCGAGGTTGAATTACTTCGGCGAAGGCTCATGACCCGAGTCCCAGTTTAACCATAGTTGAACCTTGTTAATTTTTATTTTGGGTCGAGGGCTCGTAGCCCAAGTATTGATTAAACTGAGTTTGAATAACTTCGGCGAAGGCTCATGGCATGAGTCCCAATTCAACCGTAGTTGAACATTGTTGATTTTTTTGGGTTGAGGTCTTGTAGCCCGCGTGTCAATTCAACTGAGGTTGAATTACTTCGGCGAAGGCTCATGGCCTAAGTCGCAATTCAACCGTCGTTGAAACTTGTTGATTTTTTTTATCGAGGGCTCGTAGCCTGAGTGTCGATTCAACTGAGGTTGAATTACTTCGGTGAAGGCTCATGACCCGAGTCCCAATTCAACCATAGTTGAACCTTTTTGATTTTATTTATAGGTCGAGGGCTTTTAGCCCGAGAGTCAATTCAACTGAGGTTGAATTAGTTCGGCGAAGGCTCATGGCCTGTGTCCCAGTTATGCCGTAGTAGAACCTTGTTGATTTTTTTTGGGTCGATGGCTCATATCCCGAGTGTCAATTTAATTGAGCTTGAATTACTTCGGTGAAGTGTAAGGCCCCGTAAAAATTTTGTGCATAAAACCTAGTAGTTGTGGTGTCATGGTCCGAATAAATGTGTTAGGAATGCGTAGAATTCCTTGGTAGAGATTTAAGTTTCAAAAATGTAGAGAATTAATATTTCCGAAAAATGTCAAATATGCGGTCAAGAATGCGACCGCAAACCTGATATGCGGACCGCATTCTTGCCGCAAAACGTTCCAGAGAGTTGCCCAAAATCGTGTTGAAAAGTGCGGTCGATATGCGATCGCATGTCAAATCTGCGGTGCACTTTGCGACCGCAGAATCAACATGCGGTCCCCATAGTGACCGCATTCCTTAACAGAACCTGTGTAAAATTTGGGGCAATTCTGCGGTCACTATACGGACCGCATGTTGATTCTGCGGTCGCATAGTGCACCGCATAATTGACCCCGGCCCCGATTTTTGTAACATTTTGACCCGATCTCTTCTTTAATATAACACCTTTCTTCTTCATTTTATCATATCATCTCACCAAAATTAGAGAGAGAAGAGAGGGTTTTTAGAGAGAGAAGTTCTTCATCTTCAAAGATTGTTCCAACTACTTAATTCCAAGGGATTCTAGGGCAGGGATTCAACTTCCCCAATATTTTCAAGGTAAAAACCCTAACTATTTTCTTTGATTTTCAGTTTTAAATTGGGTAAAGAGAGGTTTGCATATAATAGCTTTTGAATATAGAATTTTTACACTCATGCATGATTATTGAACTTGATTTCTAGTAAAAAGAAGTGAGTAGAAGTAAGAGTCTTCAAGAACAAGGTTGGCAAGAGTAGGATATCTTGGGTAATCATAAAGTAGGAAGAAAACTCATCACCAGGTATGTATGGCTAATTTTGATTCTTGTGAAATCGCCTATATGTGTGAAGTTTGGTTGTTTCGTGTTAAATTGACAAATTGTGTGAAATTCTTGATGTTGTTGTTGGATATTCAAAGTTTGTTGTTGAGCTATGAGTGATGTAAAATGAGAGTTTAATTTGGCAAAAGAATTGTGAATAATGACTATGATGGCCTATATGGCACCTTGTGGAAAACAAACGAAACACTTGAGAATTGGTTTATTGTGGAAAGAGATGAAACACTTGAATTGTGGAAATATTGTAACATGGTTGTGATATTGAATTGAGAACATGAACCAATGTGTAAGTTGCTTATTTGAACTTGTTGAAATTGTGTGTAGTACCTTATCTGCTGTTTGAAATTGTTGTGTTTTCAACTGTAAGGCGGGGTCGTGTTGCGCGCCGCAACGTGGTGAAATAAGGTGTGGGTTAGGGTGATAAGGGTGGCCGAGGTAATAAGGGTGGTCAGGGGCAATAAGGATGGAAAGCGATCGAAATCGCTATTGAAAATTGATACAAAAATCAATAATGTGAAATTGTGAAAGGAGACAGCAGGAGAGTTTGCAACTTGTGGGGCACTGATTGCCCCTTTGTTTGACTACTTGTGCTTTACGTGATTGATTGGTTATTGTTAAATTGGTTGATTGTAGAAAGTGCTTTGTGTTGAGAATTATTTGAAATAAGGAAAATGTGGAAACATGGTTGGTTGGCTTAATTAATTGTTGATGTAATTTAATGGCTTGAGTTTACTTGGGACAAAGTTTTTCCATACATACGAGTACAATTCAAGTGTACTAACGTCCCTTTTGACGGGGACGCTACATTCGTGTTATGATTGTAGGTGGATCAGCAGCAGTCACTTCAGCTCATCGGCAGTAGTATCCTTCATCTTCCACTGCCCATTTTGGTGAGCCCCTTTCTTCCTCGGGGCCCTGAGTGGTTCATGCCACCTTTGTTAAGATTTCATTTTGGTTTTGTAAGGTATAGCCAGAGCCTTGTTACCGGCAAGTATTGTATTCCCCTTTTTTTTGTTTCCTAGAGGCTCCATAGATATGTAAACGGTGGGATTGTGGCCTATGTATATGTATGGGGCGTTGTAGATATAAATTATGAACTTGTTAGTGAATCAATCATATGGTTATGTTTATGCATTATGAAATCAGTCATTATTGGTAAAATATTTGGTTAATGAGAAACAAACAATACAGGGGAATCGCGTGGGATATAAAGGAACCCAGGTCCGCTTGACTGGGGCTACCTAGTCAGCGCCGGTCATGTCCCTCGATTTGGGGCGTGACAAACTTTGTATCAGAGCCTAAGGTTTTAAAGTGTCCTAGGATGTCTCGGAGCCGATGTCTAGTAGTGCCCTTCTTATAGGTGTGTTGTCGACCACATCATATAAGTAGGGGGCTACACGGGCATTTAGGAATTTACCTACTTCTTTGATAATCTATATCGTGCGGTAAAGTGCAATGTGGAGATATCCGTGTCTAATTCGTGCCTTGTTCCCAAATTTTCAGAATATGGCACCTAAGAAGAAGGCTAGACTCGGCCTTAGGGCCAATGCCGGCCCAAGTGCAACTGTTAATCATGTACCCGATGCCGTGGGAGAGAATGACCCACCGGTCCCGAATTTGCCTGGCCCATCTGTTCAAAACCCAAGTGTCCCTATTCCAGCTGCGGCAGAGGATGCCACCATTCCTCCTGCCAGTGTTCCTGACTCAGATACAGTTCCCGCTTCGGGCTCTGGTATCTCTAATGAAGAACTTAGGGGAGCCATCCATATGTTAACACAACTAGTGGCCGCCCAGGCCCAGAGATCCCATGATGCCCCTGCATCCTCCAGCGGACAGGGAGATTCCTTTGGCTCCAGAGTCCACCAGTTCTTGCGATTGGCCCCTCCAGAATTTTCAGGTACCGATCCAGAGGCTGACCCACAGGAATTCCTTGATGAGATATACAAGACCCTCGGAGTGATGAAGGCTACAGATATAGAGGGGGTAGAGTTGGCCTCTTACAGGCTGAAGGGAGCGGCACGTTCATGGTTCGAAATGTGGGAGGATTCCCGTGAGGAAGGGAGCCCTCCGGCCAGATGGGATGAGTTCGTAGATGCATTTATGGACCACTTCTTGCCTGCCGAGGTGATGGCAGCCCGCGCCACGGAGTTCGAGGTCCTCAAGCAGGGCAGTATGAGTGTTCGGGAGTATCACATGGAGTTCGTAAGGTTGTCCAAGTATGCTCCTCATTTAGTGTCGACCATGGATGCCCGGGTTCGACGGTTTGTTCAGGGGCCTTAGCCCTTTGGTAGTGAATGAGGCCGCCACAGCAGCTTTGCACTCAGACATGAACTATGGGAGGATTGTGGGGTTTGCTCAGGCCACAGAGGCCAGGAAATCGAAGATTCGTGCAGAAAGAGAAAGTAGCAACAGGGCCCGGTCAATGGGTCGTTCAGGGAGATCACTTCTAGGGAAGGGGTCATCAGGGCCATCCCAGTCATATGCTCAGTCCTCCGCGAGTGCACCGCCATCCGTGCACGATCATCAGCAGGCAGTTACTCGAGACCCGGTTCGGACAGCAGGAGGTCTCGTCAGTCTGGTCATCCCGGGGTGAGATCCCAGCAGCAGGGAGACCTACATGCCCCAAGTGTGGGAGATTTCATACAGAAACTTGCTACCTTGACCTTCCAGCGTGCTTCGGTGCGGGGTGAGAGGCCACATTCAGCGGATCGCCGTGCACCCCGTCGTGGTATAGGTAGGGGATCCACTCACTCATCCGGTTCTTCACTGCTACATCATCGGCCGCGTACTCACAGCAGCAGCAGGCGTGGTGCAGCTAGGGGTGGAGCTCGTGGTAGGGTGGACCCAGCCGATTCTATGCATTGAGTGACCGCCAGAATGCCGAGGCTTCTCCGGATGTTGTTACAGGTATCATGTCTGTTCATACTATTGATTGCTATGCCCTTATTGATCCAGGGTCCTCCTTGTCTTATGTTACTCCATTCATTGCTTCAAGCTTTGGGATAGAACCCGAACAGCTTCATGAGCCGTTCTCCGTGTCGACTCCTATCGGTGATTCTATTACAGCCTCACGAGTCTATAGGAATTGTGTTGTTACGGTGGGTGGTCGTGATACCACAGCCGATCTTATCGAGCTTGGGATGGTAGATTTTGATGTAATTATGGGGATGGATTGGCTCTATTCGTGCTTTGCCAAACTTGACCGTCGAACGAGAGTTATGAGGCTCGAGTTCCCTAACGAGCCAGTTATTGAATGGAGAGGAAATGGTGTAGTGCCAAGGGGTAGGTTTATTTCCTACCTTAAGGCTTCGAAGATGATTAAGAAAGGGTGTATCTATCACCTGGTTCGGGTAACGGACACCACCTCAGAGGTGCCTACCCTCGAGTCCGTGCCAATTGTGAATGAATTTCCCGAAGTGTTTCCAGATGAGCTTCCAGGCATCCCGCCGGATAGGGAGATTGATTTCGGGATCGATGTAATGCCAGATACTCAGCCAATATCCATTCCACCATACAGAATGGCGCCAGCAGAGTTAAGGGAGTTAAAGGAGCAGCCGAGGGATTTATTAGAGAAAGGGTTCATACGACCGAGTGTGTCGCCATGGGGTGCTCCGGTTCTCTTTGTCATAAAGAAGGATGGGTCACTTCGAATGTGTATTGATTATCGGCAGCTCAACAAAGTCACCATCAAGAATAAATATCCTTTGCCTCGAGTGGATGATCCGTTTGACCAATTGCAGGGAGCGAAGTTCTTCTCAAAGATTGATTTACGGTCTGGGTACCACCAGTTGAAAATCAGGGAGCGGGATATTCCTAAGACCGCCTTCAGAACTCGTTATGGTCACTTCGAGTTTTTGGTCATGTCTTTTGGGCTAACCAATGCCTCAGCAGCTTTCATGGACCTTATGAATCGGGTTTTCAAGCCATTCCTAGATTCCTTTGTGATTGTATTCATTGACGACATCCTCATCTACTCTCGGAGTAGAGAAGATCATGCCCTTCACCTCAGAGCAGCATTGCAGACCCTTCTTCAGCATCAATTGTATGCCAAGTTCTCAAAATGTGAGTTTTGGTTGGAGTCCGTAGCTTTTCTAGTGCATGTTATTTCCAGTGAGGGAATTATGGTGGATCCTCAGAAGATTGCGGCAGTGAAAGATTGGCCTAGACCCACGACCCCGATAGAGATTCGTAGCTTCTTGGGTTTGACAGGGTACTATCGGAGGTTTGTAGAGGGATTCTCAACCCTCGCTTCCCCATTGACTAAAATGACGCAGAAGGCAGTTAAGTTCCAATGGTCCGATGCATGTGAGAAAAGTTTCCAAGAACTGAAGTCAAGATTGACCTCGGCACCAGTATTGGCCTTGCCAGAAGGCACAGAGGGATTAGTAGTCTATTGTGATGCCTCCAGAGTCGGTTTGGGATGTGTATTGATGCAGCACGGAAAGGTTATAGCTTATGCTTCCAGACAACTCAAGAACCATGAGAAGAATTATCCGACGCATGATTTGGAACTTGCAGCTGTTGTGTTTGCCTTGAAAATATGGCGACACTATCTTTATGGAGTTCATGTAGATGTGTTTTCAGACCACAAGAGCCTCCAGTATTTGTTCAAGCAGAAAGAGCTGAATCTGAGACAGCGGCGGTGGTTAGAACTACTCAAGGACTATGATATGGACATATTGTACCATCCAGGGAAGGCAAATGTTGTAGCCGACGCTCTTAGTCGGAAATCCATGGGTAGTTTGGCTCATTTGGGTGTGGATCAGAGACCCCTGGCTCGAGAGGTCTACCAATTAGCCAGCTTGGGGGTTCGTATTTCGGCGTCAGACGAGGGGGATATCTTGGTGCATAATGGAGCAGAATCATCATTGGTCGCGGAAATCAAGGAAAACAGTTCATGGATCCAGCATTGGTTCGGGTGAAGGAAGCAGTCATGAACGACAAGACCTCAGCATTTGTACTCAGCAGCGAAGATGGTGTATTGCGGTGTCAAGATAGGCTATGTGTTCCGGATGTGGACGAGCTTCGGGAAAGAGTGATGGCAGAGGCTCATACTTCCAGGTATTCTGTGCACCCTGGTTCAACGAAAATGTATCACGATCTCAAGGAGATTTATTGGTGGAACGGTATGAAAAGGGATGTAGCAAGCTTTGTAGCTAAATGTCCGAACTGTCAACAAGTGAAGGCCGAGCATCAACGGCCCGGTGGATTAACTCAGCTTATAGAAATACCAAGGTGGAAATGGGAGATGATCAACATGGATTTCGTGGTAGGGTTACCTCGCACTCAGCGTAAGTTCGATTCAATATGGGTGATAGTAGATCGACTCACCAAATCAGCTCACTTCCTGCCTGTCAAGTCCACTGATACTGCGGAGCAATATGCAAGATTGTACATCAAAGAGATAGTAAGGCTTCATGGTACTCCACTTTCTATCATCTCAGATCGCGGGGCTCAGTTCACCGCTAACTTTTGGAAGATGTTTCAGCAAGGTTTGGGAACTCAGGTGAATCTCAGCACAGCTTTCCATCCGCAGACCGACGGCCAGGCCGAGCGGACCATTCGGACGCTTGAAGATGTGTTACGGGCTTGTGTCTTAGATTTTAAAGGTAATTGGGATGAACACTTGCCACTGATAGAATTTTGCTTACAATAATAGCTATCATGCTAGTATTCAGATGGCCCCATTTGAGGCATTGTACGGGAGAAGATGTAGGTCGCCAATCGGGTGGTTTGAGGTAGGTGAAGCGGAATTGCTAGGGCCAGATATGGTGTACGAAGCTATGGAAAAGGTCAAGGTTATTCGGGAGAGAATGAAAACAGCACAGAGTCGTCAAAAGTCCTATGCAGACGTTCGTCGAAGGGATTTGGAGTTTCAAGTCGATGATTGGGTGTTCTTGAGGGTATCTCCCATGAAGGGAGTCATGCGATTCGGAAAGAAAGGGAAATTGAGTCCTAGGTATGTCGGGCCATATCGGATCGTTCAAAGGATTGGTCAAGTTGCTTATAGGCTAGAGTTGCCTCCCGAGATGTCATCAGTGCATCCGGTATTCCATGTGTCCATGTTGAAGAAAGTGATTGGAGATCCATCCACCATCATGCCAGCCGAAGCTATAGAGGTTAATGAAAATTTGTCATATGAAGAAGTTCCAGTTGCCATTCTTGATAGGCAAGTCCGTAAGTTGAGAAATAAGGAAGTTGCCTCTGTTAAAGTATTGTGGCGAAGTCAACAAGTTGAGGAGGCCACATGAGAAGCGGAAAAAGAGATAAAGGAAAAGTACCCCCATTTGTTCGATCAAGCCTAGAGAAATTAGGTGACCCTCCTACTCCTAGTAACTGTCATCTTGGCTAAGTTGTTTCCCTCTTAGTATTAGTAAAGTCCCCTTCATCTTGTAATGAGTTAAATGTGTTGTTACCTTGGGTCACTTGAACCTTTCTTGATAAATGAAATCCTTATAAATATTCGCGTGTTAAATTGGTTTAATAAGGTAAGAATTCATTGAAGTGACTAGTTTCTGTGCAATTGTAATAATATGATAGAATATGTGCATTCGTTGAGGTAAGAAAGTGTATACCAGTTGTGGAAAGTGTTGTACTTGTATATTGTTGTTTGGTAATGTGTTTCGGGGGCCCTCTGACAGGTGGATATGTCCATAATACAAAGGAAACTCTGGCGAAATTTTTCTAAAATATAAGAGTTAGTCAAAATTTTGATGGTTGCATATCATGTCTTTCGAAACCAACTCATTTATTTCAAAATCCTCATTCGAGGACGAATGATCTTAAGGGGGGAGGATGTAAGGCCCCGTAAAAATTTTGTGCATAAAACCTAGTAGTTGTGTGTCATGGTCCGAATAATGTGTTAGGAATGCGTAGAATTCTTCGCGGCTTGCAAGCTCGCCGCGGTTCGGACCCTTGGTAGTGATTTAAGTTTCAAAAATGTAGAGAATTAATTTTTCCGAAAAATGTCAAATATGCGGTCAAGAATGCGACCGCAAACCTGACATGCGGACCGCATTCTTGCCGCAAAACGTTCCAGAGAGTTGCCCAAAATCGTGTCAAAAGTGCGGTCGATATGCGATCGCATGTCAAATCTGCGGTGCACTTTGCGACCGCAGAATCAACATGCGGTCCGCATAGTGACCGCATTCCTTAACAGAACTTGTGTAAAATTTGGGGCAATTCTGCGGTCACTATGCGGACCGCATGTTGATTCTGCGGTCGCATAGTGCACCGCATAATTGACCCCGGCCCAGATTTTTGTAACATTTTGACCCGATCTCTTCTTTAATATAACACCTTTCTTATTCATTTTATCATATCATCTCACCAAAATTAGAGAGAGAAGAGAGGGATTTTATAGAGAGAAGTTCTTCATCTTCAAAGATTGTTCCAACTACTTAATTCCAAGGGATTCTAGGGCAGGGATTCAACTTCCCCAATATTTTCAAGGTAAAAACCCTAACTATTTTCTTTGATTTTCAGTTTTAAATTGGGTAAAGAGAGGTTTGCATATAATAGCTTTTGAAAATAGAATTTTTACACTCATGCATGATTATTGAACTTGATTTCTAGTAAAAGAAGTGAGTAGAAGTAAGAGTCTTCAAGAACAAGGTTGGCAAGAGTAGGATATCTTGGGTAAGCATAAAGTAGGAAGAAAACTCATCACCAGGTATGTATGGCTAATTTTGATTCTTGTGAAATCGCCTATATGTGTGAAGTTTGGTTGTTTCGTGTTAAATTGACAAATTGTGTGAAATTCTTGATGTTGTTGTTGGATATTCAAAGTTTGTTGTTGAGCTATGAGTGATGTAAAATGAGAGTTTAATTTGGCAAAAGAATTGTGAATAATGACTATGATGGCCTATATGGCACCTTATGGAAAACAAACGAAACACTTGAGAATTGGTTTATTGTGGAAAGAGATGAAACACTTGAATTGTGGAAATATTGTAACATGGTTGTGATATTGAATTGAGAACATGAACAAATGTGTAAGTTGCTTATTTGAACTTGTTGAAATTGTGTGTAGTACCTTATCTCCTGTTTGAAATTGTTGTGTTTTCAACTGTAAGGCGGGGTCGTGTCGCGCGCCGCAACGTGGTGAAATAAGGTCTGGGTTGGGGTGATAAGGGTGGCCGAGGTAATAAGGGTGGTCAGGGGGCAATCAGGATGGAAAGCGATCGAAATCGCCATTGAAAATTGATACAAAAATCAATAATGTGAAATTGTGAAAGGAGACAGCAGAGAGAGTTTGCAACCTGTGGGGCACTGATTGCCCTTTGTTTGACTACTTGTGCTTTACGTGATTGATTGGTTATGGTTAAATTGGTTGATTGTAGAAAGTGCTTTGTGTTGAGAATTATTTGAAATAAGGAAAATGTGGAAACATGGTTGGGCTGGCTTAATTAATTGTTGATGTAATTTAATGGTTTGAGTTTACTTGGGACAAAGTTTGTCCATACATACCAATACAATTCAAGTGTACTGACGTCCCTTTTGCCGGGGGCGCTACATTCGTGTTATGATTGTAGGTGGATCAGTAGCATGCACTTCAGCTCATCGGCAGTAATATCCTTCTCCTTCCACTGCCCGTTTTGGTGAGCCCCTTTCTTCCTCGGGGCCCTGTGTGGTTCATGCCACCTTTGTTAAGATTTCATTTTGGTTTTGTAAGGTATAGCCGGAGCCTTGTTACCGGCAAGTATTATATTCCCCTTTTTTTTGTTTCCTAGAGGCTCCATAGACATGTAAACGGTGGGATTGTGGCCTATGTATATGTATGGGGCGTTGTAAATATAAATTATGAACTTGTTAGTGAATCAATTATATGGTTATGTTTATGCATTATGAAATCAGTCATTATTGGTAAAATATTTGGTTAATGAGAAACAATCAACACAGGGTTAATGCGTGGGAATGAAAGGCACCCAGGTCCGCTTGACTGGGGCAACTCGGTCAGGCGCCGGTCATGTCCCTCGATATGGGGCGTGACATGAAGGCTCATAGCTTGAGTCCCAGTTCAACCGTAGTTGAACCTAGTTGATTTATTTTTTGGGTCGAGGGCTCGTAGCCCGAGTGTCGATTTAACTAAGGTTGAATTACTTCGGCGAAGGCTCATGGCCTGAGTCCCAGTTCAACCGTAGTTGAACCTTGTGTCGATTCAACTGAGGTTGAATTACTTCAGTAAAGGCTCATGGCCTTAGTCCCAGTTCAACCATACTTTAACCTTGTTGATTTTTATTTTTTGTCGAGGGCTCGTAGCATGAGTGTCCATTAAACTGAGGTTGAGTTACTTTGGCGAAGGCTCATGGCCTGAGTCCCAGTTCAACCATAGTTGAACCTTGTTGATTTTTATTTTTGGTCGAGGGCTCATAGCCCGAGTGTCGATTCAACTGAGGTTGAATTATTTCGGCGAAGGATCATGGCCTGAGTCCCAGTTCAACCGTAGTTGAACATTGTTGAATTTTCTTCGTCGAGGGCTCGTAGCCCTAGTGTTGATTCAACTGAGTTTGAATTACTTTGGCGAAGGCTTATGGCATGAGTCCCAATTCAAGCGTAGTTGAATCTTGCTGATTTTTTTTGGGTCCAGGGCTTGTAGCCTGAGTGTCGATTCAACTGAGGTTGAATTACTTCGGCGAAGGCTCATGTCCTAAGTCAGAATTCAACCGTAGTAGAACCTTGTTGATTTTTTTTGGTCGAGGGCTCGTAGACTGAGCGTCGATTCAATTAAGGTTGAAAAACTTCGGTGAAGGCTCATGACCTAAGTCCCAATTCAATCGTAGTTGAACCTTGTTGATTTTTTTTGGGTTGAGGGATTTTAGCCCGAGTGTCTATTCAATTGAGGTTGAATTACTTTGGCAAAGGCTCATGGCCAGAGTCACAATTGAACCGTATTTGAACCTTGTTGATTTGTTTTGGTCGAGGGCTCGTAGCATGAGTGTCGATTAAACTGAGGTTGAATTACTTCGACGAAGGCTCATGGCCTGAGTCCCAGTTCAACCGTAGTTGAACCTTGTTGATATTTTTTTCATCGAGGCTCGTAGCCTGAGTGTCGATTCAACTGAGTTTGAATTACTTCAACGAAGGCTCATGGCCTGAGTCCTAATTCAACCGTAGTTGAACCTTGTTGATTTTTTTTGGGTCGAGGGCTTGTAGTCCGAGTGTCGATTCAACTGAGGTTGAATTATTTCGGCGAAGGCTCATGGTCTGAGTCCCAGTTCAACCATAGTTGAACCTTGTTGATATTTTTTTCGTCGAGGGCTCGTAGCCCGAGTGTCGATTCAATTGCGATTGAATTACTTCAGCGAAGCCTCATGGAATGAGTCCCAATTCAACCGTAGTTGTACATTGTTGATTTTTTTGGGTCGAGGGATTGTAGCCCGAGTGTCGATTCAACTGAGGTTGAATTACTTCGGCAAAGGCTCATGGCCTGAGTCGAAATTCAACCGTAGTTGAACCTTGTTGATTTTTTTTTGGTCGAGGGCTCGTAGCTTGAGTGTAGATTCAACTGAGGTTGAATTACTTCGGCGAAGGCTCATGACCCGAGTCCCAATTCAACCGTAGTTGAACCTTGTTGATTTTTGTTTTGGGTTGAGGGCTTTTAGCCCGAGTGTCAATTCAACTCAGGTTGAATTACTTCGGCGAAAGCTCATGGCCTTGTCCCAGTTCAACCGTAGTTGAACTTTGTTGAGTTTTTTTTGGTCGAGGGCTCGTAACCGGAGATTTGATTCAACTGAGGTTGAATTACTTCGGCGAAGGCTCATGTCCTGAGTCCCAGTTTAACCGTAGTTGAACCTTGTTGATTTTTTTGGGTCGAGGGATCGTAGCCCGATTGTTGATTCAACTGAGGTTGAATTACTTCGGCAAAGGCTCATGACCTGAGTCCCAATTCAACCGTATTTTAACCTTGCTAATTTTTTAGGGTCGAGGGTTCGTAGCCCGAGTGTCGATTCAACTGAGGTTGAATTACTTTGGCGAAGGCTTATGGCCTGAGTCCCAGTTCAACCGTAGTTGAACCTTGTTGATTTTATTTTGGGTCGAGGGCTCGTAGCCCGAGTGTCGACTCAATTGAGGTTGAGTTACATCGGCGAAGGCTCATAGCCTGAGTCTCAATTCAACCGTAGTTGAACCTTGTTGATTTATTTTTTGGGTCGAGGGTTCGTAGCCCGAGTGTCGATTCAACTAAGGTTGAATTACTTCGGCGAAGGCTCATGGCTTGAGTCCCAGTTCAACCATAGTTGAACCTTTTTGATATTTTTTTCGTCGAGGACTCGTAGCCCGAGTGTCGATTCAATTGAGATTGAATTACTTCGGCGAAGACTCATGGAATGATTCCCAATTCAACCGTAGTTGTACATTGTTGATTTTTTTGGGTCGAGGGATTGTAGCCCGAGTGTCGATTCAACTGAGGTTGAATTACTTCGGCGAAGGCTCATGGCCTGAGTCGAAATTCAACCGTAGTTGAACCTTGTTGATTTTTTTTTGGTCGAGGGCTCGTAGCTTGAGTGTAGATTCAACTGAGGTTGAATTACTTCGGCGAAGGCTCATGACCCGAGTCCCAATTCAACCGTAGTTGAACCTTGTTGATTTTTGTTTTGGGTTGAGGGCTTTTAGCCCGAGTGTCAATTCAACTCAGGTTGAATTACTTCGGCGAAAGCTCATGGCCTGAGTCCCAGTTCAACCACAGTTGAACTTTGTTGAGTTTTTTTTTGATCGAGGGCTCGTAACCGGAGATTCGATTCAACTGAGGTTGAATTACTTCGGCGAAGGCTCATGGCCTGAGTCCCAGTTTAATCGTTGTTGAACCTTGTTGATTTTTTTGGGTCGAGGGCTCGTAGCCCGATTGTTGATTCAACTGAGGTTGAATTACTTCGGCAAAGGCTCATGACCTGAGTCCCAATTCAACCGTATTTCAACCTTGCTAATTTTTTAGGGTCGAGGGTTCGTAGCCCGAGTGTCGATTCAACTGAGGTTGAATTACTTTGGTGAAGGCTTATGGCCCGAGTCCCAGTTCAACCGTAGTTGAACCTTGTTGATTTTATTCTGGGTCGAGGGCTCGTAGCCCGAGTGTCGACTCAATTGAGGTTGAGTTACATCGGCGAAGGCTCATAGCCTGAGTCTCAATTCAACCGTAGTAGAACCTTGTTGATTTATTTTTTGGGTCGAGGGCTCGTAGCCCGAGTGTCGATTCAACTAAGGTTGAATTACTTCGGCAAAGGCTCATGGCCTGAGTCCCAGTTCAACCGTAGTTGAATCTTGTTGATATTTTTTTGGGTCGGGGGCTCATAGCCCGAGTGTCGATTCAATTGAGTTTGAATAACTTTGGGGAAGGCGCATGGCATGAGTCCCAATTCAACTTGAACACTTTTGATTTTTTCTGGGTTGAGGGATTGTAGCCCGAGTGTCAATTCAACTGAGGTTGAATTACTTCGGCGAAGGCTCATGGCCTAAGTCGCAATTCAATTGTAGTTGAACCTTGTTGATTTTTTTTTGGTCGAGGGCTCTTAGCCTAAGTGTCGATTCAACTGAGGTTGAATTACTTCGGCGAAGGCTCATGACCAGAGTCCCAATTCAACCGTATTTGATCCTTGTTGATTTTTTTTTTGGGTCGAGGGATTTTAGCACGAGATTAAATTCAACTGAGGTTCAATTACTTCGGCGAAGGCTCATGGCCTGAGTCCCAGTTCAACCGTAGTTCAACTTTGTTGATTTTTTTTTTGGTCGAGGGCTCGTGGCCCTAGATTCGATTCAACTGAGGTTGAATTACTTCGGCGAAGGATCATGGCTTGAGTCCTAGTTTCACCTTAGTTGAACCTTGTTGATTTTTATTTTGGGTCAAGGGCTCGTAGCCCGAGTGTCGATTCAATTGAGGTTGAATTACTTCGGCGAATGATGATGGCTGAGTCCTAATTCAAGCGTAGTTGAACCTAGTTGATTTTTTTGGGTCGAGGGCTCGTAGCCCGATTGTCGATTCAACTGAGGTTGAATTACTTCGGCAAAGGCTCATGGACTGAGTCCCAATTCAAGCATATTTGAACCTTCCTAATTTTTTTAGGGTCGAGGGCTCGTAGCCCGAGTGTCGATTCAACTGAGGTTGAATTACTTCGGCGAAGGCTCATGGCCTGAGTCCCAGTTCAACCGTAGTTGAACCTTGTTGATTTTTTTTTGGGTCGAGGGCTCGTAGCCCGAGTGTCGACTCAATTCAGGTTGAATTACTTCGGTGAAGGCTCACAGCCTGAGTCCCAATTCAATCGTAGTTGAACCTTGTTGATTTATTTTTTGGGTCAAGGGCTCGTAGCCCGAGTATCGATTCAACTAAGGTTGAATTACTTCGGCGATAGCTCATGGCCTGAGTCCCAGTTCAACCGTAGTTGAACCTTGTTGATATTATTTTTGGTCGAGGGCACGTAGCCCGAGTGTCGATTCAACTGAGTTTGAATAACTTCGGGGAAGGCTCATGGAATGAGTCCCAATTTAACCGTAGTTGAGCATTGTTGATTTTTTTTGGGTTGAGGGCTTGTAGCCCGAGTTTCGATTAAACTGAGGTTGAATTACTTCGGCGAAGGCTCATGGCCTAAGTCGCAATTCAATTGTAGTTGAACCTTGTTGATTTTTTTTTGGTCGAGGGCTCTTAGCCTAAGTGTCGATTCAACTGAGGTTGAATTACTTCGGCGAAGGCTCATGACCCGAGTCCCAATTCAACCGTAGTTGAACCTTGTTGATTTTTTTTTGGGTCGAGGGCTTTTAGGCCGAGAGTAAATTCAACTGAGGTTGAATTACTTCGGTGAAGGATCATGGCCTTAGTCCCAGTTCAACCGTAGTTGAACTTTGTTGATTTATTTTTTGGTCGAGGGCTCGTAGCCCGAGATTCGATTCAACTGAGGTTGAATTACTTCGGCGAAGGCTCATGGCCTGAGTCCCAGTTCAACCGTAGTTGAACCTTTTTGATTTTTATTTTTGGTCGAGGGCTCATAGCTAGAGCGTCGATTCAACTAAGGTTGAATTATTTCGGCGAAGGATCATGGCCTGAGTCCCAGTTCAACCGTAGTTGAACATTGTTGATATTTGTTTCATCGAGGGCTCGTAGCCCTAGTGTCAATTCAACTGAGTTTGAATTACTTTGGCGAACGCTCATGGAATGAGTCCCAATTCAAGCGTAGTTGAATCTTGCTGATTTTGTTTGGGTCCAGGGCTTGTAGCCTGAGTGTCGATTCAACTGAGGTTGAATTACTTCAGTGAAGGATCATGTCCTGAGTCACAATTCAACCGTAGTTGAACCTTGTTGATTTTTTTGGTTGAGGGCTCGTAGACTGAGCCTCGATACAATTTAGGTTGAATAACTTCGGCGAAGGCTCATGACCTAAGTCCCAATTCAATCGTAGTTGAACCTTGTTGATTTTTTTTGGGTCGAGGGATTTTAGCCCGAGTGTCGATTCAATTGAGGTTGAATTACTTTGGCAAAGGCTCAAGGCCTGAGTCACAATTGAACCATAGTTGAACCTTGTTGATTTGTTTTGGTCGAGGGCTCGTAGCCTGAGTGTCGATTCAACTGAGGTTGAATTACTTCGACGAAGGCTCATGGCCTGAGTCCCAGTTCAACCGTAGTTGAACCTTGTTGATATTTTTTTCGTCGAGGGCTCGTAGCCTGAGTGTAGATTCAATTGAGTTTGAATTACTTCAACGAAGGCTCATGGCCTGAGTCCTAATTCAACTGTCGTTGAACCTTGTTGATTTTTTTTAGGGTCGAGGGCTTGTAGTCCGAGTGTCGATTCAACTGAGGTTGAATTATTTCAGCGAAGGCTCATGGCCTGAGTCCCAGTTCAACCATAGTTGAACCTTGTTGATATTTTTTTCGTCGAAGGCTCGTAGCCCGAGTGTCGATTCAATTGAGATTGAATTACTTCGGCGAAGCCTCATGGAATGAGACCCAATTCAACCGTAGTTGTACATTTTTGATTTTTTTGGGTCGAGGGATTGTAGCTCGAGTGTCGATTCAACTGAGGTTGAATTACTTCGGTGGAGGCTTATGGCCTAAGTCGAAATTCAACAGTAGTTGCACCTTGTTGATTGTTTTTTGGTCGAGGGCTCGTAGCTTGAGTGTAGATTCAACTGAGGTTGAATTACTTCGGCGAAGGCTCATGACCAAAGTCCCAATTCAACCGTAGTTGAACCTTGTTGATTTTTTTTTGGGTCGAGGGCTTATAGCCCGAGTGTCAATTCAACTCAGGTTGACTTACTTCGGTGAAGGCTCATGGCCTGAGTCCCAGTTCAACCGTAGTTGAACTTTGTTGAGTTTTTTTTTTGGTCGAGGGCTCGTAACCCAAGATTCGATTCAACTGAGGTTGAATTACTTCGGCGAAGGCTCATGGCCTGAGTCCCAATTTAACTGTAGTTGAACCTTGTTGATTTTTTTGGGTCGAGGGCTCGTAGCCCGATTGTCGATTCAGCTGAGGTTGAATTACTTCGGCGAAGGCTCATGAACCGAGTCCCAATTCAAAAAGAGTTGAACCTTGTTGATTTTTTTTGGGTCGCGGGATTTTAGCCCAAGACTAAATTCAACTGAGGTTCAATTACTTCGGCGAAGGCTCATGGCATGAGTCCCAGTTCAACCGTAGTTGAACCTTGTTGATATTTTTTTCGTCGAGGGCTCGTAGCCTGAGTGTAGATTCAATTGAGTTTGAATTACTTCAACGAAGGCTCATGGCCTGAGTCCTAATTCAACTGTCGTTGAACCTTGTTGATTTTTTTTAGGGTCGAGGGCTTGTAGTCCGAGTGTCGATTCAACTGAGGTTGAATTATTTCAGCGAAGGCTCATGGCCTGAGTCCCAGTTCAACCATAGTTGAACCTTGTTGATATTTTTTTCGTCGAAGGCTCGTAGCCCGAGTGTCGATTCAATTGAGATTGAATTACTTCGGCGAAGCCTCATGGAATGAGACCCAATTCAACCGTAGTTGTACATTGTTGATTTTTTTGGGTCGAGGGATTGTAGCTCGAGTGTCGATTCAACTGAGGTTGAATTACTTCGGTGGAGGCTCATGGCCTAAGTCGAAATTCAACAGTAGTTGCACCTTGTTGATTGTTTTTTGGTCGAGGGCTCGTAGCTTGAGTGTAGATTCAACTGAGGTTGAATTACTTCGGCGAAGGCTCATGACCAAAGTCCCAATTCAACCGTAGTTGAACCTTGTTGATTTTTTTTTGGGTCGAGGGCTTATAGCCCGAGTGTCAATTCAACTCAGGTTGACTTACTTCGGTGAAGGCTCATGGCCTAAGTCCCAGTTCAACCGTAGTTGAACTTTGTTGAGTTTTTTTTTTGGTCGAGGGCTCGTAACCCAAGATTCGATTCAACTGAGGTTGAATTACTTCGGCGAAGGCTCATGGCCTGAGTCCCAATTTAACTGTAGTTGAACCTTGTTGATTTTTTTGGGTCGAGGGCTCGTAGCCCGATTGTCGATTCAGCTGAGGTTGAATTACTTCGGCGAAGGCTCATGAACCGAGTCCCAATTCAAAAAGAGTTGAACCTTGTTGATTTTTTTTGGGTCGCGGGATTTTAGCCCAAGACTAAATTCAACTGAGGTTCAATTACTTCGGCGAAGGCTCATGGCATGAGTCCCAGTTCAACCGTAGTTGAACCTTGTTGATATTCTTTTCGTCGAGGGCTCGTAGCCTGAGTGTAGATTCAATTGAGTTTGAATTACTTCAACGAACGCTCATGGCCTGAGTCCTAATTCAACTGTCGTTGAACCTTGTTGATTTTTTTTAGGGTCGAGGGCTTGTAGTCCGAGTGTCGATTCAACTGAGGTTGAATTATTTCAGCGAAGGCTCATGGCCTGAGTCCCAGTTCAACCATAGTTGAACCTTGTTGATATTTTTTTCGTCGAAGGCTCGTAGCCCGAGTGTCGATTCAATTGAGATTGAATTACTTCGGCGAAGCCTCATGGAATGAGACCCAATTCAACCGTAGTTGTACATTGTTGATTTTTTTGGGTCGAGGGATTGTAGCTCGAGTGTCGATTCAACTGAGGTTGAATTACTTCGGTGGAGGCTCATGGCCTAAGTCGAAATTCAACAGTAGTTGCACCTTGTTGATTGTTTTTTGGTCGAGGGCTCGTAGCTTGAGTGTAGATTCAACTGAGGTTGAATTACTTCGGCGAAGGCTCATGACCAAAGTCCCAATTCAACCGTAGTTGAACCTTGTTGATTTTTTTTTGGGTCGAGGGCTTATAGCCCGAGTGTCAATTCAACTCAGGTTGACTTACTTCGGTGAAGGCTCATGGCCTGAGTCCCAGTTCAACCGTAGTTGAACTTTGTTGAGTTTTTTTTTTGGTCGAGGGCTCGTAGCCCGAGTGTCGATTCAACTGAGGTTGAATTACTTCGGCGAAGGCTCATGGCCTGAGTCCCAATTTAACTGTAGTTGAACCTTGTTGATTTTTTTGGGTCGAGGGCTCGTAGCCCGATTGTCGATTCAGCTGAGGTTGAATTACTTCGGCGAAGGCTCATGAACCGAGTCCCAATTCAAAAAGAGTTGAACCTTGTTGATTTTTTTTGGGTCGCGGGATTTTAGCCCAAGACTAAATTCAACTGAGGTTCAATTACTTCGGCGAAGGCTCATGGCCTGAGTCCCAGTTCAACCGTAATTGAAATTTGTTGATTTTTTTTGGTCGAGGGCTCGTAGCCCGAGATTCAATTCAACTGAGGTTGAATTACTTCGGCGAAGGCTCATGGCCTGAGTCTTAGTTCAACCGTAGTTGAACCTTGTTGATATTTTTTATTGGCCGAGGGCTCGTAGCCCGAGTGTCGATTAAACTGAGGTTGAATTACTTCGCCAAAGGCCCAGTTCAACCATAGTTGAACCTTGTTAATTTTTTTGGGTCGAGGGCTCGTAGCCCGAGTGTCGATTTAACCGAGGTTGAATTATTTCGGTGAAGGATCATGGCCTGAGTCCCAGTTCAACCGTAGTTGAACCTTGTTGATTATTGTTTTGTCGAGGGCTCTTAGCCCTAGTGTCGATTCAACTGAGTTGGATTTACTTCAGCGAAGGCTCATGGCATGAGTCCCAATTCAACCGTAGTTGAACTTTGTTGATTT
This sequence comes from Nicotiana noctiflora, assembly GCA_032618575.1. Classification (NCBI taxonomy): domain Eukaryota; kingdom Viridiplantae; phylum Streptophyta; class Magnoliopsida; order Solanales; family Solanaceae; genus Nicotiana; species Nicotiana noctiflora. Next base: position 136,552 of record JASVEL010002192.1, read on the forward strand.
TTTTTGGTCGAGGGCTCGTAGCCCTAGATTCGATTCAACTAAGGTTGAATTACTTCGGCGAAGGCTCATGGCCTGAGTTCCAGTTTAACCGTAGTTGAATCTTGTTAATTTTTATTTTGGGTCGAGGGCTCGTAGCCTAAGTGTCGATTCAATTGAGGTTGAATTACTTCAGCGAAGGACCATGGACTGAGTCCTAATTAAAGTGTAGTTGAACCTTTTTGATTTTTTTGGGTCGAGGGCTCGTAGCCCGATTGTCGATTCAACTGAGGTTGAATTACTTCGGCAAAGGCTCATGGCCTGAGTCCAAATTCAACCGTAGTTTAACCTTGCTGATTTTTTAGGGTCGAGGGCTCGTAGCCCGACTGTCGATTCAACTGAGGTTGAATTACTTCGTCGAAGTCTCATGGGCTGAGTCCCAGTTCAACCGTAGTTGAACCTTGTTGATTTTTTTTAGGTCGAGAGCTCGTAGCCCGAGTGTCGACTCAATTGAGGTTGAATTACTTCGGCGAAGGCTCACAGCTTGAGTCCCAGTTCAACCGTAGTTGAACCTTGTTGATTTATTTTTTGGGTCGAGGGCTCGTAGCCCGAGTGTCGATTCAACTAAGGTTGAATTACTTCAGCGAAGGCTCATGGCCTGAGTCCTAGTTCAACCGTAGTTGAACTTTGTTGATTTTTTTTTGGTCGAGGGCTCGTAGCCCGAGATTCCATTCAAACTGAGGTTGAATTACTTCGGCGAAGGCTCATGGCCTGAGTCCCAGTTTAACCATAGTTGAACCTTGTTGATTTTTATTTTGGGTCTAGGGCTCGTAGCCCGAGTGTCGATTTAACTGAGGTTGAATTACTTCGGCGAAGGATCATGGACTGAGTCCTAATTCAAGAGTAGTTGAACCTTGTTGATTTTTTTGGGTCGAGGGCTTGTAGCCCGACTGTCGATTCAACTGAGGTTGAATTACTTCGGCAAAGGCTCATGGCCTGATTCCCAGTTCAACCATAGTTGAACCTTGTTGATTTTTATTTTGGGTCGAGGGCTCGTAGCCCGAGTGTCGATTCAACTGAGGTTGAATTATTTCGGCGACGGAACATGGCCTGAGTCCCAGTTCAACCGTAGTTGAACCTTGTTGATAATTTTTTTGTCGAGGGCTCTTAGCCCTAGTGTCGATTCAACTGAGTTTGATTTACTTCAGCAAAGGCTCACGGCATGAGTCCCAATTCAACCGTAGTTGAACTTTGTTGATTTTTCTGGTCGAGGGCTCGTAGCCCGAGATTCGATTCAACTGAGGTTGAATTACTTCGGCGAAGGCTCATGGCCTGAGTCCCAGTTTAACCGTAGTTGAATCTTGTTGATTTTTATTTTGGGTCGAGGGCTCGTAGCCCAAGTGTCGATTCAACTGAGGTTGAATTACTTCAGCGAAGGATCATGGACTGAGTCCTAATTAAAGCGTAGTTGAACCTTTTTGATTTTTTTGGGTCGAGGGCTCGTAGCCCAATTTTCGATTCAACTGAGGTTGAATTAATTCGGCAAAGGCTCATGGCCTGAGTCCAAATTCAACCGTAGTTGAACCTTGCTGATTATTTAGGTCGAGGGCTCGTAGCCCGATTGTCGATTCAACTGAGGTTAAATTACTTCGGCGAAGGCTCATGGGCTGAGTCCCAGTTCAACCGTAGTTGAACCTTGTTGATTTTTTTAGGTCGAGGGCTCGTAGCCCGAGTGTCGACTCAATTGAGGTTGAATTACTTCGGCGAAGGCTCACAGCTTGAGTCCCAGTTCAACCGTAGTTGAACCTTGTTGATTTATTTTTTGGGTCGAGGGCTCGTAGCCCGAGTGTCGATTCAACTAAGGTTGAATTACTTTGGTGAAGGCTCATGTCCTGAGACCCAGTTCAACTGTAGTTGAACCTTGTTGATATTTTTTTGGGTCGAGGGCTCGTAGCCCAAGTGTCGATTCAACTGAGTTTGAATAACTTCGGCGAAGGGTCATGGCATGAGTCCCAATTCAACCGTAGTTGAACATTGTTGATTTTTTTTGGTTCGAGGGCTCGTAGCCTGAGTGTCGATTCAACTGAGGTTGAATTACTTCGGCGAAGGCTCATGACCCGAGTCCCAATTCAACCGTAGTTGAACCTTGTTGATTATTTTTTTGGTTCGAGGTCTTTTAGCCCGGTCAATTCAACTGAGGTTGAATTACTTCAGCGAAGGCTCATGGCCTGAGTCCTAGTTCAACCGTAGTTGAACTTTGTTGATTTTTTTGGTCGAGGGCTCGTAGCCCGAGATTCCATTCAAACTGAGGTTGAATTACTTCGGCGAAGGCTCATGGCCTGAGTCCCAGTTTAACCATAGTTGAACCTTGTTGATTTTTATTTTGGGTCTAGGGCTCGTAGCCCGAGTGTCGATTCAACTGAGGTTGAATTACTTTGGTGAAGGCTCATGGCCTAAGTCCCAATTAAACTGTAGTTGAACCTTGTTGATATTTTTTTGGGTCAAGGTCTCGTAGCCCAAGTGTCGATTCAACTGAGTTTGGATAACTTCGGCGAAGGGTCATGGCATGAGTCCCAATTCAACCGTAGTTGAACACTGTTGATTTTTTTTGGGTTGAGGGCTCGTAGCCTGAGTGTCGATTCAACTGAGGTTGAATTACTTCGGCGAAGGCTCATGACCCGAGTCCCAATTCAACCGTAGTTGAACCTTGTTGATTATTTTTTTGGGTCGAGGTCTTTTAGCCCGGTCAATTCAACTGAGGTTGAATTACTTCAGCGAAGGCTCATGGCCTGAGTCCTAGTTCAACCGTAGTTGAACTTTGTTGATTTTTTTTTGGTCGAGGGCTCGTAGCCCGAGATTCCATTCAAACTGAGGTTGAATTACTTCGGCGAAGGCTCATGGCCTGAGTCCCAGTTTAACCATAGTTGAACCTTGTTGATTTTAATTTTGGGTCTAGGGCTCGTAGCCCGAGTGTCGATTCAACTGAGGTTGAATTACTTCGGCGAAGGATCATGGACTGAGTCTTAATTCAAGAGTAGTTGAACCTTGTTGATTTTTTTGGGTCGAGGGCTCGTAGCTCGACTGTCGATTCAACTGAGGTTGAATTACTTCGGCAAAGGCTCATGGCCGGAGTCCCAATTCAACCGTGGTTGAACCTTACTGATTTTTTAGGTGGAGGGCTCGTAGACCGAATGTCGATTCAACAGAGGTTGAATTACTTCAGCGAAGGCTCATGGCCTAAGTCCCATTTCAACCGTAATTAAACCTTGTTGATTTTTTTTGGTTGAGGGCTCGTAGCCCGAGTGTCGATTCAATTGAGGTTGAATTACTTCGGTGAAGGCTCATAGCCTGAGTCCCAGTTCAACTATAGTTGAACCTTGTTGATTTATTTTTTGGGTCGAGGGCTCGTAGCCCGAGTGTCTATTCAACTAAGGTTGAATTACTTCGGCGAAGGCTCATGGCATGAGTCCTAGTTCAACCGTAGTTGAACCTTGTTGATATTTTTTTTTGGTCGAGGGCTCGTAGCCCGAGGGTCGATTAAACTGAGGTTGAATTACTTCGGCAAAGGCTCATGGCCTGTTTCCCAGTTCAACCGTAGTTGAACCTTGTTGATTTTTATTTTGGGTCGAGGGCTCGTAGCCCGAGTGTCGTTTCTACTGAGGTTGAATTATTTCGGCGAAGGAACATGGCCTGAGTCCCAGTTCAACCATAGTTGAACCTTGTTGATAATTTTTTTGTCGAGGGCTCTTAACCCTAGTGTCGATTCAACTGAGTTTGATTTACTTCAGCGAAGGCTCATGGCATGAGTCCCAATTCAACCGTAGTTGAACTTTGTTGATTTTTCTGGTCGAGGGCTCGTAGCCCGAGATTCGATTCAACTAAGGTTGAATTACTTCGGCGAAGGCTCATGTCCTGAGTCCCAGTTTAACCGTAGTTGAATCTTGTTGATTTTTATTTTGGGTCGAGGGCTCGTAGCCCAAGTGTCGATTCAACTGAGGTTGAATTACTTCAGCGAAGGACCATGGACTGAGTCCTAATTAAAGCGTAGTTGAACCTTTTTGATTTTTTTGGGTCGAGGGCTCGTAGCCCGATTTTCGATTCAACTGAGGTTGAATTAATTCAGCAAAGGCTCATGGCCTGAGTCCAAATTCAACCGTAGTTGAACCTTGCTGATTATTTAGGTCGAGGGCTCGTAGCCCGATTGTCGATTCAACTGAGGTTAAATTACTTCGGCGAAGGCTCATGGGCTGAGTCCCAGTTCAACCGTAGTTGAACCTTGTTGATTTTTTTAGGTCGAGGGCTCGTAGCCCGAGTGTCGACTCAATTGAGGTTGAATTACTTCGGCGAAGGCTCACAGCTTGAGTCCCAGTTCAACCTTAGTTGAACCTTGTTGATTTATTTTTTGGGTCGAGGGCTCGTAGCCCGAGTGTCGATTCAACTAAGGTTGAATTACTTTTGCGAAGGCTCATGGCCTGAGTCCCAGTTAAACTGTAGTTGAACCTTGTTGATATTTTTTTGGGTCGAGGGCTCGTAGCCCAAGTGTCGATTCAACTGAGTTTGAATAACTTCGGCGAAGGGTCATGGCATGAGTCCCAATTCAACCGTAGTTGAACATTGTTGATTTTTTTTGGTTCGAGGGCTCGTAGCCTGAGTGTCGATTCAACTGAGGTTGAATTACTTCGGCGAAGGCTCATTACCCGAGTCCCAATTCAACCGTAGTTGAACCTTGTTGATTATTTTTTTGGGTCGAGGTCTTTTAGCCCGGTCAATTCAACTGAGGTTGAATTACTTCAGCGAAGGCTCATGGCCTGAGTCCTAGTTCAACCGTAGTTGAACTTTGTTGATTTTTTTGGTCGAGGGCTCGTAGCCCGAGATTCCATTCAAACTGAGGTTGAATTACTTCGGCGAAGGCTCATGGCCTGAGTCCCAGTTTAACCATAGTTGAACCTTGTTGATTTTTATTTTGGGTCTAGGGCTCGTAGCCCGAGTGTCGATTCAACTGAGGTTGAATTACTTTGGTGAAGGCTCATGGCCTAAGTCCCAATTAAACTGTAGTTGAACCTTGTTGATATTTTTTTGGGTCAAGGTCTCGTAGCCCAAGTGTCGATTCAACTGAGTTTGGATAACTTCGGCGAAGGGTCATGGCATGAGTCCCAATTCAACCGTAGTTGAACACTGTTGATTTTTTTTGGGTTGAGGGCTCGTAGCCTGAGTGTCGATTCAACTGAGGTTGAATTACTTCGGCGAAGGCTCATGACCCGAGTCCCAATTCAACCGTAGTTGAACCTTGTTGATTATTTTTTTGGGTCGAGGTCTTTTAGCCCGGTCAATTCAACTGAGGTTGAATTACTTCAGCGAAGGCTCATGGCCTGAGTCCTAGTTCAACCGTAGTTGAACTTTGTTGATTTTTTTTTTGGTCGAGGGCTCGTAGCCCGAGATTCCATTCAAACTGAGGTTGAATTACTTCGGCGAAGGCTCATGGCCTAAGTCCCAGTTTAACCATAGTTGAACCTTGTTGATAATTTTTTTGTCGAGGGCTCTCAGCCCTAGTGTCGATTCAACTGAGTTTGATTTACTTCAGCGAAGGCTCATGGCATGAGTCCCAATTCAACCGTAGTTGAACTTTGTTGATTTTTTTGGTCGAGGGCTCGTAGCCCGAGATTCGATTCAACTAAGGTTGAATTACTTCGGCGAAGGCTCATGGCCTGAGTCCTAGTTTAACCGTAGTTGAATCTTGTTGATTTTTATTTTGGGTCGAGGGCTCGTAGCCCAAGTGTCGATTCAACTGAGGTTGAATTACTTCGGTGAAGGACCATGGACTGAGTCCTAATTAAAGCGTAGTTGAACCTTTTTGATTTTTTTGGGTCGAGGGCTCGTAGCCCGATTGTCGATTCAACTGAGGTTGAATTACTTCGGCAAAGGCTCATGGCCCGAGTCCAAATTCAATCGTAGTTGAACCTTGCTGATTTTTTAGGGTCGAGGGCTCGTAGCCCGACTGTCGATTCAATTGAGGTTGAATTACTTCGGCGAAGGCTCATGGGCTGAGTCCCAGTTCAACCGTAGTTGAACTTTGTTGATTTTTTTTTGGTCGAGGGATCGTAGCCCGAGATTCCATTCAAACTGAGGTTGAATTACTTCGGCGAAGGCTCATGGCCTGAGTCCCAGTTTAACCATAGTTGAACCTTGTTGATTTTTATTTTGGGTCTAGGACTCGTAGCGCGAGTGTCGATTCAACTGAGGTTGAATTAGTTCGGCGAAGGATCATGGACTGAGTCCTAATTCAAAAGTAGTTAAACCTTTTTGATTTTTTTGGGTCGAGGGCTCGTAGCCCGACTGTCGATTCAACTGAGGTCGAATTACTTCGGCAAAGGCTCATGGCCTGATTCCCAGTTCAACCGTAGTTGAACCTTGTTGATTTTTATTTTGGGACGAAGGCTCGTAGCCCGAGTGTCGATTCAACTGAGGTTGAATTATTTCGGCGAAGGAACATGGCCTGAGCTCCAGTTCAACCGTAGTTGAACCTTGTTGATAATTTTTTTGTCGAGGGCTCTTAGCCGTAGTGTCGATTCAACTGAGTTTGATTTACTTCAGCGAAGGCTCATGGCATGAGTCCCAATTCAACCGTAGTTGAACTTTGTTGATTTTTTTTGGTCGAGGGCTCGTAGCCCGAGATTTGATTCAACTAAGGTTGAATTACTTCGGCGAAGGCTCATGGCCTGAGTCCCAGTTTAACCGTAGTTGAATCTTGTTGATTTTTATTTTGGGTCGAGGGCTCGTAGACCAAGTGTCGATTCAACTGAGGTTGAATTACTTCAGCGAAGGACCATGGACTGAGTCCTAATTAAAGCGTAGTTGAACATTTTTGATTTTTTTGGGTCGAGGGCTCGTAGCCCGATTGTCGATTCAACTGAGGTTGAATTAATTCGGCAAAGGCTCATGGCCTGAGTCCAAATTCAACCGTAGTTGAACCTTGCAGATTTTTTAGGGTCGAGGGCTTGTAGCCCGACTGTCGATTCAACTGAGGTTGAATTACTTCAGCGAAGGCTCATGGGCTGAGTCCCAGTTAAACCGTAGTTGAACCTTGTTGATTTTTTTAGGTCGAGGGCTCGTAGCCCGAGTGTCGACTCAATTGAGGTTGAATTACTTCGGCGAAGGCTCACAGCTTGAGTCTTAGTTCAACCATAGTTGAACCTTGTTGATTTATTTTTTGGGTCGAGGGCTCGTAGCCCGAGTGTCGATTCAACTAAGGTTGAATTACTTCAGCGAAGGTTCATGGCCTGAGTCCTAGTTGAACCGTAGTTGAACTTTGTTGATTTTTTTTTGGTCGAGGGATCGTAGCCCGAGATTCCATTCAAACTGAGGTTGAATTACTTCGGCGAAGGCTCATGGCCTGAGTCCCAGTTTAACCATAGTTGAACCTTGTTGATTTTTATTTTGGGTCTAGGACTCGTAGCGCGAGTGTCGATTCAACTGAGGTTGAATTACTTCGGCGAAGGATCATGGACTGAGTCCTAATTCAAAAGTAGTTAAACCTTTTTGATTTTTTTGGGTCGAGGGCTCGTAGCCCGACTGTCGATTCAACTGAGGTTGAATTACTTCGGCAAAGGCTCATGGCCTGATTCCCAGTTCAACCGTAGTTGAACCTTGTTGATTTTTATTTTGGGACGAAGGCTCGTAGCCCGAGTGTCGATTCAACTGAGGTTGAATTATTTCGGCGAAGGAACATGGCCTGAGCTCCAGTTCAACCGTAGTTGAACCTTGTTGATAATTTTTTTGTCGAGGGCTCTTAGCCGTAGTGTCGATTCAACTGAGTTTGATTTACTTCAGCGAAGGCTCATGGCATGAGTCCCAATTCAACCGTAGTTGAACTTTGTTGATTTTTTTTGGTCGAGGGCTCGTAGCCCGAGATTTGATTCAACTAAGGTTGAATTACTTCGGCGAAGGCTCATGGCCTGAGTCCCAGTTTAACCGTAGTTGAATCTTGTTGATTTTTATTTTGGGTCGAGGGCTCGTAGACCAAGTGTCGATTCAACTGAGGTTGAATTACTTCAGCGAAGGACCATGGACTGAGTCCTAATTAAAGCGTAGTTGAACATTTTTGATTTTTTTGGGTCGAGGGCTCGTAGCCCGATTGTCGATTCAACTGAGGTTGAATTAATTCGGCAAAGGCTCATGGCCTGAGTCCAAATTCAACCGTAGTTGAACCTTGCAGATTTTTTAGGGTCGAGGGCTTGTAGCCCGACTGTCGATTCAACTGAGGTTGAATTACTTCAGCGAAGGCTCATGGGCTGAGTCCCAGTTCAACCGTAGTTGAACCTTGTTGATTTTTTTAGGTCGAGGGCTCGTAGCCCGAGTGTCGACTCAATTGAGGTTGAATTACTTCGGCGAAGGCTCACAGCTTGAGTCTTAGTTCAACCGTAGTTGAACCTTGTTGATTTATTTTTTGGGTCGAGGGCTCGTAGCCCGAGTGTCGATTCAACTAAGGTTGAATTACTTTGGCGAAGGCTCATGGCCTAAGTCCCAGTTAAACTGTAGTTGAACCTTGTTGATATTTTTTTGGGTCGAGGGCTCGTAGCCCAAGTGTCGATTCAACTGAGTTTGAATAACTTCGGCGAAGGGTCATGGCATGAGTCCCAATTCAACCGTAGTTGAACCTTGTTGATTATTGTTTTGGGTCGAGGTCTTTTAGCCCGGTCAATTCAACTGAGGTTGAATTACTTCAGCGAAGGCTCATGGCCTGAGTCCTAGTTCAATCGTAGTTGAACTTTGTTGATTTTTCTTTGGTCGAGGGCTCGTAGCCCGAGATTCCATTCAAACTGAGGTTGAATTACTTCGGCGAAGGCTCATGGCCTGAGTCCCAGTTTAAGCATAGTTGAACCTTGTTGATTTTTATTTTGGGTCTAGGGCTTGTAGCCCGAGTGTCGATTCAACTGAGGTAGAATTACTTCGGTGAAGGATCATGGACTGAGTCCTAATTCAAGAGTAGTTGAACCTTGTTGATTTTTTTGGGTCGAGGGCTCGTAGCTCGACTGTCGATTCAACTGAGGTTGAATTACTTCGGCAAAGGCTCATGGCCGGAGTCCCAATTCAACCGTAGTTGAACCTTACTGATTTTTTAGTGTGGAGGGCTCGTAGACCGAATGTCGATTCAACTGAGGTTGAATTACTTCGGCGAAGGCTCATGGCCTAAGTCCCATTTCAACCGTAATTAAACCTTGTTGATTTTTTTGGGTTGAGGGCTCGTAGCCCGAGTGTCGATTCAATTGAGGTTGAATTACTTCGGTGAAGGCTCATAGCCTGAGTCCCAGTTCAACCGTAGTTGAACCTTGTTGATTTATTTTTTGGGACGCGGGCTCGTAGCCCGAGTGTCGGTTCAACTAAGGATGAATTACTTCGGCGAAGGCTCATGGCCTGAGTCCTAGTTCAACCGTAGTTGAACCTTGTTGATATTTTTTGGGTCGAGGGCTCTTAGCTCGAGTGTCGATTCAACTAAGGTTGATTTACTTCAGCGAAGGCTCATGGCCTGAGTCCCAGTTCAACCGTAGTTGAACCTTGTTGATATTCATTTTAGGTCGAGGGCTCGTAGCCCGAGTGTCGATTAAACTGAGGTTCATTTACTTCAGCGAAGGCTCATGGCCTGAGTCCCAGTTCAACCATAGTTGAACCTTGTTGATTTTTATTTTGGGTCGAGGGCTCGTAGCCCGAATGTCGATTCAACTGAGGCTGAATTATTTTGGCGAAGGATAATGGACTGAGTCCTAATTCAAGCGTAGTTGAACCTTGTTGATGTTTTTGGGTCGAGGGCTCGTAGCCCGATTGTCGATTCAACTGAGGTTGAATTACTTCGGCAAAGGCTCATGGCCTGAGTCCCAATTCAATCGTAGTTGAACCTTGCTGATTTTTTTAGGGTTTAAGGCTCGTAGCCCGAGTGTCGATTAAACTGAGGTTGAATTACTTCGGCGAAGGCTCATGGCCTGAGTACCAGTTCAACTGTAGTTGAACCTTGTTGATTTTTATTTTGGGTCGAGGGCTCGTAGCCCGAGTGTAGATTCAACTGAGGTTGAATTACATCGGCGAAGGATCATGGACTGAGCCCCAATTCAACCGTAGTTGAACCTTGCTGATTTTTTTAGGGTCGAGGGATCGTAGCCCGAATGTGGATTCAACCGAGGTTGAATTACTTTGGCGAAGGCTCATGGCCTGAGTCCCTGTTCAACCGTAGTTGAACCTTGTTGATATTTTTTTGGGTCGAGGGCTCGTAGCACGATTGTCGATTCAACTGAGGTTGAATTACTTCGGCAAAGGCTCATGGCCTGAGTCCAAATTCAACCGTAGTTGAACCTTGCTGATTTTTTAGGGTCGAGGGCTCGTAGCCCGACTGTCGATTCAAGTGAGGTTGAATTACTTTGGCGAAGGCTCATGGGCTGAGTCCCAGTTCAACCGTAGTTGAACCTTGTTGATTTTTTTAGGTCGAGGGCTCGTAGCCCGAGTGTCGACTCAATTGAGGTTGAATTACTTCGGCGAAGGCTCACAGCTTGAGTCTTAGTTCAACCGTAGTTGAACCTTGTTGATTTGTTTTTTGGGTCGAGGGCTCGTAGCCCGAGTGTCGATTCAACTAAGGTTGAATTACTTTGGCGAAGGCTTATGGCCTGAGTCCCAGTTAAACTGTAGTTGAACCTTGTTGATATTTTTTTGGGTCGAGGGCTCGTAGCCCAAGTGTCGATTCAACTGAGTTTGAATAACTTCGGCGAAGGGTCATGGCATGAGTCCCAATTCAACCGTAGTTGAACCTTGTTGATTATTTTTTTGGGTCGAGGTCTTTTAGCCCGGTCAATTCAACTGAGATTGAATTACTTCAGCGAAGGCTCATGGCTTGAGTCCTAGTTCAACCGTAGTTTAACTTTATTGATTTTTTTTGGTCGAGGGCTCGTAGCCCGAGATTCCATTCAAACTGAGGTTGAATTACTTCGGCGAAGGCTCATGGCTTGAGTCCCAGTTTAACCATAGTTGAACCTTGTTGATTTTTATTTTGGGTCTAGGGCTTGTAGCCCGAGTGTCGATTCAACTGAGGTTGAATTACTTCGGCGAAGGATCATGGACTGAGTCCTAATTCAAGAGTAGTTGAACCTTGTTGATTTTTTTGGGTCGAGGGCTCGTAGCTCGACTGTCGATTCAACTGAGGTTGAATTACTTCGGCAAAGGCTCATGGCCGGAGTCCCAATTCAACCATAGTTGAACCTTACTGATTTTTTAGGGTAGAGGGCTCGTAGACCGAATGTCGATTCAACTGAGGTTGAATTACTTCAGCGAAGGCTCATGGCCTAAGTCCCATTTCAACCGTAATTAAACCTTGTTGATTTTTTTGGGTTGAGGGCTCGTAGCCCGAGTGTCGATTCAATTGAGGTTGAATTACTTCGGTGAAGGCTCATAGCCTGAGTCCCAGTTCAACCGTAGTTGAACCTTGTTGATTTATTTTTTGGGACGCGGGCTCGTAGCCCGAGTGTCGGTTCAACTAAGGATGAATTACTTCGGCGAAGGCTCATGGCCTGAGTCCTAGTTCAACCGTAGTTGAACCTTGTTGATATTTTTTGGGTCGAAGGCTCTTAACTCGAGTGTCGATTCAACTGAGGTTGATTTACTTCAGCGAAGGCTCATGGCCTGAGTCCCAGTTCAACCGTAGTTGAACCTTGTTGATATTTATTTTAGGTCGAGGGCTCGTAGCCCGAGTGTCGATTAAACTGAGGTTGATTTACTTCAGCGAAGGCTCATGGCCTGAGTCCCAGTTCAACCATAGTTGAACCTTGTTGATTTTTATTTTGGGTCGAGGGCTCCTAGCCCGAATGTCGACTCAATTGAGGTTGAATTACTTCGGCGAAGGCTCACAGCTTGAGTCTTAGTTCAACCGTAGTTGAACCTTGTTGATTTATTTTTTGGGTCGAGGGCTCGTAGCCCGAGTGTCGATTCAACTAAGGTTGAATTACTTTGGCGAAGGCTCATGGCCTGAGTCCCAGTTAAACTGTAGTTGAACCTTGTTGATATTTTTTTGGGTCGAGGGCTCGTAGCCCAAGTGTCGATTCAACTGAGTTTGAATAACTTCGGCGAAGGGTCATGGCATGAGTCCCAATTCAACCGTAGTTGAACCTTGTTGATTATTTTTTTGGGTCGAGGTCTTTTAGCCCGGTCAATTCAACTGAGATTGAATTACTTCAGCGAAGGCTCATGGCTTGAGTCCTAGTTCAACCGTAGTTTAACTTTATTGATTTTTTTTGGTCGAGGGCTCGTAGCCCGAGATTCCATTCAAACTGAGGTTGAATTACTTCGGCGAAGGCTCATGGCCTGAGTCCCAGTTTAACCATAGTTGAACCTTGTTGATTTTTATTTTGGGTCTAGGGCTTGTAGCCCGAGTGTCGATTCAACTGAGGTTGAATTACTTCGGTGAAGGATCATGGACTGAGTCCTAATTCAATAGTAGTTGAACCTTGTTGATTTTTTTGGGTCGAGGGCTCGTAGCTCGACTGTCGATTCAACTGAGGTTGAATTACTTCGGCAAAGGCTCATGGCCGGAGTCCCAATTCAACCATAGTTGAACCTTACTGATTTTTTAGGGTAGAGGGCTCGTAGACCTAATGTCGATTCAACTGAGGTTGAATTACTTCAGCGAAGGCTCATGGCCTAAGTCCCATTTCAACCGTAATTAAACCTTGTTGATTTTTTTGGGTTGAGGGCTCGTAGCCCGAGTGTCGATTCAATTGAGGTTGAATTACTTCGGTGAAGGCTCATAGCCTGAGTCCCAGTTCAACCGTAGTTGAACCTTGTTGATTTATTTTTTGGGACGCGGGCTCGTAGCCCGAGTGTCGGTTCAACTAAGGATGAATTACTTCGGCGAAGGCTCATGGCCTGAGTCCTAGTTCAACCGTAGTTGAACCTTGTTGATATTTTTTGGGTCGAAGGCTCTTAGCTCGAGTGTCGATTCAACTGAGGTTGATTTACTTCAGCGAAGGCTCATGGCCTGAGTCCCAGTTCAACCGTAGTTGAACCTTGTTGATATTTATTTTAGGTCGAGGGCTCGTAGCCCGAGTGTCGATTAAACTGAGGTTGATTTACTTCAGCGAAGGCTCATGGCCTGAGTCCCAGTTCAACCATAGTTGAACCTTGTTGATTTTTATTTTGGGTCGAGGGCTCCTAGCCCGAATGTCGATTCAACTGAGGCTGAATTATTTTGGCGAAGGATAATGGACTGAGTCCTAATTCAAGCGTAGTTGAACCTTGTTGATGTTTTTGGGTCGAGGGCTCGTAGCCCGATTGTCGATTCAACTGAGGTTGAATTACTTCGGCAAAGGCTCATGGCCTGAGTCCCAATTAAACCGTAGTTGAACCTTGCTGATGTTTTTAGGGTTTAAGGCTCGTAGCCCGAGTGTCAATTAAACTTGGGTTGAATTACTTCGGCGAAGGCTCATGGCCTGAGTACCAGTTCAACTGTAGTTGAACCTTGTTAATTTTTATTTTGGGTCAAGGGCTCGTAGCCCGAGTGTAGATTCAACTGAGGTTGAATTACATCGGCAACAGATCATGGACAGAGTCCTAATTCAAGCGTAGTTGAACCTTGTTGATTTTTTTGGGTCGAGGGCTCGTAGCCCGATTGTCGATTCAACTGAGGTTGAATTACTTCGACAAAGTCTCATGGACTGAGTCCCAATTCAACCGTAGTTGAACCTTGCTGATTTTTTTAGGGTCGAGGGCTCGTAGCCCGAATGTGGATTCAACCGAGGTTGAATTACTTTGGCGAAGGCTCATGGCTTGAGTCCCTGTTCAACTGTAGTTGAACCTTGTTGATATTTTTTTGGGTCGAGGGCTCGTAGCCCGAGTGTCGATTCAACTGAGTTTGAATTAATTCGGCAAAAGCTCATGGCCTGAGTCCAAATTCAACCGTAGTTGAACCTTGCTGATTTTTTAGGGTCGAGGGCTCGTAGCCCGACTGTCGATTCAACTGAGGTTGAATTACTTCGGCGAAGGCTCATGGGCTGAGTCCTAGTTCAACCGTAGTTGAACCTTGTTGATTTTTTATAGGTCGAGGGCTCGTAGCCCGAGTGTCGACTCAATTGAGGTTGAATTACTTCGGCGAAGGCTCACAGCTTGAGTCTTAGTTCAACCGTAGTTGAACCTTGTTGATTTATTTTTTGGGTCGAGGGCTCGTAGCCCGAGTGTCGATTCAACTAATGTTGAATTACTTTGGCGAAGGCTCATGGCCTGAGTCCCAGTTAAACTGTAGTTGAACCTTGTTGATATTTTTTTGGGTCGAGGGCTCGTAGCCCAAGTGTCGATTCAACTGAGTTTGAATAACTTCGGCGAAGGGTCATGGCATGAGTCCCAATTCAACCGTAGTTGAACCTTGTTGATTATTTTTTTGGGTCGAGGTCTTTTAGCCCGGTCAATTCAACTGAGATTGAATTACTTCAGCGAAGGCTCATGGCTTGAGTCCTAGTTCAACCGTAGTTTAACTTTATTGATTTTTTTTGGTCGAGGGCTCGTAGCCCGAGATTCCATTCAAACTGAGGTTGAATTACTTCGGCGAAGGCTCATGGCTTGAGTCCCAGTTTAACCATAGTTGAACCTTGTTGATTTTTATTTTGGGTCTAGGGCTTGTAGCCCGAGTGTCGATTCAACTGAGGTTGAATTACTTCGGTGAAGGATCATGGACTGAGTCCTAATTCAAGAGTAGTTGAACCTTGTTGATTTTTTTGGGTCGAGGGCTCGTAGCTCGACTGTCGATTCAACTGAGGTTGAATTACTTCGGCAAAGGCTCATGGCCGGAGTCCCAATTCAACCATTGTTGAACCTTACTGATTTTTTAGGGTAGAGGGCTCGTAGACCGAATGTCGATTCAACTGAGGTTGAATTACTTCAGCGAAGGCTCATGGCCTAAGTCCCATTTCAACCGTAATTAAACCTTGTTGATTTTTTTGGGTTGAGGGCTCGTAGCCCGAGTGTCGATTCAATTGAGGTTGAATTACTTCGGTGAAGGCTCATTGCCTGAGTCCCAGTTCAACCGTAGTTGAACCTTGTTGATTTATTTTTTGGGACGCGGGCTCGTAGCCCGAGTGTCGGTTCAACTAAGGATGAATTACTTCGGCGAAGGCTCATGGCCTGAGTCCTAGTTCAACCGTAGTTGAACCTTGTTGATATTTTTTGGGTCGAGGGCTCTTAGCTCGAGTGTCGATTCAACTGAGGTTGATTTACTTCAGCGAAGGCTCATGGCCTGAGTCCCAGTTCAACCGTAGTTGAACCTTGTTGATATTTATTTTAGGTCGAGGGCTCGTAGCCCGAGTGTCGATTAAACTGAGGTTGATTTACTTCAGCGAAGGCTCATGGCCTGAGTCCCAGTTCAACCATAGTTGAACCTTGTTGATTTTTATTTTGGGTCGAGGGCTCCGAGCCCGAATGTCGATTCAACTGAGGCTGAATTATTTTGGCGAAGGATAATGGACTGAGTCCTAATTCAAGCGTAGTTGAACCTTGTTGATGTTTTTGGGTCGAGGGCTCGTAGCCCGATTGTCGATTCAACTGAGGTTGAATTACTTCGGCAAAGGCTCATGGCCTGAGTCCCAATTCAACCGTAGTTGAACCTTGCTGATGTTTTTAGGGTTTAAGGCTCGTAGCCCGAGTGTCAATTAAACTTGGGTTGAATTACTTCGGCGAAGGCTCATGGCCTGAGTACCAGTTCAACTGTAGTTGAACCTTGTTGATTTTTATTTTGGGTCAAGGGCTCGTAGCCCGAGTGTAGATTCAACTGAGGTTGAATTACATCGGCAAAAGATCATGGACAGAGTCCTAATTCAAGCGTAGTTGAACCTTGTTGATTTTTTTGGGTCGAGGGCTCGTAGCCCGATTGTCGATTCAACTGAGGTAGAATTACTTCGACAAAGTCTCATGGACTGAGTCCCAATTCAACCGTAGTTGAACCTTGCTGATTTTTTTAGGGTCGAGGGCTCGTAGCCCGAATGTGGATTCAACCGAGGTTGAATTACTTTGGCGAAGGCTCGTGGCCTGAGTCCCTGTTCAACTGTAGTTGAACCTTGTTGATATTTTTTTGGGTCGAGGGCTCGTAGCCCGAGTGTCGATTCAACTGAGTTTGAATTAATTCGGCAAAAGCTCATGGCCTGAGTCCAAATTCAACCGTAGTTGAACCTTGCTGATTTTTTAGGGTCGAGGGCTCGTAGCCCGACTGTCGATTCAACTGAGGTTGAATTACTTCGGCGAAGGCTCATGGGCTGAGTCCCAGTTCAACCGTAGTTGAACCTTGTTGATTTTTTTAGGTCGAGGGCTCGTAGCCCGAGTGTCGACTCAATTGAGGTTGAATTACTTCGGCGAAGGCTCACAGCTTGAGTCCCAATTCAACCGTAGTTGAACCTTGTTGATTTATTTTTTGGGTCGAGGGCTCGTAGCCGGAGTGTCGATTCAACTAATGTTGAATTACTTTGGCGAAGGCTCATGGCCTGAGTCCCAGTTAAACTGTAGTTGAACCTTGTTGATATTTTTTTGGGTCGAGGGCTCGTAGCCCAAGTGTCGATTCAACTGAGTTTGAATAACTTCGGCGAAGGGTCATGGCATGAGTCCCAATTCAACCGTAGTTGAACCTTGTTGATTATTTTTTTGGGTCGAGGTCTTTTAGCCCGGTCAATTCAACTGAGATTGAATTACTTCAGCGAAGGCTCATGGCTTGAGTCCTAGTTCAACCGTAGTTTAACTTTATTGATTTTTTTTGGTCGAGGGCTCGTAGCCCGAGATTCCATTCAAACTGAGGTTGAATTACTTCGGCGAAGGCTCATGGCCTGAGTCCCAGTTTAACCATAGTTGAACCTTGTTGATTTTTATTTTGGGTCTAGGGCTTGTAGCCCGAGTGTCGATTCAACTGAGGTTGAATTACTTCGGTGAAGGATCATGGACTGAGTCCTAATTCAAGAGTAGTTGAACCTTGTTGATTTTTTTGGGTCGAGGGCTCGTAGCTCGACTGTCGATTCAACTGAGGTTGAATTACTTCGGCAAAGGCTCATGGCCGGAGTCCCAATTCAACCATTGTTGAACCTTACTGATTTTTTAGGGTAGAGGGCTCGTAGACCGAATGTCGATTCAACTGAGGTTGAATTACTTCAGCGAAGGCTCATGGCCTAAGTCCCATTTCAACCGTAATTAAACCTTGTTGATTTTTTTGGGTTGAGGGCTCGTAGCCCGAGTGTCGATTCAATTGAGGTTGAATTACTTCGGTGAAGGCTCATTGCCTGAGTCCCAGTTCAACCGTAGTTGAACCTTGTTGATTTATTTTTTGGGACGCGGGCTCGTAGCCCGAGTGTCGGTTCAACTAAGGATGAATTACTTCGGCGAAGGCTCATGGCCTGAGTCCTAGTTCAACCGTAGTTGAACCTTGTTGATATTTTTTGGGTCGAGGGCTCTTAGCTCGAGTGTCGATTCAACTGAGGTTGATTTACTTCAGCGAAGGCTCATGGCCTGAGTCCCAGTTCAACCGTAGTTGAACCTTGTTGATATTTATTTTAGGTCGAGGGCTCGTAGCCCGAGTGTCGATTAAACTGAGGTTGATTTACTTCAGCGAAGGCTCATGGCCTGAGTCCCAGTTCAACCATAGTTGAACCTTGTTGATTTTTATTTTGGGTCGAGGGCTCCTAGCCCGAATGTCGATTCAACTGAGGCTGAATTATTTTGGCGAAGGATAATGGACTGAGTCCTAATTCAAGCGTAGTTGAACCTTGTTGATGTTTTTGGGTCGAGGGCTCGTAGCCCGATTGTCGATTCAACTGAGGTTGAATTACTTCGGCAAAGGCTCATGGCCTGAGTCCCAATTCAACCGTAGTTGAACCTTGCTGATGTTTTTAGGGTTTAAGGCTCGTAGCCCGAGTGTCAATTAAACTTGGGTTGAATTACTTCGGCGAAGGCTCATGGCCTGAGTACCAGTTCAACTGTAGTTGAACCTTGTTGATTTTTATTTTGGGTCAAGGGCTCGTAGCCCGAGTGTAGATTCAACTGAGGTTGAATTACATCGGCAAAAGATCATGGACAGAGTCCTAATTCAAGCGTAGTTGAACCTTGTTGATTTTTTTGGGTCGAGGGCTCGTAGCCCGATTGTCGATTCAACTGAGGTAGAATTACTTCGACAAAGTCTCATGGACTGAGTCCCAATTCAACCGTAGTTGAACCTTGCTGATTTTTTTAGGGTCGAGGGCTCGTAGCCCGAATGTGGATTCAACCGAGGTTGAATTACTTTGGCGAAGGCTCGTGGCCTGAGTCCCTGTTCAACTGTAGTTGAACCTTGTTGATATTTTTTTGGGTCGAGGGCTCGTAGCACGATTGTCGATTCAACTGAGGTTGAATTACTTCGGCAAAGGCTCATGGCCTGAGTCCAAATTCAACCGTAGTTGAACCTTGCTGATTTTTTAGGGTCGAGGGCTCGTAGCCCGACTGTCGATTCAACTGAGGTTGAATTACTTCGGCGAAGGCTCATGGGCTGAGTCCCAGTTCAACCGTAGTTGAACCTTGTTGATTTTTTTTAGGTCGAGGGCTTGTAGCCCGAGTGTCGACTCAATTGAGGTTGAATTACTTCGGCGAAGGCTAACAGCTTGAGTCTTAGTTCAACCGTAGTTGAACCTTGTTGATTTATTTTTTGGGTCGAGGGCTCGTAGCCCGAGTGTCGATTCAACTAATGTTGAATTACTTTGGCGAAGGCTCATGGCCTGAGTCCCAGTTAAATTGTAGTTGAACCTTGTTGATATTTTTTTGGGTCGAGGGCTCGTAGCCCAAGTGTCGATTCAACTGAGTTTGAATAACTTCGGCGAAGGGTCATGGCATGAGTCCCAATTCAACCGTAGTTGAACCTTGTTGATTATTTTTTTGGGTCGAGGTCTTTTGGCCCGGTCAATTCAACTGAGATTGAATTACTTCAGCGAAGGCTTATGGCTTGAGTCCTAGTTCAACCGTAGTTTAACTTTGTTGATTTTTTTTGGTCGAGGGCTCGTAGCCCGAGATTCCATTCAAACTGAGGTTGAATTACTTCGGCGAAGGCTAATGGCCTGAGTCCCAGTTTAACCATAGTTGAACCTTGTTGATTTTTATTTTGGGTCTAGGGCTTGTAGCCCGAGTGTCGATTCAACTGAGGTTGAATTACTTCGGTGAAGGATCATGGACTGAGTCCTAATTCAAGAGTAGTTGAACCTTGTTGATTTTTTTGGGTCGAGGGCTCGTAGCTCGACTGTCGATTCAACTGAGGTTGAATTACTTCGGCAAAGGCTCATGGCCGGAGTCCCAATTCAACCATAGTTGAACCTTACTGATTTTTTAGGGTAGAGGGCTCGTAGACCGAATGTCGATTCAACTGAGGTTGAATTACTTCAGCGAAGGCTCATGGCCTAAGTCCCATTTCAACCGTAATTAAACCTTGTTGATTTTTTTTGGGTTGAGGGCTCGTAGCCCGAGTGTCGATTCAATTGAGGTTGAATTACTTCGGTGAAGGCTCATTGCCTGAGTCCCAGTTCAACCGTAGTTGAACCTTGTTGATTTATTTTTTGGGACGCGGGCTCGTACCCCGAGTGTCGGTTCACTTAAGGATGAATTACTTCGGCGAAGGCTCATGGCCTGAGTCCTAGTTCAACCGTAGTTGAACCTTATTGATATTTTTTGGGTCGAGGGCTCTTAGCTCGAGTGTCGATTCAACTGAGGTTGATTTACTTCAGCGAAGGCTCATGGCCTGAGTCCCAGTTCAACCGTAGTTGAACCTTGTTGATATTCATTTTAAGTCGAGGGCTCGTAGCCCGAGTGTCGATTAAACTGAGGTTGATTTACTTCAGCGAAGGCTCATGGCCTGAGTCCCAGTTCAACCATAGTTGAACCTTGTTGATTTTTATTTTGGGTCGAGGGCTCCTAGCCCGAATGTCGATTCAACTGAGGCTGAATTATTTTGGCGAAGGATAATGGACTGAGTCGTAATTCAAGCGTAGTTGAACCTTGTTGATGTTTTTGGGTCGAGGGCTCGTAGCCCGATGGTCGATTCAACTGAGGTTGAATTACTTCGGCAAAGGCTCATGGCCTGAGTCCCAATTCAACCGTAGTTGAACCTTGCTGATTTTTTTAGGGTTTAAGGCTCGTAGCCCGAGTGTCGATTAAACTTGGGTTGAATTACTTCGGCGAAGGCTCATGGCCTGAGTACCAGTTCAACTGTAGTTGAACCTTGTTGATTTTTATTTTGGGTCAAGGGCTAGTAGCCCGAGTGTAGATTCAACTGAGGTTGAATTACATCGGCAAAGGATCATGGACATAGTCCTAATTCAAGCGTAGTTGAACCTTGTTGATTTTTTTGGGTCGAGGGCTCGTAGCCCGATTGTCGATTCAACTGAGGTTGAATTACTTCGACAAAGGCTCATGGACTGAGTCCCAATTCAACCGTAGTTGAACCTTGCTGATTTTTTTAGGGTCGAGGGCTCGTAGCCCGAATGTGGATACAACTGAGGTTGAATTACTTTGGCGAAGGCTCATGGCCTGAGTCCCTGTTCAACCGTAGTTGAACCTTGTTGATTTTTTTTTGGGTCGAGGGCTCGTAGCTCGAGTGTCGCTTCAATTGATGTTGAATTACTTCGGTGAAGGCTCATGGCCTGAGTCCCAGTTCAACTGTAGTTGAATCTTGTTAATTTTTATTTTGAGTCGAGGGCTCGTAGCCCGAGTGTAGATTCAACTGAGGTTGAATTACTTTGGCGAAGGATCATGGACTAAGTCCTAATTCAAGCGTAGTTGAACCTTGTTGATTTTTTTGGGTCGAGGGCTCGTAGCCCGATTGTCGATTTAACTGAGCTTGAATTAATTCGACAAAGGCTCATGGAGTGAGTCCCAATTCAACCGTAGTTGAACCTTGCTGATATTTTTAGGGTCGAGGGCTCATAGCCCGAATGTGGATTCAAGCGAGGTTGAATTACTTCGGCGAAGGATCACGGCCTGAGTCCCTGTTCAACCGTAGTTGAACCTTGTTATTTTTTTTGGGTCGAGGGCTCATAGCGCGAGTGTCGCTTCAGTTGAAGTTGAATTACTTCGGCGAAGGCTGATGGACAGAGTCCCAGTTCAAACGTAGTTGAACCTTGTTGATTTAATTTTTGGGTCGAGGGCTCGTAGCCCGAGTGTCTATTCAACTAAGGTTGAATTACTTCGGTGAAGGCTCATGGCCTGAGTCCTAGTTCAACCGTAGTTGAACCTTGTTGATGTTTTTTTGAGTCGAGGGCTCGTAGCTCGAGTGTCGATTCAACTGAGGTTGAATTACTTCGGTGAAGGCTCATGGCCTTAGTCCCAGTTCAACCGTACTTGAACCTTGTTGATTTTTATTTTTGGTCGAGGGCTCGTAGCCCGAGTGTCGATTAAACTGAGGTTGAATTACTTCGGCAAATGCTCATGGCCGGAGTCCCAGTTCAACCGTAGTTGAACCTTGTTGATTTTTATTTTGGGTCGAGGGCTCGTAGCCCGAGTGTCGATTCAACTGAGGTTGAATTATTTCGGCGAAGGAACATGGCCTGAGTCCCAGTTCAACCGTAGTTGAACCTTGTTGATATTTTTTTTGTCGAGGGCTCTTAGCCCTAGTGTCGATTCAACTGAGTTTGATTTACTTCGGCGAAGGCTCATGGCATGAGTCCCAATTCAGCCGTAGTTGAACTTTGTTGATTTTTTTTGGTCGAGGGCTCGTAGCCCGAGATTCGATTCAACTGAGGTTGAATTACTTCGGCGAAGGCTCATGGCCTGAGTCCTAGTATAACCGTAGTTGAATCTTGTTGACTTTTATTTTGGGTCGAGGGCTCGTAGCCCAAGTGTCGATTCAACTGAGGTTGAATTACTTCAGCGAAGGATCATGGACTGAGTCCTAATTAAAGCGTAGTTGAACCTTTTTGATTTTTTTGGGTCGAGGGCTCGTAGCCCGATTGTCGATTCAACTGAGGTTGAATTACTTCGGCAAAGGCTCATGGCCTGAGTGCCAATTCAACCGTAGTTGAACCTTGCTGATTTTTTAGGGTCGAGGGCTCGTAGCCCGAGTGTCGACTCAATTGAGGTTGAATTACTTCGGCAAAGGCTCGCAGCTTGAGTCCCAGTTCAACAGTAGTTGAACCTTGTTGATTTATTTTTTGGTCGAGGGCTCGTAGCCCGAGTGTCGACTCAACTAAGGTTGAATTACTTTGGCGAAGGCTCATGGCCTGAGTCCCAGTTCAACTGTAGTTGAACCTTGTTGATATTTTTTTGGGTCGAGGGCTCGTAGCCCGAGTGTCGATTCAACTGAGTTTGAATAACTTCGGCAAAGGGTCATGGCATGAGTCCCAATTCAACCGTAGTTGAACATTGTTGATTTTTTTTGGGTCGAGGGCTCGTAGCCTATGTGTCGGTTCAACTGAGGTTGAATTACTTCGGCGAAGGCTCATGACCCGAGTCCCAATTCAACCGTAGTTGAACCTTGTTGATTATTTTCTTGGTCGAGGGCTCGTAGCCCGAGATTCCATTCAACTGAGGTTGAATTACTTCGGCGAAGGCTCATGGCCTGAGACCCAGTTTAACCATAGTTGAACCTTGTTGATTTTTATTTTGGGTCGAGGGCTTGTAGCCCTAGTGTCGATTCAACTGAGGTTGAATTACTTCGGCGAAGGATCATGGACTGAGTCCTAATTCAAAAATAGTTGAACCTTGTTGATTTTTTTGGGTCGAGGGCTCGTAGCCCGACTGTCGATTCAACTGAGGTTGAATTACTTTGGCAAAGGCTCATGGCCGGAGTCCCAATTCAACCGTAGTTGAACCTTGCTGATTTTTTAGGGTGGAGGGCTCGTAGACCGAATGTCGATTCAACTGAGGTTGAATTACTTCGACGAAGGCTCATGGCCTGAGTCCCATTTCAATCGTAATTAAACCTTGTTGATTTTTTTTTGGTTTGAGGGCTCGTAGCCCGAGTGTCGATTCAATTAAGGTTGAATTACTTCGGTGAAGGCTCATAGCATGAGTCCCAGTTCAACCGTAGTTGTAGCTTGTTGATTTGTTTTTTGGGTCGCAGGCTCATAGCCTGAGTGTCGGTTCAACTAAGGTTGAATTACTTCGGCGAAGGCTCATAGACTGAGTCCTAGTTCAACCATAGTTGAACCTTGTTGATATTTTTTGGGTCGAGGGCTCTTAGCCCGAGTGTCGATTCAACTGAAGTTGATTTACTTCAGCGAAGGCTCATGGCCTGAGTCCCAGTTCAGCCGTAGTTGAACCTTGTTGATTTTTATTTTAGGTCGAGGGCTCGTAGCCCGAGTGTCGATTAAACTGAGGTTGATTTACTTCAACGAAGTCTCATGGCCTAAGTCCCAGTTCAACCGTAGTTGAACCTTGTTGATTTTTATTTTGGGTCGAGGGCTCGTAGCCCGAGTGTCGATTCAACTGAGGTTGAATTATTTCGGCGAAGGATCATGGACTGAGTCCTAATTCAAGCGTAGTTGAACCTTGTTGATGTTTTTGGGTCGAGGGCTCTTAGCCCGATTGTCGATTCAACTGAGGTTGAATTACTTCAGTGAAGGCTCATGGCCTTAGTCCTAGTTCAACCGTACTTGAACCTTGTTGATTTTTATTTTTGGTCGAAGGCTTGTAGCCCGAGTGTCGATTAAACTGAGGTTGAATTACTTAGGCAAAGGCTCATGGCCTGAGTCCCAGTTCAATCGTAGTTGAACCTTGTTGATTTTTATTTTGGGTCGAGGGCTCGTAGCCCGAGTGTCGATTCAACTGAGGTTGAATTATTTCGGCGAAGGAACATGGCCTGAGTCGTAGTTCAACCGTAGTTGAACCTTGTTGATATGTTTTGTCGAGGGTTCTTAGCCCTAGTGTCGATTCAACAGAGTTTGATTTACTTCGGCGAAGGCTCATGGCATGAGTCCCAATTCAACCGTAGTTGAACTTTGTTGATTTTGTTTGGTCGAGGGCTCGTAGCCCGAGATTCGATTCAACTGAGGTTGAATTACTTCGGCGAAGGCTCATGGCCTGAGTCCCAGTTTAACCGTAGTTGAATCTTGTTGATTTTTATTTTGGGTCGAGGGCTCGTAGCCCAAGTGTCGATTCAACTGAGGTTGAATTACTTCAGCGAAGGATCATGGACTGAGTCCTAATTAAAGCGTAGTTGAACCTTTTTGATTTTTTTGGGTCGAGGGCTCGTAGCCCGATTGTCGATTCAACTGAGGTTGAATTACTTCGGCAAAGGCTCATGGCCTGAGTCCCAATTCAATCGTAGTTGAACCTTGCTGATTTTTTAGGGTCGAGGGCTCGTAGCCCGACTGTCGATTCAACTGAGGTTGAATTACTTCGGCGAAGGCTCATGGGCTGAGTCCCAGTTCAACCTTAGTTGAACCTTGTTGATTTTTTTAGGTCGAGGGCTCGTAGCCCGAGTGTCGACTCAATTGAGGTTGAATTACTTCGGCGAAGGCTCACAGCTTGAGTCCCAGTTCAACCGTAGTTGAACCTTGTTGATTTATTTTTTGGGTCGAGGGCTCGTAGCCCGAGTGTCGATTCAACTAAGGTTGAATTACTTTGGCGTAGGCTCATGTCCTGAGACCCAGTTCAACTGTAGTTGAACCTTGTTGATATTTTTTTGGGTCGAGGGCTCGTAGCCCGATTGTCGATTCAACTGAGTTTGAATAACTTCGGCGAAGGGTCATGCATGAGTCCCAATTCAACCGTAGTTGAACAATGTTGATTTTTTTTGGGCCGAGGGCTCGTAGCCTGAGTGTCGATTCAACTGAGGTTGAATTACTTCGGCGAAGGCTCATGACCCGAGTCCCAATTCAACCGTAGTTGAACCTTGTTGATTATTTTTTTGGGTCGAGGTCTTTTAGCCCGGTCAATTCAACTGAGGTTGAATTACTTCAGCGAAGGCTCATGGCCTGAGTCCTAGTTCAACCGTAGTTGAACTTTGTTGATTTTTTTTGGTGGAGGGCTCGTAGCCCGAGATTCCATTCAACTGAGGTTGAATTACTTCGGCGAAGGCTCATGGCCTGAGTCCCAGTTCAACCATAGTTGAACCTTGTTGATTTTTATTTTAGGTCGAGGGCTCGTAGCCCGAGTGTCGATTAAACTGAGGTTGATTTACTTCAATGAAGGCTCATGGCCTAAGTCCCAGTTCAACTGTAGTTGAACCTTGTTGATTTTTATTTTGGGTCGAGGGCTCGTAGCCCGAGTGTCGATTCAACTGAGGTTGAATTATTTTGGCGAAGGATCATGGACTGAGTCCTAATTCATGCGCAGTTGAACCTTGTTGATGTTTTTGGGTCGAGGGCTCGTAGCCCGATTGTCGATTCAACTAAGGTTGAATTACTTCAGTGAAGGCTCATGGCCTTAGTCCTAGTTCAACCGTACTTGAACCTTGTTGATTTTTATTTTTGGTCGAGGGCTTGTAGCCCGAGTGTCGATTAAACTGAGGTTGAATTACTTAGGCAAAGGCTCATGGCCTGAGTCCCAGTTCAATCGTAGTTGAACCTTGTTGATTTTTATTTTGGGTCGAGGGCTCGTAGCCCGAGTGTCGATTCAACTGAGGTTGAATTATTTCGGCGAAGGAACATGGCCTGAGTCCTAGTTCAACCGTAGTTGAACCTTGTTGATATGTTTTGTCGAGGGTTCTTAGCCCTAGTGTCGATTCAACTGAGTTTGATTTACTTCGGCGAAGGCTCATGGCATGAGTCCCAATTCAACCGTAGTTGAACTTTGTTTATTTTTTTTGGTCGAGGGCTCGTAGCCCGAGATTCGATTCAACTGAGGTTGAATTACTTCGGCGAAGGCTCATGGCCTGAGTCCCAGTTTAACCGTAGTTGAATCTTATTGATTTTTATTTTGGGTCGAGGGCTCGTAGCCCAAGTGTCGATTCAACTGAGGTTGAATTACTTCACCGAAGGATCATGGACTGAGTCCTAATTAAAGCGTAGTTGAACCTTTTTGATTTTTTTGGGTCGAGGGCTCGTAGCCCGATTGTCGATTCAACTGAGGTTGAATTACTTCGGCAAAGGCTCATGGCCTGAGTCCCAATTCAATCGTAGTTGAACCTTGCAGATTTTTTAGGGTCGAGGGCTCGTAGCCCGACTGTCGATTCAACTGAGGTTGAATTACTTCGGCGAAGGCTCATGGGCTGAGTCCCAGTTCAACCTTAGTTGAACCTTGTTGATTTTTTTTAGGTCGAGGGCTCGTAGCCCGAGTGTCGACTCAATTGAGGTTGAATTACTTCGGCGAAGGCTCACAGCTTGAGTCCCAGTTCAACCGTAGTTGAAACTTGTTGATTTATTTTTTGGGTCGAGGGCTCGTAGCCCGAGTGTCGATTCAACTAAGGTTGAATTACTTTGGCGAAGTCTCATGTCCTAAGACCCAGTTCAACTGTAGTTGAACCTTGTTGATATTTTTTTGGGTCGAGGGCTCGTAGCCCGATTGTCGATTCAACTGAGTTTGAATAACTTCGGTGAAGGGTCATGCATGAGTCCCAATTCAACCGTAGTTGAACAATGTTGATTTTTTTTGGGTCGAGGGCTCGTAGCCTGAGTGTCGATTCAACTGAGGTTGAATTACTTTGGCGAAGGCTCATGACCCAAGTCCCAATTCAACCGTAGTTGAACCTTGTTGATTTTGTTTTGGGTCGAGGGCTTTTAGCCAGAGTGTCAATTCAACTGAGGTTGAATTACTTCGGCGAAGGCTCATGGCCCGAGTCCTAGTTCAACCGTAGTTGAACTTTGTTGATTTTTTTGGGTCGAGGGCTCGTAGCCCAAGTTTCGATTCAACTGAGGTTGAATTACTTCAGCGAAGGATCATGGACTGAGTCCTAATTAAAGCGTAGTTGAACCTTTTTGATTTTTTTGGGTCGAGGGCTCGTAGCCCGATTGTCGATTCAACTGAGGTTGAATTACTTCGGCAAAGGCTCATGGCCTGAGTCCCAATTCAATCGTAGTTGAACCTTGCAGATTTTTTAGGGTCGAGGGCTCGTAGCCCGACTGTCGATTCAACTGAGGTTGAATTACTTCGGCGAAGGCTCATGGGCTGAGTCCCAGTTCAACCTTAGTTGAACCTTGTTGATTTTTTTTAGGTCGAGGGCTCGTAGCCCGAGTGTCGACTCAATTGAGGTTGAATTACTTCGGTGAAGGCTCACAGCTTGAGTCCCAGTTCAACCGTAGTTGAAACTTGTTGATTTATTTTTTGGGTCGAGGGCTCGTAGCCCGAGTGTCGATTCAACTAAGGTTGAATTACTTTGGCGAAGTCTCATGTCCTGAGACCCAGTTCAACTGTAGTTGAACCTTGTTGATATTTTTTTGGGTCGAGGGCTCGTAGCCCGATTGTCGATTCAAATGAGTTTGAAAAACTTCGGCGAAGGGTCATGCATGAGTCCCAATTCAACCGTAGTTGAACAATGTTGATTTTTTTTGGGTCGAGGGCTCGTAGCCTGAGTGTCGATTCAACTGAGGTTGAATTACTTCGGCGAAGGCTCATGACCCGAGTCCCAATTCAACCGTAGTTGAATCTTGTTGATTATTTTTTTGGGTCGAGGTCTTTTAGCCCGATCAATTCAACTGAGGTTGAATTACTTCAGCGAAGGCTCATGGGCTGAGTCCTAGTTCAACCGTAGTTGAACTTTGTTGATTTTTTTTTGGTGGAGGGCTCGTAGCACGAGTGTCGATTAAACTGATGTTGAATTACTTCGGCGAAGGCTCATGGCCTGAGTCCCAGTTCAACTGTAGTTGAACCTTGTTGATTTTTATTTTTGGTCGAGGGCTCATAGCCCGAGTGTCGATTATACTGAGGTTGAATTATTTCGGCGAAGGATCATGGCCTGAGTCCCAGTTCAACCATAGTTGAACCTTGTTGATTTTTATTTTGGGTCGAGGGCTCGTAGCCCGAGTGTCGATTCAACTGAGGTTGAATTATTTCGGCGAAGGATCATGGACTGAGTCCTAATTCAAGCGTAGTTGAACCTTGTTGATGTTTTTGGGTCGAGGGCTCGTAGCCCGATTGTCGATTCAACTGAGGTTGAATTACTTCAGTGAAGGCTCATGGCCTTAGTCCTAGTTCAACCGTACTTGAACCTTGTTGATTTTTATTTTTGGTCGAGGGCTTGTAGCCCGAGTGTCGATTAAACTGAGGTTGAATTACTTAGGCAAAGGCTCATGGCCTGAGTCCCAGTTCAATCGTAGTTGAACCTTGTTGATTTTTATTTTGGGTCGAGGGCTCATAGCCCGAGTGTCGATTCAACTGAGGTTGAATTATTTCGGCAAAGGAACATGGCCTGAGTCCCAGTTCAACCGTAGTTGAACCTTGTTGATATGTTTTGTCGAGTGTTCTTAGCCCTAGTGTCGATTCAACTGAGTTTGATTTACTTCGGCGAAGGTTCGTGGCATGAGTCCCAATTCAACCGTAGTTGAACTTTGTTGATTTCTTTTGGTCGAGGGCTCGTAGCCCGAGATTCGATTCAACTGAGGTTGAATTACTTCGGCAAAGACTCATGGCCTGAGTCCCAGTTTAACCGTAGTTGAATCTTGTTGATTTTTATTTTGGGTCGAGGGCTCGTAGCCCAAGTGTCGATTCAACTGAGGTTGAATTACTTCATCGAAGGATCATGGACTAAGTCCTAATTAAAGCGTAGTTGAACCTTTTTGATTTTTTTGGGTCGAGGGCTCGTAGCCCGATTGTCGATTCAACTGAGGTTGAATTACTTCGGCAAAGGCTCATGGCCTGAGTCCCAATTCAATCGTAGTTGAACCTTGCTGATTTTTTAGGGTCGAGGGCTCGTAGCCCGACTGTCGATTCAACTGAGGTTGAATTACTTCGGCGAAGGCTCATGGGCTGAGTCCCAGTTCAACCGTAGTTGAACCTTGTTGATTTTTTTAGGTCGAGGGCTCGTAGCCCGAGTGTCGACTCAATTGAGGTTGAATTACTTCGGCGAAGGCTCACAGCTTGAGTCCCAGTTCAACCGTAGTTGAACCTTGTTGATTTATTTTTTGGGTCGAGGGCTCGTAGCCCGAGTGTCGATTCAACTAAGGTTGAATTACTTTGGTGAAGGCTCATGTCCTGAGACCCAGTTCAACTGTAGTTGAACCTTGTTGATATTTTTTTGGGTCGAGGGCTCGTAGCCCGATTGTCGATTCAACTGAGTTTGAATAACTTCGGCGAAGGGTCATGCATGAGTCCCAATTCAACCGTAGTCGAACATTGTTGATTTTTTTTGGGTTGAGGGCTCGTAGCCTGAGTGTCGATTCAACTGAGGTTGAATTACTTCGGCGAAGGCTCATGACCCGAGTCCCAATTCAACCGTAGTTGAACCTTGTTGATTATTTTTTTGGGTCGAGGTCTTTTAGCCCGATCAATTCAACTGAGGTTGAATTACTTCAGCGAAGGCTCATGGGCAGAGTCCTAGTTCAACCGTAGTTGAACTTTGTTGATATTTTTTTTTGGTGGAGGGCTCGTAGCCCGAGATTCCATTCAACTGAGGTTGAATTACTTTGGCGAAGGCTCATGGCCTGAGTCCCAGTTCAACCGTAGTTGAACCTTGTTGATTTTTATTTTAGGTCGAGGGATCGTAGCCCGAGTGTCGATTAACTTGAGGTTGATTTACTTCAACGAAGGCTCATGGCCTAAGTCCCAGTTCAACCGTAGTTGAACCTTGTTGATTTTTATTTTGGGTCGAGGGCTCGTAGCCCGAGTGTCGATTCAACTGAGGTTGAATTATTTCGGCGAAGGATCATGGACTGAGTCCTAATTCAAGCGTAGTTGAACCTTGTTGATGTTTTTGGGTTGAGGGCTCGTAGCCCGATTGTCGATTCAACTGAGGTTGAATTACTTCAGTGAAGGCTCATGGCCTTAGTCCTAGTTCAACCGTACTTGAACCTTGTTGATTTTTATTTTTGGTCGAGGGCTTGTAGCCCGAGTGTCGATTAAACTGAGGTTGAATTACTTAGGCAAAGGCTCATGGCCTGAGTCCCAGTTCAATCGTAGTTGAACCTTGTTGATTTTTATTTTGGGTCGAGGGCTCGTAGCCCGAGTGTCGATTCAACTGAGGTTGAATTATTTCGGCGAAGGAACATGGCCTGAGTCCCAGTTCAACCGTAGTTGAACCTTGTTGATATGTTTTATCGAGGGTTCTTAGCCCTAGTGTCGATTCAACTGAGTTTGATTTACTTCGGCGAAGGCTCATGGCATGAGTCCCAATTCAACCGTAGTTGAACTTTGTTGATTTTTTTTGGTCGAGGGCTCGTAGACCGAGATTCGATTCAACTGAGGTTGAATTACTTCGGCGAAGGCTCGTGGCCTGAGTCCCAGTTTAACCGTAGTTGAATCTTGTTGATTTTTGTTTTGGGTCGAGGGCTCGTAGCCCAAGTGTCGATTCAACTGAGGTTGAATTACTTCAGCGAAGGATCAAGGACTAAGTCCTAATTAAAGCGTAGTTGAACCTTTTTGATTTTTTTGGGTCGAGGGCTCGTAGCTCGATTGTCGATTCAACTGAGGTTGAATTACTTCAGTGAAGGCTCATGGCCTGAGTCCCAGTTCAATCGTAGTTGAACCTTGTTGATATTTTTTTAGGTCGAGGACTCATAGCCCAAGTGTCGATTCAACTGAGGTTAAATTACTTCGGCGAAGGCTCATGGGCTGAGTCCCAGTTCAACCGTAGTTGAACCTTGTTGATTTTTTTAGGTCGAGGGCTCGTAGCCCGAGTGTCGACTCAATTGAGGTTGAATTACTTCGGCGAAGGCTCACAGCTTGAGTCCCAGTTCAACCGTAGTTGAACCTTGTTGATTTATTTTTTGGGTCGAGGGCTCGTAGCCCGAGTGTCGATTCAACTAAGGTTGAATTACTTTGGTGAAGGCTCATGTCCTGAGACCCAGTTCAACTGTAGTTGAACCTTGTTGATATTTTTTTGGGTCGAGGGCTCGTAGCCCGATTGTCGATTCAACTGAGTTTGAATAACTTCGGCGAAGGGTCATGCATGAGTCCCAATTCAATCGTAGTCGAACATTGTTGATTTTTTTTGGGTCGAGGGCTCGTAGCCTGAGTGTCGATTCAACTGAGGTTGAATTACTTCGGCGAAGGCTCATGACCCGAGTCCCAATTCAACCGTAGTTGAACCTTGTTGATTATTTTTTTGGGTCGAGGTCTTTTAGCCCGATCAATTCAACTGAGGTTGAATTACTTCAGCGAAGGCTCATGGGCTAAGTCCTAGTTCAACCGTAGTTGAACTTTGTTTATTTTTTTTTTTGGTGGAGGGCTCGTAGCCCGAGATTCCATTCAACTGAGGTTGAATTACTTCGGCGAAGGCTCATGGCCTGAGTCCCAGTTCAACCGTAGTTGAACCTTGTTGATTTTTATTTTAGGTCGAGGGCTCGTAGCCCGAGTGTCTATTAACCTGAGGTTTATTTACTTCAACGAAGGCTCATGGACTAAGTCCCAGTTCAACCGTAGTTGAACCTTGTTGATTTTTATTTTGGGTCGAGGGCTCGTAGCCCGAGTGTCGATTCAACTGAGGTTGAATTATTTCGGCGAAGGATCATGGACTGAGTCCTAATTCAAGCGTAGTTGAACCTTGTTGATGTTTTTGGGTCGAGGGCTCGTAGCCCGATTGTCGATTCAACTGAGGTTGAATTACTTCAGTGAAGGCTCATGGCCTTAGTCCTAGTTCAACCGTACTTGAACCTTGTTGATTTTTATTTTTGGTCGAGGGCTTGTAGCCCGAGTGTCGATTAAACTGAGGTTGAATTATTTCGGCGAAGGAACATGGCCTGAGTCCCAGTTCAACCGTAGTTGAACCTTGTTGATATGTTTTGTCGAGGGTTCTTAGCCCTAGTGTCGATTCAACTGAGTTTGATTTACTTCGGCGAAGGCTCATGGCATGAGTCCCAATTCAACCGTAGTTGAACTTTGTTGATTTTTTTTGGTCGAGGGCTCGTAGACCGAGATTCGATTCAACTGAGGTTGAATTACTTCGGCGAAGGCTCATGGCCTGAGTCACAGTTTAACCGTAGTTGAATCTTGTTTATTTTTATTTTGGGTCGAGGGCTCGTAGCCCAAGTGTCGATTCAACTGAGGTTGAATTACTTCAGCGAAGGATCATGGACTGAGTCCTAATTAAAGCGTAGTTGAACCTTTTTGATTTTTTTGGGTCGAGGGCTCGTA
This sequence comes from Nicotiana noctiflora, assembly GCA_032618575.1. Lineage (NCBI taxonomy): Eukaryota > Viridiplantae > Streptophyta > Magnoliopsida > Solanales > Solanaceae > Nicotiana > Nicotiana noctiflora. Next base: position 168,700 of record JASVEL010002192.1, read on the forward strand.
GCCCGATTGTCGATTCAACTGAGGTTGAATTACTTCGGCAAAGGCTCATGGCCTGAGTCCCAATTCAATCGTAGTTGAACCTTGCTGATTTTTTAGGGTCGAGGGCTCGTAGCCCGACTGTCGATTCAACTGAGGTTGAATTACTTCGGCGAAGGCTCATGGGCTGAGTCCCAGTTCAACCTTAGTTGAACCTTGTTGATTTTTTTAGGTCGAGGGCTCGTAGCCCGAGTGTCGACTCAATTGAGGTTGAATTACTTCGGCGAAGGCTCACAGCCTGAGTCCCAGTTCAGACGTAGTTGAACCTTGTTGATTTTTATTTTAGGTCGAGGGCTCGTAGCCCGAGTGTCGATTAAACTGAGTTTGATTTACTTCAACGAAGTCTCATGGCCTAAGTCCCAGTTCAACCGTAGTTGAACCTTGTTGATTTTTATTTTGGGTCGAGGGCTCGTAGCCCGAGTGTCGATTCAACTGAGGTTGAATTATTTCGGCGAAGGATCATGGACTGAGTCCTAATTCAAGCGTAGTTGAACCTTGTTGATGTTTTTGGGTCGAGGGCTCTTAGCCCGATTGTCGATTCAACTGAGGTTGAATTACTTCAGTGAAGGCTCATGGCCTTAGTCCTAGTTCAACCGTACTTGAACCTTGTTGATTTTTATTTTTGGTCGAAGGCTTGTAGCCCGAGTGTCGATTAAACTGAGGTTGAATTACTTAGGCAAAGGCTCATGGCCTGAGTCCCAGTTCAATCGTAGTTGAACCTTGTTGATTTTTATTTTGGGTCGAGGGCTCGTAGCCCGAGTGTCGATTCAACTGAGGTTGAATTATTTCGGCGAAGGAACATGGCCTGAGTCGTAGTTCAACCGTAGTTGAACCTTGTTGATATGTTTTGTCGAGGGTTCTTAGCCCTAGTGTCGATTCAACTGAGTTTGATTTACTTCGGCGAAGGCTCATGGCATGAGTCCCAATTCAACCGTAGTTGAACTTTGTTGATTTTGTTTGGTCGAGGGCTCGTAGCCCGAGATTCGATTCAACTGAGGTTGAATTACTTCGGCGAAGGCTCATGGCCTGAGTCCCAGTTTAACCGTAGTTGAATCTTGTTGATTTTTATTTTGGGTCGAGGGCTCGTAGCCCAAGTGTCGATTCAACTGAGGTTGAATTACTTCAGCGAAGGATCATGGACTGAGTCCTAATTAAAGCGTAGTTGAACCTTTTTGATTTTTTTGGGTCGAGGGCTCGTAGCCCGATTGTCGATTCAACTGAGGTTGAATTACTTCGGCAAAGGCTCATGGCCTGAGTCCCAATTCAATCGTAGTTGAACCTTGCTGATTTTTTAGGGTCGAGGGCTCGTAGCCCGACTGTCGATTCAACTGAGGTTGAATTACTTCGGCGAAGGCTCATGGGCTGAGTCCCAGTTCAACCTTAGTTGAACCTTGTTGATTTTTTTAGGTCGAGGGCTCGTAGCCCGAGTGTCGACTCAATTGAGGTTGAATTACTTCGGCGAAGGCTCACAGCTTGAGTCCCAGTTCAACCGTAGTTGAACCTTGTTGATTTATTTTTTGGGTCGAGGGCTCGTAGCCCGAGTGTCGATTCAACTAAGGTTGAATTACTTTGGCGAAGGCTCATGTCCTGAGACCCAGTTCAACTGTAGTTGAACCTTGTTGATATTTTTTTGGGTCGAGGGCTCGTAGCCCGATTGTCGATTCAACTGAGTTTGAATAACTTCGGCGAAGGGTCATGCATGAGTCCCAATTCAACCGTAGTTGAACAATGTTGATTTTTTTTGGGTCGAGGGCTCGTAGCCTGAGTGTCGATTCAACTGAGGTTGAATTACTTCGGCGAAGGCTCATGACCCGAGTCCCAATTCAACCGTAGTTGAACCTTGTTGATTATTTTTTTGGGTCGAGGTCTTTTAGCCCGATCAATTCAACTGAGGTTGAATTACTTCAGCGAAGGCTCATGGGCTGAGTCCTAGTTCAACCGTAGTTGAACTTTGTTGATTTTTTTTTGGTGGAGGGCTCGTAGCCCGAGATTCCATTCAACTGAGGTTGAATTACTTCGGCGAAGGCTCATGGCCTGAGTCCCAGTTCAACCATAGTTGAACCTTGTTGATTTTTATTTTAGGTCGAGGGCTCGTAGCCCGAGTGTCGATTAAACTGAGGTTGATTTACTTCAGCGAAGGCTCATGGCCTGAGTCCCAGTTCAACCGTAGTTGAACCTTGTTGATTTTTATTTTGGGTCGAGGGCTCGTAGCCCGAGTGTCGATTCAACTGAGGTTGAATTATTTCGGCGAAGGATCATGGACTGAGTCCTAATTCAAGCGTAGTTGAACCTTGTTGATGTTTTTGGGTCGAGGGCTCGTAGCCCGATTGTCGATTCAACTAAGGTTGAATTACTTCAGTGAAGGCTCATGGCCTTAGTCCTAGTTCAACCGTACTTGAACCTTGTTGATTTTTATTTTTGGTCGAGGGCTTGTAGCCCGAGTGTCGATTAAACTGAGGTTGAATTACTTAGGCAAAGGCTCATGGCCTGAGTCCCAGTTCAATCGTAGTTGAACCTTGTTGATTTTTATTTTGGGTCGAGGGCTCGTAGCCCGAGTGTCGATTCAACTGAGGTTGAATTATTTCGGCGAAGGAACATGGCCTGAGTCCCAGTTCAACCGTAGTTGAACCTTGTTGATATGTTTTGTCGAGGGTTCTTAGCCCTAGTGTCGATTCAACAGAGTTTGATTTACTTCGGCGAAGGCTCATGGCATGAGTCCCAATTCAACCGTAGTTGAACTTTGTTTATTTTTTTTGGTCGAGGGCTCGTAGCCCGAGATTCGATTCAACTGAGGTTGAATTACTTCGGCGAAGGCTCATGGCCTGAGTCCCAGTTTAACCGTAGTTGAATCTTATTGATTTTTATTTTGGGTCGAGGGCTCGTAGCCCAAGTGTCGATTCAACTGAGGTTGAATTACTTCAGCGAAGGATCATGGACTGAGTCCTAATTAAAGCGTAGTTGAACCTTTTTGATTTTTTTGGGTCGAGGGCTCGTAGTCCGATTGTCGATTCAACTGAGGTTGAATTACTTCGGCAAAGGCTCATGGCCTGAGTCCCAATTCAATCGTAGTTGAACCTTGCTGATTTTTTAGGGTCGAGGGCTCGTAGCCCGACTGTCGATTCAACTGAGGTTGAATTACTTCGGCGAAGGCTCATGGGCTGAGTCCCAGTTCAACCTTAGTTGAACCTTGTTGATTTTTTTAGGTCGAGGGCTCGTAGCCCGAGTGTCGACTCAATTGAGGTTGAATTACTTCGGCGAAGGCTCACAGCTTGAGTCCCAGTTCAACCGTAGTTGAAACTTGTTGATTTATTTTTTGGGTCGAGGGCTCGTAGCCCGAGTGTCGATTCAACTAAGGTTGAATTACTTTGGCGAAGTCTCATGTCCTGAGACCCAGTTCAACTGTAGTTGAACCTTGTTGATATTTTTTTGGGTCGAGGGCTCGTAGCCCGATTGTCGATTCAACTGAGTTTGAATAACTTCGGCGAAGGGTCATGCATGAGTCCCAATTCAACCGTAGTTGAACAATGTTGATTTTTTTTGGGTCGAGGGCTCGTAGCCTGAGTGTCGGTTCAACTGAGGTTGAATTACTTCGGCGAAGACTCATGACCCGAGTCCCAATTCAACCGTAGTTGAATCTTGTTGATTATTTTTTTGGGTCGAGGTCTTTTAGCCCGATCAATTCAACTGAGGTTGAATTACTTCAGCGAAGGCTCATGGGCTGAGTCCTAGTTCAACCGTAGTTGAACTTTGTTGATTTTTTTTTGGTGGAGGGCTCGTAGCCCGAGATTCCATTCAACTGAGGTTGAATTACTTCGGCGAAGGCTCATGGCCTGAGTCCCAGTTCAACCGTAGTTGAACCTTGTTGATTTTTATTTTAGGTCGAGGGCTCGTAGCCCGAGTGTCGATTAAACTGAGGTTGATTTACTTCAACGAAGGCTCATGGCCCAAGTCCCAGTTCAACTGTAGTTGAACATTGTTGATATTTTTTTTTTGGTTGAGGGCTCGTAGCCCGAGTGTCGATTCAACCGAGGTTGAATTACTTCGGCGAAGGCTCGTTCCTTGAGTCCCAGTTCAATCGTAGTTGAACCTTATTGATTGTTTTTTGGTCTAGGGCTCGTAGCCCGTGTGTCGATTCAATTGAGGTTGAATTACTTCGGCGAAGGCTCACAGCTTGAGTCCCAGTTCAACCATAGTTGAAACTTGTTGATTTATTTTTTGGGTCGAGGGCTCGTAGCCCAAGTGTCGATTCAACTAAGGTTGAATTACTTTGGCGAAGTCTCATGTCCTGAGACCCAGTTCAACTGTAGTTGAACCTTGTTGATATTTTTTTGGGTCGAGGGCTCGTAGCCCGATTGTCGATTCAACTGAGTTTGAATAACTTCGGCGAAGGGTCATGCATGAGTCCCAATTCAACCGTAGTTGAACAATGTTGATTTTTTTTGGGTCGAGGGCTCGTAGCCTGAGTGTCGATTCAACTGAGGTTGAATTACTTCGGCGAAGGCTCATGACCCGAGTCCCAATTCAACCGTAGTTGAATCTTGTTGATTATTTTTTTGGGTCGAGGTCTTTTAGCCCGATCAATTCAACTGAGGTTGAATTACTTCAGCGAAGGCTCATGGGGCTGAGTCCTAGTTCAACCGTAGTTGAACTTTGTTGATTTTCTTTTTGGTGGAGGGCTCGTAGCCCGAGATTCCATTCAACTGAGTTTGAATTACTTCGGCGAAGGCTCATGGCCTGAGTCTCAGTTCAACCGTAGTTGAACCTTGTTGATTTTTATATTTGGTCGAGGGCTCGTAGCCCGAGTGTCGATTAAACTGAGGTTTATTTACTTCAACGAAGGCTCATGGCCTAAGTCCCAGTTCAACCGTAGTTGAACCTTGTTGATTTTTATTTTGGGTCGAGGGCTCGTAGCCCGAGTGTCGATTCAACTGAGGTTGAATTATTTCGGCGAAGGATCATGGACTGAGTCCTAATTCAAGCGTAGTTGAACCTTGTTGATGTTTTTGGGTCGAGGGCTCGTAGCCCGATTGTCGATTCAACTGAGGTTGAATTACTTCAGTGAAGGCTCATGGCCTTAGTCCTAGTTCAACCGTACTTGAACCTTGTTGATTTTTATTTTTGGTCGAGGGCTTGTAGCCCGAGTGTCGATTAAACTGAGGTTGAATTACTTAGGCAAAGGCTCATGGCCTGAGTCCCAGTTCAATCGTAGTTGAACCTTGTTGATTTTTATTTTGGGTCGAGGGCTCATAGCCCGAGTGTCGATTCAACTGAGGTTGAATTATTTCGGCAAAGGAACATGGCCTGAGTCCCAGTTCAACCGTAGTTGAACCTTGTTGATATGTTTTGTCGAGTGTTCTTAGCCCTAGTGTCGATTCAACTGAGTTTGATTTACTTCGGCGAAGGTTCGTGGCATGAGTCCCAATTCAACCGTAGTTGAACTTTGTTGATTTCTTTTGGTCGAGGGCTCGTAGCCCGAGATTCGATTCAACTGAGGTTGAATTACTTCGGCAAAGACTCATGGCCTGAGTCCCAGTTTAACCGTAGTTGAATCTTGTTGATTTTTATTTTGGGTCGAGGGCTCGTAGCCCAAGTGTCGATTCAACTGAGGTTGAATTACTTCATCGAAGGATCATGGACTAAGTCCTAATTAAAGCGTAGTTGAACCTTTTTGATTTTTTTGGGTCGAGGGCTCGTAGCCCGATTGTCGATTCAACTGAGGTTGAATTACTTCGGCAAAGGCTCATGGCCTGAGTCCCAATTCAATCGTAGTTGAACCTTGCTGATTTTTTAGGGTCGAGGGCTCGTAGCCCGACTGTCGATTCAACTGAGGTTGAATTACTTTGGCGAAGGCTCATGGGCTGAGTCCCAGTTCAACCTTAGTTGAACCTTGTTGATTTTTTTTAGGTCGAGGGCTCGTAGCCCGAGTGTCGACTCAATTGAGGTTGAATTACTTCGGCGAAGGCTCACAGCTTGAGTCCCAGTTCAACCGTAGTTGAACCTTGTTGATTTATTTTTTGGGTCGAGGGCTCGTAGCCCGAGTGTCGATTCAACTAAGGTTGAATTACTTTGGTGAAGGCTCATGTCCTGAGACCCAGTTCAACTGTAGTTGAACCTTGTTGATATTTTTTTGGGTCGAGGGCTCGTAGCCCGATTGTCGATTCAACTGAGTTTGAATAACTTCGGCGAAGGGTCATGCATGAGTCCCAATTCAACCGTAGTCGAACATTGTTGATTTTTTTTGGGTTGAGGGCTCGTAGCCTGAGTGTCGATTCAACTGAGGTTGAATTACTTCGGCGAATTCTGATGACCCGAGTCCCAATTCAACTGTAGTTGAACCTTGTTGATTATTATTTTGGGTCCAGGTCTTTTATCCCGATCAATTCAACTGAGGTTGAATTACTTCGGCGAAGGCTCATGGCCCGAGTCCTAGTTCAACCGTAGTTGAACTTTGTTGATTTTTTTTTTGGTGGAGGGCTCGTAGCCCGAGATTCCATTCAACTGAGGTTGAATTACTTTGGCGAAGGCTCATGGCCTGAGTCCCAGTTCAACCGTAGTTGAACCTTGTTGATTTTTATTTTAGGTCGAGGGCTCGTAGCCCGAGTGTCGATTAACTTGAGGTTGATTTACTTCAACGAAGGCTCATGGCCTAAGTCCCAGTTCAACCGTAGTTGAACCTTGTTGATTTTTATTTTGGGTCGAGGGCTCGTAGCCCGAGTGTCGATTCAACTGAGGTTGAATTATTTCGGCGAAGGATCATGGACTGAGTCCTAATTCAAGCGTAGTTGAACCTTGTTGATGTTTTTGGGTCGAGGGCTCGTAGCCCGATTGTCGATTCAACTGAGGTTGAATTACTTCAGTGAAGGCTCATGGCCTTAGTCCTAGTTCAACCGTACTTGAACCTTGTTGATTTTTATTTTTGGTCGAGGGCTTGTAGCCCGAGTGTCGATTAAACTGAGGTTGAATTACTTAGGCAAAGGCTCATGGCCTGAGTCCCAGTTCAATCGTAGTTGAACCTTGTTGATTTTTATTTTGGGTCGAGGGCTCGTAGCCCGAGTGTCGATTCAACTGAGGTTGAATTATTTCGGCGAAGGAACATGGCCTGAGTCCCAGTTCAACCGTAGTTGAACCTTGTTGATATGTTTTATCGAGGGTTCTTAGCCCTCGTGTCGATTCAACTGAGTTTGATTTACTTCGGCGAAGGCTCATGGCTTGAGTCCTAGTTCAACCGTAGTTGAACTTTGTTGATTTTTTTGGTCGAGGGCTCGTAGACCGAGATTCCATTAAAACTGAGGTTGAATTACTTCGGCGAAGGCTCATGGCCTGAGTCCCAGTTTAACCGTAGTTGAATCTTGTTGATTTTTATTTTGGGTCGAGGGCTCGTAGCCCAAGTGTCGATTCAACTGAGGTTGAATTACTTCAGCGAAGGATCAAGGACTAAGTCCTAATTAAAGCGTAGTTGAACCTTTTTGATTTTTTTGGGTCGAGGGCTCGTAGCCCGATTGTCGATTCAACTGAGGTTGAATTACTTCGGCAAAGGCTCATGGCCTGAGTCCCAATTCAATCGTAGTTGAACCTTGCTGATTTTTTAGGGTCGAGGGCTCGTAGCCCGACTGTCGATTCAACTGAGGTTGAATCACTTCGGCGAAGGCTCATGGGCTAAGTCCCAGTTCAACCTTAGTTGAACCTTGTTGATTTTTTTTTTAGGTCGAGGGCTCGTAGCCCGAGTGTCGACTCAATTGAGGTTGAATTACTTCGGCGAAGGCTCACAGCTTGAGTCCCAGTTCAACCGTAGTTGAACCTTGTTGATTTATTTTTTGGGTCGAGGGCTCGTAGCCCGAGTGTCGATTCAACTAAGGTTGAATTACTTTGGTGAAGGCTCATGTCCTGAGACCCAGTTCAACTGTAGTTGAACCTTGTTGATATTTTTTTGGGTCGAGGGCTCGTAGCCCGATTGTCGATTCAACTGAGTTTGAATAACTTCGGCGAAGGGTCATGCATGAGTCCCAATTCAATCGTAGTCGAACATTGTTGATTTTTTTTGGGTCGAGGGCTCGTAGCCTGAGTGTCGATTCAACTGAGGTTGAATTACTTCGGCGAAGGCTCATGACCCGAGTCCCAATTCAACCGTAGTTGAACCTTGTTGATTATTTTTTTGGGTCGAGGTCTTTTAGCCCGATCAATTCAACTGAGGTTGAATTACTTCAGCGAAGGCTCATGGGCTAAGTCCTAGTTCAACCGTAGTTGAACTTTGTTTATTTTTTTTTTGGTGGAGGGCTCGTAGCCCGAGATTCCATTCAACTGAGGTTGAATTACTTCGGCGAAGGCTCATGGCCTGAGTCCCAGTTCAACCGTAGTTGAACCTTGTTGATTTTTATTTTAGGTCGAGGGCTTGTAGCCCGAGTGTCTATTAACCTGAGGTTTATTTACTTCAACGAAGGCTCATGGACTAAGTCCCAGTTCAACCGTAGTTGAACCTTGTTGATTTTTATTTTGGGTCGAGGGCTCGTAGCCCGAGTGTCGATTCAACTGAGGTTGAATTATTTCGGCGAAGGATCATGGACTGAGTCCTAATTCAAGCGTAGTTGAACCTTGTTGATGTTTTTGGGTCGAGGGCTCGTAGCCCGATTGTCGATTCAACTGAGGTTGAATTACTTCAGTGAAGGCTCATGGCCTTAGTCCTAGTTCAACCGTACTTGAACCTTGTTGATTTTTATTTTTGGTCGAGGGCTTGTAGCCCGAGTGTCGATTAAACTGAGGTTGAATTACTTAGGCAAAGGCTCATGGCCTGAGTCCCAGTTCAATCGTAGTTGAACCTTGTTGATTTTTATTTTGGGTCGAGGGCTCGTAGCCCGAGTGTCGATTCAACTGAGGTTGAATTATTTCGGCGAAGGAACATGGCCTGAGTCCCAGTTCAACCGTAGTTGAACCTTGTTGATATGTTTTGTCGAGGGTTCTTAGCCCTAGTGTCGATTCAACTGAGTTTGATTTACTTCGGCGAAGGCTCATGGCATGAGTCCCAATTCAACCGTAGTTGAACTTTGTTGATTTTTTTTGGTCGAGGGCTCGTAGACCGAGATTCGATTCAACTGAGGTTGAATTACTTCGGCGAAGGCTCATGGCCTGAGTCACAGTTTAACCGTAGTTGAATCTTGTTTAATTTTATTTTGGGTCGAGGGCTCGTAGCCCAAGTGTCGATTCAACTGAGGTTGAATTACTTCATCGAAGGATCATGGACTAAGTCCTAATTAAAGCGTAGTTGAACCTTTTTGATTTTTTTGGGTCGAGGGCTCGTAGCCCGATTGTCGATTCAACTGAGGTTGAATTACTTCGGCAAAGGCTCATGGCCTGAGTCCCAATTCAATCGTAGTTGAACCTTGCTGATTTTTTAGGGTCGAGGGCTCGTAGCCCGACTGTCGATTCAACTGAGGTTGAATTACTTTGGCGAAGGCTCATGGGCTGAGTCCCAGTTCAACCTTAGTTGAACCTTGTTGATTTTTTAGGTCGAGGGCTCGTAGCCCGAGTGTCGATTCAACTAAGGTTGAATTACTTCGGCGAAGGCTCACAGCTTGAGTCCCAGTTCAACCGTAGTTGAACCTTGTTGATTTATTTTTTGGGTCGAGGGCTCGTAGCCCGAGTGTCGATTTGAATTACTTTGGTGAAGGCCCATGTCCTGAGACCTAGTTCAACTGTAGTTGAACCTTGTTGATATTTTTTTGGGTCGAGGGCTCGTAGCCCGATTTTCGATTCAACTGAGTTTGAATAACTTCGGCGAAGGGTCATGCATGAGTCCCAATTCAACCGTAGTTGAACATTGTTGATTTTTTTTGGGCCGAGGGCTCGTAGCCTGAGTGTCGATTCAACTGAGGTTGAATTACTTCGGCGAAGGCTCATGACCCGTGTCCCAATTCAACCGTAGCTGAACCTTGTTGATTATTTTTTTGGGTCGAGGTCTTTTAGCCCGATCAATTCAACTGAGGTTGAATTACTTCAGCGAAGGCTCATGGGCTGAGTCCTAGTTCAACCGTAGTTGAACTTTGTTGATTTTTTTTGGTCAAGGGCTCGTAGCCCGAGATTCCATTCAACTGAGGTTGAATTACTTCGGCGAAGGCTCATGGCCTGAGTCCCAGTTTAACCATAGTTGAACCTTGTTGATTTTTATTTTGGGTCGAGGGCTCGTAGCCCGAGTGTCGATTCAACTGAGGTTGAATTACTTCGGCGAAGGATCATGGACTGAGTCCTAATTAGAGAGTAGTTGAACCTTGTTGATATTTTTGGGTCGAGGGCTCGTAGCCCGACTGTCGATTCAACTGAGGTTGAATTACTTCGGCGAAGGATCATGGACTGAGTCCTAATTCAAGCGTAGTTGAACCTTGTTGATTTTTTTGGGTCGAGGGCTCGTAGCCCGATTGTCGATTCAACTGAGGTTGAATTACTTCGGCAAAGGCTCATGGCCTGAGTCCCAATTCAACCGTAGTTGAACCTTGCTAATTTTTTTAGGGTCGAGGACTCGTAGCCTTAGTGTCGATTCATCTGAGGTTGAATTACTTCGGCGAAGGATCATGGCATGAGTCCCAGTTCAACCGTAGTTGAACCTTGTTGAATTTTTTTTTGGGTCGAGGGCTCGTAGCCCGAGTGTCGACTCAATTGAGGTTTAATTACTACGGCGAAGGCTCATAGCCTGAGTCCCAGTTCAACCGTAGTTGAACCTTATTGATTTATTTTTTAGGTTGAGGGCTCGTAGCCCGAGTGTCGATTCAACTAAGGTTGAATTACTTCGGCGAAGGCTCATGTCTTGAGTCCTAGTTCAACCGTAGTTGAACCTTGTTGATATTTTTTTGGGTCGAGGGCTCGTAGCCCGAGTGTCGATTCAACTGAGTTTGAATAACTTCGGCGAAGGGTCATGGCATGAGTCCCAATTCAACCGTAGTTGAACGTTGCTGATTTTTTTTGGGTTGAGGGCTCGTAGCCTGAGTGTCGATTCAACTGAGGTTGAATTACTTCGGCGAAGGCTCATGGCCTGAATCGCAATTCAACCGTAGTTGATCCTTGTTGATTTTTTTTTGGTCGAGGGCACGTAGCCTGAGTGTCGATTCAACTGAGGTTGAATTACTTTGGCGAAGGCTCATGACCCGAGTCGCAATTCAACCGTAGTTGAACCATGTTGATTATTGTTTTGGGTCGTGGGCTTTTAGCCCGAGAGTCAATTCAACTGAGGTTGAATTACTTCGGCGAAGGCTCATGTCCTGAGTCCCAGTTTAACCATAGTTGAACCTTGTTGATTTTTTTTTGGTCAATGGCTCGTAGTCCGAGTGTCGATTCAACTTAGGTTTAATTACTTCGGCGAAGGATCAAGGACTGAGTCCCAATTCAAGAGTAGTTGAACCTTGTTGATTTTTTTGGGTCGAGGGCTCGTAGCCCGATTGTCGATATAACTGAGGTTGAATTACTTCGGCAAAGGCCCATGGCATGTGTCCCAATTCAACCGTAGTAGAACCTTGCTAATTTATTTAGGGTCGAGGGCTCGTAGCCCGAATGTCGATTCAACTGAGGTTGAATTACTTCGGTGAAGGCTCATGGCATGAGTCCTAGTTCAACCGTAGTTGAACCTTGTTGATTTTTTTTTGGGTTGAGGGCTCGTAGCTCGAATGTCGATTCAATTGAGGTTAAATTACTTCGGTGAAGGCTTATAGCCTAAGTCCTAGTTCAACCATAGTTGAACCTTGTTGATTTATCTTTTGGGTCGCGGGCTCGTAGCCCGAGTGTCGGTTCAACTAAGGTTGAATTACTTCGGCGAAAGATCATGGCCTGAGTCCCAGTTCAACCGTAGTTGAACTTTGTTGATAGTTTTTTCGTCGAGGGTTCGTAGCCCTAGTGTCGATTCAACTGAGTTTGAATTACTTTGGTGAAGGCTCATGGCATGAGTCCCAATTCAAGCGTAGTTGAACCTTGCTGATTTTTTTGGGTCGAGGGCTTGTAGCCTGAGTGTCGATTCAACTGAGGTTGAATTACTTCGGCGAAGGCTCATGGCCTGAGTCACAATTCAACCGTAGTTGAACCTTGCTGATTTTTTAGGGTGGAGGGCTCGTAGACCGAATGTCGATTCAACTGAGGTTGAATTACTTCGGCGAAGGCTCATGGCCTGAGTCCCATTTCAACCGTAATTAAACCTTGTTGATTTTTTTTGGGTTGAGGGCTCGTAGCCCGAGTGTCGATTCAATTGAGGTTGAATTACTTCGGTGAAGGCTCATAGCCTAAGTCCCAGTTCAACCGTAGTTGAACCTTGTTGATTTTTATTTTGGGTCGAGGGCTCGTAGCTCGAGTGTCGATTCAACTGAGGTTGAATTATTTCGGCGAAAGATCATGGCCTGAGTCCCAGTTCAACCGTAGTTGAACTTTGTTGATAGTTTTTTCGTCGAGGGCTCGTAGCCCTAGTGTCGATTCAACTGAGTTTGAATTACTTTGGTGAAGGCTCATGGCATGAGTCCCAATTCAAGCGTAGTTGAACCTTGCTGATTTTTTTGGGTCGAGGGCTTGTAGCCTGAGTGTCGATTCAACTGAGGTTGAATTACTTCGGCGAAGGCTCATGGCCTGAGTAACAATTCAACCGTAGTTGAACCTTGCTGATTTTTTAGGGTGGAGGGCTCGTAGACCGAATGTCGATTGAACTGAGGTTGAATTACTTCGGAGAAGGCTCATGGCCTGAGTCCCATTTCAACCGTAATTAAACCTTGTTGATTTTTTTGGGTTTAGGGCTCGTAGCCCGAGTGTCGATTCAATTGAGGTTGAATTACTTCGGTGAAGGCTCATAGCCTAAGTCCCAGTTCAACCTTAGTTGAACCTTGTTGATTTATTTTTTGGGTCGCGAGCTCGTAGCTCGAGTGTCGGTTCAGCTAATGTTGAATTATTTCGGCGAAGGCTCATGGCCTGAGTCCTAGTTCAACCGTAGTTGAACCTTGTTGATATTTTTTGGGTCGAGGGCTCTTAGCCCGAGTGTCGATTCAACTGAGGTTGATTTACTTCAGCGAAGGCTCATGGCCTGAGTCCCAGTTCAACCGTAGTTGAACCTTGTTGATTTTTATTTTGGGTTTAGGGCTCGTAGCCCGAGTGTCGATTCAATTGAGGTTGAATTACTTCGGTGAAGGCTCATAGCCTAAGTCCCAGTTCAACCGTAGTTGAACCTTGTTGATTTTTATTTTGGGTCGAGGGCTCGTAGCTCGAGTGTCGATTCAACTGAGGTTGAATTATTTCGGCGAAGGATCATGGACAGAGTCCTAATTCAAGCGTAGTTGAACCTTGTTGTTGTTTTTGGGTCGAGGGCTCGTAGCCCGATTGTCGATTCAACTGAGGTTGAATTACTTCGGCAAAGGCTCATGGCCTGAGTCCCAATTCAACTGTAGTTGAACCTTGTTGATTTTTATTTTGGGTCGAGGGCTCGTAGCCCGAGTGTAGATTCAACTGAGGTTGAATTACTTCGGCGAAGGATCATGGACAGAGTCCTAATTCAAGCGTAGTTGAACCTTGTTGATTTTTTTGGGTCGAGGGCTCGTAGCCCGATTGTCGATTCAACTGAGGTTGAATTACTTCGGCAAAGGCTCATGGCCTGAGTCCCATTTCAACCGTAGTTGAACCTTGCTAATTTTTTTAGGGTCGAGGGCTCGTAGCTCGATTGTCGATTCACCTGAGGTTGAATTACTTCAGCGAAGGCTCATGGCATGAGTCCCAGTTCAACCGTAGTTGAACCTTGTTGAATTTATTTTTGGGTCGAGGGCTCGTATCCCGAGTTTCGACTCAATTGAAGTTTAATTACTACGGCGAAGGCTTATAGCCTAAGTCCCAGTTCAACTGTAGTTGAACCTTGTTGATTTATTTTTTAGGTCGAGGGCTCGTAGCCCGAGTGTCGATTCAACTAAGGTTGAATTATTTCGGCAAAGGCTCATGGCTTGATTCCCAGTTCAACCGTAGTTGAACCTTGTTGATATTTTTTTGGGTCGAGGGCTCGTAGCCCGAGTGTCGATTCGACTGAGTTTGAATAACTTCGGCGAAGGCTCAAGGCATGAGTCCCAATTCAACCGTAGTTGAACATTGTTGATTTTTTTGGGTTGAGGGCTTGTAGCCCGAGTGTCGATTCAACCGAGGTTGAATTACTTCGGCGAAGGCTCATGGCCTGAATCGCAATTCAACCGTAGTTGAACCTTGTTGATTTTTTTTGGTCGAGGGCTCGTAGCCTGAGTGTCGATTCAACTGAGGTTGAATTACTTCGGCGAAGGCTCATGACCCGAGTCGCAATTAACTCGTAGTTGAACCATGTTGATTATTGTTTTGGGTCGTGGGCTTTTATTCCGAGAGTCAATTCAACTGAGGTTGAATTACTTCGGCGAAGGCTCATGTCCTGAGTCCCAGTTTAACCATAGTTGAACCTTGTTGATTTTTTTTTGGTCGAGGGCTCGTAGCCCGAGTGTCGATTCAACTTAGGTTGAATTACTTCGGCGAACGATCATGGACTGAGTCCTAATTCAAGAGTAGTTGAACCTTGTTGATTTTTTTGGGTCGAGGGCTCGTAGCCCGATTGTCGATATAACTGAGGTTGAATTACTTCGGCAAAGGCCCATGGCATGTGTCCCAATTCAACCGTAGTAGAACCTTGCTAATTTATTTAGGGTCGAGGGCTCGTAGCCCGAATGTCGATTCAACTGAGGTTGAATTACTTCGGCGAAGGCTCATGGCTTGAGTCCCAGTTCAACCGTAGTTGAACCTTGTTGATTTTTTTTGGGTTGAGGGCTCGTAGCTCGAGTGTCGATTCAACTGAGGTTAAATTACTTTGGTGAAGGCTCATAGCCTAAGTCCTAGTTCAACCATAGTTGAACCTTGTTGATTTAGTTTTTGGGTCGCGGGCTCGTAGCCCGAGTGTCGGTTCAACTAAGGTTGAATTACTTCGGCGAAGGCTCATGGCCTGAGTCCCAGTTCAACCGTAGTTGAACCTTGTTGATATTTTTTTGGGTCGACGGCTCGTAGACCGAGTGTCGATTCAACTGAGGTTGAATTACTTCGGTGAATGCTCATGGCCTTAGTCCCAGTTCAGCCGTACTTGAACCTTGTTGATTTTTAATTTTGGTCGAGGGCTCGTAGCCCGAGTGTCGATTAAACTAAGGTTGAATTACTTCGGTGAAGGCTTATGGACTGAGTCCCAGTTCAACCGTAGTTGAACCTTGTTGGTTTTTATTTTGGGTCGAGGGCTCGTAGCTCGAGTGTCGATTCAACTGAGGTTGAATTATTTCGGCGAAAGATCATGGCCTGAGTCCCAGTTCAACCGTAGTTGAACTTTGTTGATTTTTTTTCATCGAGGGGTCGTAGCCCTAGTGTCGATTCAACTGAGTTTGAATTACTTTGGTGAAGGCTCATGGCATGAGTCCCAATTCAAGGGTAGTTGAACATTGCTGATTTTTTTTGGGTCGAGGGCTTGTAGCCTGAGTGTCGATTCAACTGAGGTTGAATTACTTCGGCGAAGGCTCATGGCCTGAGTCACAATTCAATCGTAGTTGAACCTTGCTGATTTTTAGGGTGGAGGGCTCGTAGACCGAATGTCGATTCAACTAAGGTTGAATTACTTCGGCGAAGGCTCGTGGCCTGAGTCCCATTTCAACCGTAATTAAACCTTGTTGATTTTTTTTTGGGTTGAGGGCTCGTAGCCCAAGTGTCGATTCAATTGAGGTTGAATTACTTCGGTGAAGGCTCATAGCCTAAGTCCCAGTTCAACCGTAGTTGAACCTTGTTGATTTATTTTTTGGGTCGCGGGCTCGTAGCCCGAGTGTCGGTTCAACTAATGATGAATTACTTCAGCGAAGGCTCATGGCCTGAGTCCTAGTTCAACCGTAGTTGAACCTTGTTGATATTTTTGGGGTCGAGGGCTCTTAGCCCGAGTGTCGATTCAACTGAGGTTGAATTACTTAGGTGAAGGCTCATGGCCTTAGTCCCAGTTCAACCGTACTTGAACCTTGTTGATTTTTATTTTAGGTCGAGGGCTTGTAGCCCGAGTGTCGATTAAACTGAGGTTGATTTACTTCAGCGAAGGCTCATGGCCTGAGTCCCAGTTCAACCGTAGTAGAACCTTGTTGATTTTTATTTTGGGTCGAGGGCTCGTAGCCCGAGTGTCGATTCAACTGAGGTTGAATTATTTCTGCGAAGGATCATGGACTAAGTCCTAATTCAAGCGTAGTTGAACCTTGTTGATATTTTTGGGTCGAGGGCTCGTAGCCCAATTGTCGATTCAACTGAGGTTGAATTACTTCGGCAAAGGCTCATGGCCTGAGTCCCAATTCAACCGTAGTTGAACCTTGCTGATTTTTTTAGGGTTTAGGGCTCGTAGCCCGAGTGTCGATTAAACTGAGGTTGAATTACTTCGGCGAAGGCTCATGGCCTGAGTCCTAGTTCAACTGTAGTTGAACCTTGTCGATTTTTATTTTGGGTCGAGGGCTTGTAGCCCGAGTGTATATTCAACTGAGGTTGAATTACTTCGGCGAAGGATCATGGACAGAGTCCTAATTCAAGCGTAGTTGAATTATGTTTGGTCGAGGGCTCGTAGCCCGAGTGTCGATTAAACTGAGGTTGAATTACTTCGGTCAAGGCTCATTGCATGAGTCCCAATTCAAGCGTAGTTGAACCTTGCTGATTTTTTTTGGGTCGAGGGCTTGTAGCCTGAGTGTCGATTCAACTGAGGTTGAATTACTTCGGCGAAGGCTCATGGCCTGAGTCACAATTCAACCGTAGTTGAACCTTGCTGATTTTTTAGGGTGGAGGGCTCGTAGACCGAATGTCGATTCAACTGAGGTTGAATTACTTCGGCGAAGGCTCATGGCCTGAGTCCCATTTCAACCGTAATTAAACCTTGTTGATTTTTTTTGGGTTGAGGACTCGTAGCCCGAGTGTCGATTCAATTGAGGTTGAATTAATTCGGTGAAGGCTCATAGCCTGAGTCCTTGTTCAATCGTAGTTGAACCTTGTCGATTTATTTTTTGGGTCGCGGGCTCGTAGCCCGTGTGTCGGTTCAACTAAGGTTGAATTACTTCGGCGAAGGCTCATGGCCAGAGTCCTAGTTCAACCGTAGTTGAACCTTGTTGATATTTTTTGGGTCGAGGGCTCTTAGCCCGAGTGTCAATTCAACTGAGGTTGATTTACTTCAGCGAAGGCTCATGGCATGAGTCCTTGTTCAACCGTAGTTGAACCTTGTTGATTTTTATTTAAGGTCGAGGGCCCGTAGCTTGAGTGTCGATTCAACTGATGTTGAATTACTTCGACGAAGGCTCATGACCCGAGTCGCAATTCAACCGTAGTTGAACCATGTTGATTATTGTTTTGGGTCGTGGGCTTTTAGCCCGAGAGTCAATTCAACTGAGGTTGAATTACTTCGGCGAAGGCTCATGTCCTGAGTCCCAGTTTAACCATAGTTGAACCTTGTTGATTTTTTTTTGGTCGAAGGCTCGTAGCTCGAGTGTCGATTCAACTTAGGTTGAATTACTTCGGCGAATGATCATGGACTGAGTCCTAATTCAATAGTAGGTTAACCTTGTTGATTTTTTTGGGTCGAGGGCTCATAGCCCGATTGTCGATATAACTGAGGTTGAATTACTTCGGCAAAGGCTCATGGCATGTGTCCCAATTCAACCGTAGTAGAACCTTGCTGATTTATTTATGGTCGAGGGCTCGTAGCCCGAATGTCGATTCAACTGAGGTTGAATTACTTCGGCGAAGGCTCATGGCCTGAGTCCTAGTTCAACCGTAGTTGAACTTTATTGATTTTTTTTTGGTTGACGCCTCTTAGCCCGAGTGTCGACTTAATTGAGGTTAAATTACTTCGGTGAAGGCTCATAGCCTAAGTCCCAGTTCAACCGTAGTTGAACCTTGTTGATTTTTATTTTGGGTCGAGGGCTCGTAGCTCGAGTGTCGATTCAACTGAGGTTGAATTATTTCGGCGAAAGATCATGGCCTGAGTCCCAGTTCAACCGTAGTTGAACTTTGTTGATAGTTTTTTCGTCGAGGGCTCGTAGCCCTAGTGTCGATTCAACTGAGTTTGAATTACTTTGGTGAAGGCTCATGGCATGAGTCCCAATTCAAGCGTAGTTGAACCTTGCTGATTTTTTTGGGTCGAGGGCTTGTAGCCTGAGTGTCGATTCAACTGAGGTTGAATTACTTCGGCGAAGGCTCATGGCCTGAGTAACAATTCAACCGTAGTTGAACCTTGCTGATTTTTTAGGGTGGAGGGCTCGTAGACCGAATGTCGATTGAACTGAGGTTGAATTACTTCGGAGAAGGCTCATGGCCTGAGTCCCATTTCAACCGTAATTAAACCTTGTTGATTTTTTTGGGTTTAGGGCTCGTAGCCCGAGTGTCGATTCAATTGAGGTTGAATTACTTCGGTGAAGGCTCATAGCCTAAGTCCCAGTTCAACCTTAGTTGAACCTTGTTGATTTATTTTTTGGGTCGCGAGCTCGTAGCTCGAGTGTCGGTTCAGCTAATGTTGAATTATTTCGGCGAAGGCTCATGGCCTGAGTCCTAGTTCAACCGTAGCTGAACCTTGTTGATATTTTTTGGGTCGAGGGCTCTTAGCCCGAGTGTCGATTCAACTGAGGTTGATTTACTTCAGCGAAGGCTCATGGCCTGAGTCCCAGTTCAACCGTAGTTGAACCTTGTTGATTTTTATTTTGGGTCGAGGGCTCGTAGCCCGAGTGTCGATTCAACTGAGGTTGAATTATTTCGGCGAAGGATCATGGACTAAGTCCTAATTCAACTGTAGTTGAACCTTGTTGATTTTTATTTTGGGTCGAGGGCTCGTAGCCCGAGTGTCGATTCAACTGAGGTTGAATTATTTCGGCGAAGGATCATGGACAGAGTCCTAATTCAAGCGTAGTTGAACCTTGTTGTTGTTTTTGGGTCGAGGGCTCGTAGCCCGATTGTCGATTCAACTGAGGTTGAATTACTTCGGCAAAGGCTCATGGCCTGAGTCCCAATTCAACTGTAGTTGAACCTTGCTGATTTTTTTAGGGTTTAGGGCTCGTAGCCCGAGTGTCGATTAAACTGAGGTTGAATTACTTCGGCGAAGGCTCATGGCCTGAGTCCCAGTTCAACTGTAGTTGAACCTAGTTGATTTTTATTTTGGGTCGAGGGCTCGTAGCTCGAGTGTCGATTCAACTGAGGTTGAATTATTTCGGCGAAAGATCATGGCCTGAGTCCCAGTTCAACCGTAGTTGAACTTTGTTGATTTTTTTGGGTCGAGGGCTCGTAGCCCGATTGTCGATTCAACTGAGGTTGAATTACTTCGGCAAAGGCTCATGGCCTGAGTCCCATTTCAACCGTAGTTGAACCTTGCTAATTTTTTTAGGGTCGAGGGCTCGTAGCTCGATTGTCGATTCACCTGAGGTTGAATTACTTCAGCGAAGGCTCATGGCATGAGTCCCAGTTCAACCGTAGTTGAACCTTGTTGAATTTATTTTTGGGTCGAGGGCTCGTATCCCGAGTTTCGACTCAATTGAAGTTTAATTACTACGGCGAAGGCTTATAGCCTGAGTCCCAGTTCAACTGTAGTTGAACCTTGTTGATTTATTTTTTAGGTCGAGGGCTCGTAGCCCGAGTGTCGATTCAACTAAGGTTGAATTATTTCGGCAAAGGCTCATGGCTTGATTCCCAGTTCAACCGTAGTCGAACCTTGTTGATATTTTTTTGGGTCGAGGGCTCGTAGCCCGAGTGTCGATTCAACTGAGTTTGAATAACTTCGGCGAAGGCTCAAGGCATGAGTCCCAATTCAACCGTAGTTGAACATTGTTGATTTTTTTTGGGTTGAGGGCTTGTAGCCCGAGTGTCGATTCAACCGAGGTTGAATTACTTTGGCGAAGGCTCATGGCATGAGTCCCAGTTCAACCGTAGTTGAACCTTGTTGATTTTTTTTTGGTCGAGGGCTCGTAGCCTGAGTGTCGATTCAACTGAGGTTGAATTACTTCGGCGAAGGCTCATGACCCGAGTCGCAATTAACTCGTAGTTGAACCATGTTGATTATTGTTTTGGGTCGTGGGCTTTTATTCCGAGAGTCAATTCAACTGAGGTTGAATTACTTCGGCGAAGGCTCATGTCCTGAGTCCCAGTTTAACCATAGTTGAACCTTGTTGATTTTTTTTTGGTCGAGGGCTCGTAGCCCGAGTGTCGATTCAACTTAGGTTGAATTACTTCGGCGAACGATCATGGACTGAGTCCTAATTCAAGAGTAGTTGAACCTTGTTGATTTTTTTGGGTCGAGGGCTCGTAGCCCGATTGTCGATATAACTGAGGTTGAATTACTTCGGCAAAGGCCCATGGCATGTGTCCCAATTCAACCGTAGTAGAACCTTGCTAATTTATTTAGGGTCGAGGGCTCGTAGCCCGAATGTCGATTCAACTGAGGTTGAATTACTTCGGCGAAGGCTCATGGCTTGAGTCCCAGTTCAACCGTAGTTGAACCTTGTTGATTTTTTTTTGGGTTGAGGGCTCGTAGCTCGAGTGTCGATTCAACTGAGGTTAAATTACTTTGGTGAAGGCTCATAGCCTAAGTCCTAGTTCAACCATAGTTGAACCTTGTTGATTTAGTTTTTGGGTCGCGGGCTCGTAGCCCGAGTGTCGGTTCAACTAAGGTTGAATTACTTCGGCGAAGGCTCATGGCCTGAGTCCCAGTTCAACCGTAGTTGAACCTTGTTGATATTTTTTTGGGTCGACGGCTCGTAGACCGAGTGTCGATTCAACTGAGGTTGAATTACTTCGGTGAATGCTCATGGCCTTAGTCCCAGTTCAGCCGTACTTGAACCTTGTTGATTTTTAATTTTGGTCGAGGGCTCGTAGCCCGAGTGTCGATTAAACTAAGGTTGAATTACTTCGGTGAAGGCTTATGGACTGAGTCCCAGTTCAACCGTAGTTGAACCTTGTTGGTTTTTATTTTGGGTCGAGGGCTCGTAGCTCGAGTGTCGATTCAACTGAGGTTGAATTATTTCGGCGAAAGATCATGGCCTGAGTCCCAGTTCAACCGTAGTTGAACTTTGTTGATTTTTTTTCATCGAGGGGTCGTAGCCCTAGTGTCGATTCAACTGAGTTTGAATTACTTTGGTGAAGGCTCATGGCATGAGTCCCAATTCAAGGGTAGTTGAACATTGCTGATTTTTTTTGGGTCGAGGGCTTGTAGCCTGAGTGTCGATTCAACTGAGGTTGAATTACTTCGGCGAAGGCTCATGGCCTGAGTCACAATTCAATCGTAGTTGAACCTTGCTGATTTTTAGGGTGGAGGGCTCGTAGACCGAATGTCGATTCAACTAAGGTTGAATTACTTCGGCGAAGGCTCGTGGCCTGAGTCCCATTTCAACCGTAATTAAACCTTGTTGATTTTTTTGGGTTGAGGGCTCGTAGCCCAAGTGTCGATTCAATTGAGGTTGAATTACTTCGGTGAAGGCTCATAGCCTAAGTCCCAGTTCAACCGTAGTTGAACCTTGTTGATTTATTTTTTGGGTCGCGGGCTCGTAGCCCGAGTGTCGGTTCAACTAATGATGAATTACTTCAGCGAAGGCTCATGGCCTGAGTCCTAGTTCAACCGTAGTTGAACCTTGTTGATATTTTTGGGGTCGAGGGCTCTTAGCCCGAGTGTCGATTCAACTGAGGTTGAATTACTTAGGTGAAGGCTCATGGCCTTAGTCCCAGTTCAACCGTACTTGAACCTTGTTGATTTTTATTTTAGGTCGACGGCTCGTAGCCCGAGTGTCGATTAAACTGAGGTTGATTTACTTCAGCGAAGGCTCATGGCCTGAGTCCCAGTTCAACCGTAGTAGAACCTTGTTGATTTTTATTTTGGGTCGAGGGCTCGTAGCCCGAGTGTCGATTCAACTGAGGTTGAATTATTTCTGCGAAGGATCATGGACTAAGTCCTAATTCAAGCGTAGTTGAACCTTGTTGATATTTTTGGGTCGAGGGCTCGTAGCCCAATTGTCGATTCAACTGAGGTTGAATTACTTCGGCAAAGGCTCATGGCCTGAGTCCCAATTCAACCGTAGTTGAACCTTGCTGATTTTTTTAGGGTTTAGGGCTCGTAGCCCGAGTGTCGATTAAACTGAGGTTGAATTACTTCGGCGAAGGCTCGTGGCCTGAGTCCTAGTTCAACTGTAGTTGAACCTTGTCGATTTTTATTTTGGGTCGAGGGCTTGTAGCCCGAGTGTATATTCAACTGAGGTTGAATTACTTCGGCGAAGGATCATGGACAGAGTCCTAATTCAAGCGTAGTTGAATTATGTTTGGTCGAGGGCTCGTAGCCCTAGTGTCGATTAAACTGAGGTTGAATTACTTCGGTCAAGGCTCATTGCATGAGTCCCAATTCAAGCGTAGTTGAACCTTGCTGATTTTTTTTGGGTCGAGGGCTTGTAGCCTGAGTGTCGATTCAACTGAGGTTGAATTACTTCGGCGAAGGCTCATGGCCTGAGTCACAATTCAACCGTAGTTGAACCTTGCTGATTTTTTAGGGTGGAGGGCTCGTAGACCGAATGTCGATTCAACTGAGGTTGAATTACTTCGGCGAAGGCTCATGGCCTGAGTCCCATTTCAACCGTAATTAAACCTTGTTGATTTTTTTTGGGTTGAGGACTCGTAGCCCGAGTGTCGATTCAATTGAGGTTGAATTAATTCGGTGAAGGCTCATAGCCTGAGTCCTTGTTCAATCGTAGTTGAACCTTGTCGATTTATTTTTTGGGTCGCGGGCTCGTAGCCCGTGTGTCGGTTCAACTAAGGTTGAATTACTTCGGCGAAGGCTCATGGCCAGAGTCCTAGTTCAACCGTAGTTGAACCTTGTTGATATTTTTTGGGTCGAGGGCTCTTAGCCCGAGTGTCAATTCAACTGAGGTTGATTTACTTCAGCGAAGGCTCATGGCATGAGTCCTTGTTCAACCGTAGTTGAACCTTGTTGATTTTTATTTAAGGTCGAGGGCCCGTAGCTTGAGTGTCGATTCAACTGAGGTTGAATTACTTCGACGAAGGCTCATGACCCGAGTCGCAATTCAACCGTAGTTGAACCATGTTGATTATTGTTTTGGGTCGTGGGCTTTTAGCCCGAGAGTCAATTCAACTGAGGTTGAATTACTTCGGCGAAGGCTCATGTCCTGAGTCCCAGTTTAACCATAGTTGAACCTTGTTGATTTTTTTTTGGTCGAAGGCTCGTAGCTCGAGTGTCGATTCAACTTAGGTTGAATTACTTCGGCGAATGATCATGGACTGAGTCCTAATTCAATAGTAGGTTAACCTTGTTGATTTTTTTGGGTCGAGGGCTCATAGCCCGATTGTCGATATAACTGAGGTTGAATTACTTCGGCAAAGGCTCATGGCATGTGTCCCAATTCAACCGTAGTAGAACCTTGCTGATTTATTTATGGTCGAGGGCTCGTAGCCCGAATGTCGATTCAACTGAGGTTGAATTACTTCGGCGAAGGCTCATGGCCTGAGTCCCAGTTCAACCGTAGTTGAACTTTATTGATTTTTTTTTGGTTGACGCCTCTTAGCCCGAGTGTCGACTTAATTGAGGTTAAATTACTTCGGTGAAGGCTCATAGCCTAAGTCCCAGTTCAACCGTAGTTGAACCTTGTTGATTTTTATTTTGGGTCGAGGGCTCGTAGCTCGAGTGTCGATTCAACTGAGGTTGAATTATTTCGGCGAAAGATCATGGCCTGAGTCCCAGTTCAACCGTAGTTGAACTTTGTTGATAGTTTTTTCGTCGAGGGCTCGTAGCCCTAGTGTCGATTCAACTGAGTTTGAATTACTTTGGTGAAGGCTCATGGCATGAGTCCCAATTCAAGCGTAGTTGAACCTTGCTGATTTTTTTGGGTCGAGGGCTTGTAGCCTGAGTGTCGATTCAACTGAGGTTGAATTACTTCGGCGAAGGCTCATGGCCTGAGTAACAATTCAACCGTAGTTGAACCTTGCTGATTTTTTAGGGTGGAGGGCTCGTAGACCGAATGTCGATTGAATTGAGGTTGAATTACTTCGGAGAAGGCTCATGGCCTGAGTCCCATTTCAACCGTAATTAAACCTTGTTGATTTTTTTGGGTTTAGGGCTCGTAGCCCGAGTGTCGATTCAATTGAGGTTGAATTACTTCGGTGAAGGCTCATAGCCTAAGTCCCAGTTCAACCTTAGTTGAACCTTGTTGATTTATTTTTTGGGTCGCGAGCTCGTAGCTCGAGTGTCGGTTCAGCTAATGTTGAATTATTTCGGCGAAGGCTCATGGCGTGAGTCCTAGTTCAACCGTAGCTGAACCTTGTTGATATTTTTTGGGTCGAGGGCTCTTAGCCCGAGTGTCGATTCAACTGAGGTTGATTTACTTCAGCGAAGGCTCATGGCCTGAGTCCCAGTTCAACCGTAGTTGAACCTTGTTGATTTTTATTTCAGGTCGAGGGCTCGTAGCCCGAGTGTCGATTAAACTGAGGTTGATTTACTTCAGCGAAGGCTCATGGCCTGAGTCCCAGTTCAACTGTAGTTGAACCTTGTTGATTTTTATTTTGGGTCGAGGGCTCGTAGCCGGAGTGTCGATTCAACTGAGGTTGAATTATTTCGGCGAAGGATCATGGACAGAGTCCTAATTCAAGCGTAGTTGAACCTTGTTGTTGTTTTTGGGTCGAGGGCTCGTAGCCCGATTGTCGATTCAACTGAGGTTGAATTACTTCGGCAAAGGCTCATGGCCTGAGTCCCAATTCAACTGTAGTTGAACCTTGCTGATTTTTTTAGGGTTTAGGGCTCGTAGCCCGAGTGTCGATTAAACTGAGGTTGAATTACTTCGGCGAAGGCTCATGGCCTGAGTCCCAGTTCAACTGTAGTTGAACCTTGTTGATTTTTATTTTGGGTCGAGGGCTCGTAGCCCGAGTGTAGATTCAACTGAGGTTGAATTACTTCGGCGAAGGATCATGGACAGAGTCCTAATTCAAGCGTAGTTGAACCTTGTTGATTTTTTTGGGTCGAGGGCTCGTAGCCCGATTGTCGATTCAACTGAGGTTGAATTACTTCGGCAAAGGCTCATGGCCTGAGTCCCATTTCAACCGTAGTTGAACCTTGCTAATTTTTTTAGGGTCGAGGGCTCGTAGCTCGATTGTCGATTCACCTGAGGTTGAATTACTTCAGCGAAGGCTCATGGCATGAGTCCCAGTTCAACCGTAGTTGAACCTTGTTGAATTTATTTTTGGGTCGAGGGCTCGTATCCCGAGTTTCGACTCAATTGAAGTTTAATTACTACGGCGAAGGCTTATAGCCTGAGTCCCAGTTCAACTGTAGTTGAACCTTGTTGATTTATTTTTTAGGTCGAGGGCTCGTAGCCCGAGTGTCGATTCAACTAAGGTTGAATTATTTCGGCAAAGGCTCATGGCTTGATTCCCAGTTCAACCGTAGTTGAACCTTGTTGATATTTTTTTGGGTCGAGGGCTCGTAGCCCGAGTGTCGATTCGACTGAGTTTGAATAACTTCGGCGAAGGCTCAAGGCATGAGTCCCAATTCAACCGTAGTTGAACATTGTTGATTTTTTTGGGTCAAGGCCTTGTAGCCCGAGTGTCGATTCAACCGAGGTTGAATTACTGCGGCGAAGGCTCATGGCCTGAATCGCAATTCAACCGTAGTTGAACCTTGTTGATTTTTTTTTGGTCGAGGGCTCGTAGCCTGAGTGTCGATTCAACTGAGGTTGAATTACTTCGGCGAAGGCTCATGACCCGAGTCGCAATTAACTCGTAGTTGAACCATGTTGATTATTGTTTTGGGTCGTGGGCTTTTATTCCGAGAGTCAATTCAACTGAGGTTGAATTACTTCGGCGAAGGCTCATGTCCTGAGTCCCAGTTTAACCATAGTTGAACCTTGTTGATTTTTTTTTGGTCGAAGGCTCGTAGCTCGAGTGTCGATTCAACTTAGGTTGAATTACTTCGGCGAAGGATCATGGACTGAGTCCTAATTCAAGAGTAGTTGAACCTTGTTGATTTTTTTGGGTCGAGGGCTCGTAGCCCGATTGTCGATATAACTGAGGTTGAATTACTTCGGCAAAGGCCCATGGCATGTGTCCCAATTCAACCGTAGTAGAACCTTGCTAATTTATTTAGGGTCGAGGGCTCGTAGCCCGAATGTCGATTCAACTGAGGTTGAATTACTTTGGCGAAGGCTCATGGCTTGAGTCCCAGTTCAACCGTAGTTGAACCTTGTTGATTTTTTTTGGGTTGAGGGCTCGTAGCTCGAGTGTCGATTCAACTGAGGTTAAATTACTTTGGTGAAGGCTCATAGCCTAAGTCCTAGTTCAACCATAGTTGAACCTTGTTGATTTATTTTTTGGGTCGCGGGCTCGTAGCCCGAGTGTCGGTTCAACTAAGGTTGAATTACTTCGGCGAAGGCTCATGGCCTGAGTCCCAGTTCAACCGTAGTTGAACCTTGTTGATATTTTTTTGGGTCGACGGCTCGTAGACCGAGTGTCGATTCAACTGAGGTTGAATTACTTCGGTGAATGCTCATGGCCTTAGTCCCAGTTCAGCCGTACTTGAACCTTGTTGATTTTTAATTTTGGTCGAGGGCTCGTAGCCCGAGTGTCGATTAAACTAAGGTTGAATTACTTCGGTGAAGGCTTATGGACTGAGTCCCAGTTCAACCGTAGTTGAACCTTGTTGGTTTTTATTTTGGGTCGAGGGCTCGTAGCTCGAGTGTCGATTCAACTGAGGTTGAATTATTTCGGCGAAAGATCATGGCCTGAGTCCCAGTTCAACCGTAGTTGAACTTTGTTGATTTTTTTTCATCGAGGGGTCGTAGCCCTAGTGTCGATTCAACTGAGTTTGAATTACTTTGGTGAAGGCTCATGGCATGAGTCCCAATTCAAGGGTAGTTGAACATTGCTGATTTTTTTTGGGTCGAGGGCTTGTAGCCTGAGTGTCGATTCAACTGAGGTTGAATTACTTCGGCGAAGGCTCATGGCCTGAGTCACAATTCAATCGTAGTTGAACCTTGCTGATTTTTTAGGGTGGAGGGCTCGTAGACCGAATGTCGATTCAACTAAGGTTGAATTACTTTGGCGAAGGCTCGTGGCCTGAGTCCCATTTCAACCGTAATTAAACCTTGTTGATTTTTTTTTGGGTTGAGGGCTCGTAGCCCGAGTGTCGATTCAATTGAGATTGAATTACTTCGGTGAAGGCTCATAGCCTAAGTCCCAGTTCAACCGTAGTTGAACCTTGTTGATTTATTTTTTGGGTCGCGGGCTCGTAGCCCGAGTGTCGGTTCAACTAATGATGAATTACTTCGGCGAAGGCTCATGGCCTGAGTCCTAGTTCAACCGTAGTTGAACCTTGTTGATATTTTTGGGGTCGAGGGCTCTTAGCCCGAGTGTCGATTCAACTGAGGTTGAATTACTTAGGTGAAGGCTCATGGCCTTAGTCCCAGTTCAACCGTACTTGAACCTTGTTGATTTTTATTTTAGGTCGAGGGCTCGTAGCCCGAGTGTCGATTAAACTGAGGTTGATTTACTTCAGCGAAGGCTCATGGCCTGAGTCCCAGTTCAACCGTAGTAGAACCTTGTTGATTTTTATTTTGGGTCGAGGGCTCGTAGCCCGAGTGTCGATTCAACTGAGGTTGAATTATTTCTGCGAAGGATCATGGACTAAGTCCTAATTCAAGCGTAGTTGAACCTTGTTGATATTTTTGGGTCGAGGGCTCGTAGCCCAATTGTCGATTCAACTGAGGTTGAATTACTTCGGCAAAGGCTCATGGCCTGAGTCCCAATTCAACCGTAGTTGAACCTTGCTGATTTTTTTAGGGTTTAGGGCTCGTAGCCCGAGTGTCGATTAAACTGAGGTTGAATTACTTCGGCGAAGGCTCATGGCCTGAGTCCTAGTTCAACTGTAGTTGAACCTTGTCGATTTTTATTTTGGGTCGAGGGCTTGTAGCCCGAGTGTATATTCAACTGAGGTTGAATTACTTCGGCGAAGGATCATGGACAGAGTCCTAATTCAAGCGTAGTTGAATTATGTTTGGTCGAGGGCTCGTAGCCCGAGTGTCGATTAAACTGAGGTTGAATTACTTCGGTCAAGGCTCATTGCATGAGTCCCAATTCAAGCGTAGTTGAACCTTGCTGATTTTTTTTGGGTCGAGGGCTTGTAGCCTGAGTGTCGATTCAACTGAGGTTGAATTACTTCGGCGAAGGCTCATGGCCTGAGTCACAATTCAACCGTAGTTGAACCTTGCTGATTTTTTAGGGTGGAGGGCTCGTAGACCGAATGTCGATTCAACTGAGGTTGAATTACTTCGGCGAAGGCTCATGGCCTGAGTCCCATTTCAACCGTAATTAAACCTTGTTGATTTTTTTTGGGTTGAGGACTCGTAGCCCGAGTGTCGATTCAATTGAGGTTGAATTAATTCGGTGAAGGCTCATAGCCTGAGTCCTTGTTCAATCGTAGTTGAACCTTGTCGATTTATTTTTTGGGTCGCGGGCTCGTAGCCCGTGTGTCGGTTCAACTAAGGTTGAATTACTTCGGCGAAGGCTCATGGCCAGAGTCCTAGTTCAACCGTAGTTGAACCTTGTTGATATTTTTTGGGTCGAGGGCTCTTAGCCCGAGTGTCAATTCAACTGAGGTTGATTTACTTCAGCGAAGGCTCATGGCATGAGTCCTTGTTCAACCGTAGTTGAACCTTGTTGATTTTTATTTAAGGTCGAGGGCCCGTAGCTTGAGTGTCTGTCACGCCCCAAATCGAGGAACATGACCGGCGCCTGACCGGGTTGCCCCAGTCAAGCGGACCTGGGTGCTTTTCATTCCCACGCGTTACCCCTGTGATGACTGCTTCTCATTAACCAAATATATTACTAATCATAATTGATTTCATATTAAACAAATAAAACGATACGAGTGATTCATTAACAAGATTTCAATTTTTACAACGCCCAACATAACACAATATATACATAATACTGGAGTCCCACAGTTTACATGTCTACAGAGCCTCTAGGATACAAAAAGGAGAATACAATACTTGCCGGTAACAAGGCTCCGGCTATACCTTACAAAACCAAAATGAAATCTAAACCGAGTGGCATGAACCACACAAGGCCCCGAGGAAGAAAGGGGCTCACCAAAATGGGCAGTGGAAGGAGAAGGATACTACTGCCGATGAGCTGAAGTGCCTGCTACTGATCCACCTACAATCATAACACGAATGTAGCGCCCGCGGCAAAAGGGACGTCAGTACACTTGAATTGTACTGGTATGTATGGACAAACTTTGTCCCAAGTAAACTCAAGCCAGCCAACCATGTTTCCACATTTTCCTCATTTCAAATAATTCGCACACAAAGCACTTTCTACAATCAACCAATTTAACAATAACCAATCAATCACGTAAAGTACAAGTAGTCAAACAAAGGGGCAATCAGTGCCCCACAGGTTGCAAACTCTCCTGCTGTCTCCTTTCACAATTTCACATTTATTGATTTATGTATCAATTTTCAATGGCGATTTCGATCGCTTTCCATCCTTATTGCCCCTGACCACCCTTATTACCTCGGCCACCCTTATCACCCCAACCCACACCTTATTTCACCACGTTGCGGCGCGCAACACGACCCCGCCTTACAGTTGAAAACACAACAATTTCAAACAGCGGATAAGGTACTACACACAATTTCAACAAGTTCAAATAAGCAACTTACACATTGGTTCATGTTCTCAATTTCTTCTCAATTCAATATCACAACCATGTTACAATATTTCCACAATTCAAGTGTTTCGTTTGTTTTTCCACAAGGTGCCATATAGGCCATCATAGTCATTATTCACAATTCTTTTGCCAAATTAAACTCTCATTTTACATTACTCATAACTCAACAACAAACTTTGAATATCCAACAACAACATCAAGAATTTCACACAATTTGTCAATTTAACACGAAACAAACAAACTTCACACATATAGGCGATTTCACAAGAATCAAAATTAGCCATACATACCTGGTGATGAGTTTTCTCCCGTTAACTTCCTACTTTATGCTTACCCAAGCTATCTTACTCTTGCCAACCTTGTTCTTGAAGACTCTTACTTCTACATCACTTCTTTTTACTAGAAATCAAGTTCAATAATCATGCATGAGTGTAAAAATTCTATTTTTAAAAGCTATTATATGCAAACCTCTCTTTACCCAATTAAAACTGAAAATCAAAGAAAATAGTTAGGGTTTTTACCTTGAAAATATTGGGGAAGTTGAATCCTTGCCCTAGAATCTCTTGGAATTAAGTAGTTGGAACAATCTTTGAAGATGAAGAACTTCTCTCTCTAAAAACCCTCTCTTCTCTCTCTAATTTTGGTGAGATGATATGATAAAATGAAGAAGAAAGGTGTTATATTAAAGAAGAGATCGGGTCAAAATGTTACAAAAATATGGGCCGGGGTCAAATATGCGGTCACTATGCGACCGCAGAATCAACATGCGGTCCGCATAGTGACCGCAGAATGGCTCAAAAAATTACAAGGCTCCGGAACGATTTGCGGTCACTATGCGGACCGCATGTTGATTCTGCGGTCGCAAAAGTGCACCGCAGATTGACATGCG
Source organism: Nicotiana noctiflora (assembly GCA_032618575.1). Lineage (NCBI taxonomy): Eukaryota > Viridiplantae > Streptophyta > Magnoliopsida > Solanales > Solanaceae > Nicotiana > Nicotiana noctiflora. Next base: position 199,323 of record JASVEL010002192.1, read on the forward strand.
ATCGCATATCGACCGCACATTGGACACAATTTTGGGCAACTCTCTGGAACGATTTGCGGTCACTATGCGGACCGCATATTGATTCTGCGGTCGCAAAAGTGCACCGCAGATTGACATTTTTCTGGAAAAAATTTTATTCTACATTTTGAAACTTAAATCACTACCAAGGGTCCGAACACATCATTCGGACCATGACACCACATCTACTAGGTTTTATGCACAAAAATTTCACGGGGCCTTACACTATTAATTTGGGAAATGAGGAGAATATTCGAGAAACAAAGATTAGTATACACTTAGATATGCAAGCTATCAAAATTTTGACTAACTCTTATATTTTAGAAAAATTTCGCCAGAGTTTCCTTTGTATTATGGACATATCCACCTGTCAGAGGGCCCCCGAAACACATTACCAAACAACAATATACAACTACAACACTTTTCACAACTGGTATACACTTTCTTACCTCAACGAATGCACATATTCTATCACATTGTTACAATTGCACATAAACTAGTCACTTCAATGAATTCTTACCTTATTTAACCATTTTAACACACCATGTACACTTAACAAACCATTACCAATCTACACTTACTATTAGTCGTTTATTAAACACGCAAATCTTTATAAGGCTTTCATTTATCAAGAACGGTTCAAGTGACCCAAGGTAACAACACATCTAACTCATTACAAATAAAGGAGACTTACTAATACTAAGAGGGAAACAACTTAGGCAAGATGACAGCTACTAGGAGTAGGAGGGTCACCTAATTTCTTCTAGGCTTGATCGAACAAATGGGGGTACTTTTCCTTCATCTCTTTTTCCGCTTCCCATGTGGCCTCCTCAACTTGTTGACTTCGCCACAATACTTTAACAGAGGCAACTTCCTTATTTCTCAACTTACGGACTTGCCTATCAAGAATGGCAACTGGAACTTCTTCATATGACAGATCTTCATTAACCTCTATAGCTTCGACTGGCATGATGGTGGATGGATCTCCAATCACTTTCTTCAACATGGACACGTGGAATACCGGGTGCACTAATGACATCTCGGGAGGCAACTCTAGCCTATAAGCAACTTGACCAATCCTTTGAACGATCCGATATGGCCCGACATACCTAGGACTCAATTTCCCTTTCTTTCCGAATCGCATGACTCCCTTCATAGGAGATACCCTCAAGAACACCCAATCATCGACTTGAAACTCCAAATCCCTTCGACGAACGTCTGCATAGGACTTTTGACGACTGTGTGCTATTTTCATTCTCTCCTAAATAACCTTGACCTTTTCCATAGCTTCGTACACCATATCTGGCCCTAGCAATTCCGCTTCACCTACCTCGAACCACCCGATTGGCGATCTACATCTTCTCCCGTACAATGCCTCAAACGGGGCCATCTGAATGCTAGCATGATAGCTGTTATTGTAAGCAAATTCTATCAGTGGCAAGTGTTCATCCCAATTACCTTTAAAATCTAAGACACAAGCCCGTAACATATCTTCAAGCGTCTGAATGGTCCGCTCGGCCTGGCCGTCGGTCTGTGGATGGAAAGCTGTGCTGAGATTCACCCGAGTTCCCAAACCTTGCTGAAACTTCTTCCAAAAGTTAGCGGTGAATTGCGCCCCGCGATCTGAGATGATAGAAAGTGGAGTGCCATGAAGCCTTACTATCTCTTTGATGTACAATCTTGCATATTGCTCCGCGGTATCAGTGGACTTGACAGGCAGGAAGTGAGCTGATTTGGTGAGTCGATCTACTATCACCCATACTGAATCGAACTTACGCTGAGTGCGAGGTAACCCCACCACGAAATCCATATTGATCATCTCCATTTCCACCTTGGTATTTCTATAAGCTGAGTTAATCCACCAGGCCGTTGATGCTCGGCCTTCACTTGTTGACAGTTCGGACATTTAGCTACAAAACCTGCCACATCCCTTTTCATACCGTTCCACCAATAAATCTCCTTGAGATCGTGATACATTTTCGTTGAACCAGGGTGCACAGAATACCTGGAAGTATGAGCCTCTGCCATCGCTCTTTCCCGAAGCTCGTCCACATCCGGAACACATAGCCTATCTTGACACCGCAATACACCATCTTCGCTGCTGAGTACAAATGCTGAGGTCTTGTCATCCATGATTGCTTCCTTCGCCCGAACCAATGCTGGATCCATGAACTGTTTTTCCTTGATTTCCGCGACCAATGATGATTCTGCTCCATTATGCACCAAAATATCCCCCTCGTCTGACGCCGAGATACGAACCCCCAAACTGGCTAATTGGTAAACCTCTCGAGCCAGGTGTCTCTGATCCACACCCAAATGAGCCAAACTACCCATGGATTTCCGACTAAGAGCGTCAGCTACCACATTTGCCTTCCCTAGATGGTATAATATGTCCATATCATAGTCCTTGAGTAGTTCTAACCACCGCCGCTGTCTCAGATTTAGCTCCTTCTGCTTGAACAAATACTGGAGGCTCTTGTGGTCTGAAAACACATCTACATGAACCCCATAAAGATAGTGTCGCCATATTTTCAAGGCAAACACAACAGCTGCAAGTTCCAAATCATGCGTCGGATAATTCTTCTCATGGTTCTTGAGTTGTCTGGAAGCATAAGCTATAACCTTTCCGTGCTGCATCAATACACATCCCAAACCGACTCTGGAGGCATCACAATAGATTACAAATCCCTCTGTGCCTTCTGGCAAGGCCAGTACTGGTGCCGAGGTCAATCTTGACTTCAATTCTTGGAAACTTTTCTCACATGCTTCGGACCACTGGAACTTAACTGCTTCTGCGTCAATTTAGTCAATGGGGAGGCGAGGGTTGAGAATCCCTCTACAAACCTCCGATAGTACCTGCCAGACCCAAAAAGCTGCGAATCTCTGTCGGGGTCGTGGGTCTAGGCCAATCTTTCACTGCCGCAATCTTCTGAGGATCCACCATAATTCCCTCACTGGAAATAACATGCACTAGAAAAGCTACGGACTCCAACCAAAACTCACATTTTGAGAACTTGGCATACAATTGATGCTGAAGAAGGGTCTGCAATGCTGCTCTGAGGTGAACGGCATGATCTTCCCTGCTCCGAGAGTAGATGAGAATATCGTCAATGAATACGATCACAAAGGAATCTAGGAATGGCTTGAAAACCCGATTCATAAGGTCCATGAAAGCTGCTGGGGCGTTAGTTAGCCCAAAAGACATAACCAAAAACTCAAAGTGACCATAACGAGTTCTGAAGGCGGTCTTAGGAATATCCTGCTCCCTGATTTTCAACTGGTGGTACCCGGACCGTAAATCAATCTTTGAGAAGAACCTCGCTCCCTGCAATTGGTCAAACAGATCATCCACTCGAGGCAATGGATATTTATTCTTAATGGTGACTTTGTTGAGCTGCCGATAATTAATACACATTCAAAGTGACCCATCCTTCTTTCCTGACAAAGAGAACCGGAGCACCCCATGGCGACACACTCGGTCGTATGAACCCTTTCTCTAATAAATCCCTCAGCTGCTCCTTTAACTCCCTTAACTCTGCTGGCGCCATTCTGTATGGTGGAATGGATATTGGCTGAGTATCCGGCATTACATCGATCCCGAAATCAATCTCCCTATCCGGCGGGATGCCTGGAAGCTCATCTGGAAACACTTCAGGAAATTCATTCACAATTGGCACGGACTCGAGGATAGGCACATCCGAGGTGGTGTCCGTTACCCGAACCAGGTGATAGATACACCCCTTCTTAATCATCTTCGAAGCCTTAAGGTAGGAAATAAACCTACCCCTTGGCACTACACCATTTCCTCTCCATTCGATGACTGGCTCGTTAGGGAACTCGAGCCTCATAACTCTCGTTCGACAGTCAAGTTTGGCAAAGCACGAATAGAGCCAATCCATCCCCATAATTACATCAAAATCTACCATCCCAAGCTCAATAAGATCGGCTGTGGTATCACGACCACCCACCGTAACAACACAATTCCTATAGACTCGTGAGGCTATAATAGAATCACCGATTGGAGTCGACACAGAGAACGGCTCATGAAGCTGTTCGGGTTCTATCCCAAAGCTTGAAGCAATGAATGGAGTAACATAAGACAAGGAGGACCCTGGATCAATAAGGGCATAGCAATCAATAGTATGAACAGACAGGATACCTGTAACAACATCTGGAGAAGCCTCGGCATTTTGGCGGCCACTCAATGCATAGAATCGGCTAGGTCCACCCCTACCATGAGCTCCACCCCTAGCTGCACCACGCCCTGCTGATGCTGGAGTACGCGCTGATGATGTAGCAGCCGAAGAACCGGATGACTGAGCGGATCCCCTACCTATACCCTGACGGGGTGCACGGCAGTCCCGCTGAATGTCACCTCTCACCCCACACCCGAAACACACCGGGATGTCAAGGTAACAAGTCTCTGTATGAAATCTCCCACACTTGGGGCACGTAGGTCTCCCCTGCTGCTGGGACCTCACCCCAGGACGACCAGACTGACGAGACCTCATGTTGTCTGAACCGGGTCTCGAGTAACTGCCCTGCTGATGACTGTGCACGGATGGTGGTGCACTCACGGAGGACTGAGCATATGACTGGGATGGCCCTGATGGCCCTCTCCCTGGAAGTGATCTCCCTGAATGACCCATTGACCGGGCCCTGCTGCTACTTTCTCTTTTTCTGCACGAATCTTCAATTTCCTGGCCTCTGTGGCCTGAGCAAACCCCACAATCCTCCCATAGTTCATGTCTGAGTGCAAAGCTGCTGTGGCAGCCTTATTTACCACCAAAGGGCTAAGGCCCTGAACAAACCGTCGAACTCGGGCATCCATGGTCGACACTAAATGTGGAGCGTACTTGGACAACCTTACGAACTCCATGTGATACTCCCAAACACTCATACTGCCCTGTTTGAGAACCTCGAACTCAGTGGCACGGGCTGCCATTGCCTCAGCAGGTAAGAAGTGGTCCATAAATGCATCCACGAACTCATCCCATCTGGACGGAGGGCTCCCTTCCTCACGGGAATCCTCCCACGTTTCGAACCATGAACGTGCCGCTCCCTTCAGCCTGTAAGAGGCCAACTCTACCCCCTCTATATCTGTAGCCTTCATCACTCTGAGGGTCTTGTATATCTCATCAAGGAATTCCTGTGGGTCAGCCTCTGGATCGGTGCCTGAAAATTCCGGAGGGGCCAATCGCAAGAATTGATGGACTCTGGAGCCAAAGGAATCTCCCTGTCCGCTGGAGGATGCAGGGGCATCATGGGATCTCTGGGCCTGGGCGGCTACTAGCTGTGTTAACATATGGATGGCTCCCCTAAGATCTTCATTAGAGATACCAGAGCCCGAAGCGGGAACTGTATCTGAGTTAGGAACACTGGCGGGAGGAATGGTGGCATCCTCTGCCGCGGCTGGAATAGGGACACTTGGGTTTTGAACAGATGGGCCAGGCAAATTTGGGACTGGTGGGTCATTCTCTCCCACGGCATCGGGTACATGATTAACAGCTGCACTTGGGCCGGCATTGGCCCTAAGGCCGAGTCTAGCCTTCTTCTTAGGTGCCATATTCTGAAAATTTGGGAACAAGGCACGAATTAGACACGGATATCTCCACATTGCACTTTACCGCACGATATAGATTATCAAAGAAGTAGGTAAATTCCTAAATGCCCGTGTAGCCCCCTACTTATATGATGTGGTCGACAACACACCTATAAGAAGGGCACTACTAGACACGGCTCCGAGACATCCTAGGACACTTTAAAACCTTAAGCTCGGATACCAAGTTTGTCACGCCCCAAATCGAGGGACATGACCGGCGCCTGACCGGGTTGCCCCGGTCAAGCGGACCTGGGTGCTTTTCATTCCCACGCGTTACCCCTGTGATGACTGCTTCTCATTAACCAAATATATTACTAATCATAATTGATTTCATATTAAACAAATAAAACGATACGAGTGATTCATTAACAAGATTTCAATTTTTACAACGCCCAACATAACACAATATATACATAATACTGGAGTCCCACGGTTTACATGTCTACAGAGCCTCTAGGATACAAAAAGGGAAATACAATACTTGCCGGTAACAAGGCTCCGGCTATACCTTACAAAACCAAAATGAAATCTAAACCGAGTGGCATGAACCACACAAGGCCCCGAGGAAGAAAGGGGCTCACCAAAACGGGCAGTGGAAGGAGAAGGATACTACTGCCGATGAGCTGAAGTGCCTGCTACTGATCCACCTACAATCATAACACGAATGTAGCGCCCCCGGCAAAAGGGACGTCGGTACACTTGAATTGTACTGGTATGTATGGACAAACTTTGTCCCAAATAAACTCAAGCCATTAAATTTTGTCCCAAGTAAACTCAAGCCAGCCAACCATGTTTCCACATTTTCCTCATTTCAAATAATTCGCACACAAAGCACTTTCTACAATCAACCAATTTAACAATAACCAATCAATCACGTAAAGTACAAGTAGTCAAACAAAGGGGCAATCAGTGCCCCACAGGTTGCAAACTCTCCTGCTGTCTCCTTTCACAATTTCACATTTATTGATTTATGTATCAATTTTCAATGGCGATTTCGATCGCTTTCCATCCTTATTGCCCCCGACCACCCTTATTACCTCGGCCACCCTTATCACCCCAACCCACACCTTATTTCCCCACGTTACGGCGCGCAACACGACCCCGCCTTACGGTTGAAAACACAACAATTTCAAACAGCAGATAAGGTACTACACACAATTTCAACAAGTTCAAATAAGCAACTTACACATTGGTTCATGTTCTCAATTTCTTCTCAATTCAATATCACAACCATGTTACAATATTTCCACAATTCAAGTGTTTCATCTGTTTCGTTTGTTTTCCACAAGGTGCCATATAGGCCATCATAGTCATTATTCACAATTCTTTTGCCAAATTAAACTCTCATTTTACATTACTCATAACTCAACAACAAACTTTGAATATCCAACAACAACATCAAGAATTTCACACAATTTGTCAATTTAACCCGAAACAAACAACTTCACACACATAGGCGATTTCACAAGAATCAAAATTAGCCATACATACCTGGTGATGAGTTTTCTCCCGTTAACTTCCTACTTTATGCTTACCCAAGCTATCTTACTCTTGCCAACCTTGTTCTTGAAGACTCTTACTTCTACATCACTTCTTTTTACTAGAAATCAAGTTCAATAATCATGCATGAGTGTAAAAATTCTATTTTTAAAAGCTATTATATGCAAACCTCTCTTTACCCAATTAAAACTGAAAATCAAAGAAAATAGTTAGGGTTTTTACCTTGAAAATATTGGGGAAGTTGAATCCTTGCCCTAGAATCTCTTGGAATTAAGTAGTTGGAACAATCTTTGAAGATGAAGAACTTCTCTCTCTAAAAACCCTCTCTTCTCTCTCTAATTTTTGGTGAGATGATATGATAAAATGAAGAAGAAAGGTGTTATATTAAAGAAGAGATCGGGTCAAAATGTTACAAAAATCTGGGCCGGGGTCAAATATGCGGTCACTATGCGACCGCGAGAATCAACATGCGGTCCGCATAATGACCGCAGAATGGCTCAAAAATTACGCGGGCTCTGGAACGATTTGCGGTCACTATGCGGACCGCATGTTGATTCTGCGGTCGCAAAAGTGCACCGCAGATTGACATGCGATCGCATATCGACCGCACATTGGACACAATTTTGGGCAACTCTCTGGAACGATTTGCGGTCACTATGCGGACCGCATATTGATTCTGCGGTCGCAAAAGTGCACCGCAGATTGACATTTTTCTGGAAAAAATTTTATTCTACATTTTGAAACTTAAATTCTACGCATTCCTAACACATCATTCGGACCATGACACCACATCTACTAGGTTTTATGCACAAAAATTTCACGGGGCCTTACATCCTCCCCCCTTAAGATCATTCGTCCTCGAATGAGGATTTTGAAATAAATGAGTTTTGAAAGACATGATATGCAAGCTATCAAAATTTTGACTAACTCTTATATTTTAGAAAAATTTCGCCAGAGTTTCCTTTGTATTATGGACATATCCACCTGTCAGAGGGCCCCCGAAACACATTACCAAACAACAATATACAACTACAACACTTTTCATAACTGGTATACACTTTCTTACCTCAACGAATGCACATATTCTATCACATTGTTACAATTGCACATAAACTAGTCACTTCAATGAATTCTTACCTTATTTAACCATTTTAACACACCATGTACACTTAACAAACCATTACCAATCTACACTTACTATTAGTCGTTTATTAAACACGCAAATCTTTATAAGGCTTTCATTTATCAAGAACGGTTCAAGTGACCCAAGGTAACAACACATCTAACTCATTACAAATAAAGGAGACTTACTAATACTAAGAGGGAAACAACTTAGGCAAGATGACAGCTACTAGGAGTAGGAGGGTCACCTAATTTCTTCTAGGCTTGATCGAACAAATGGGGGTACTTTTCCTTCATCTCTTTTTCCGCTTCCCATGTGGCCTCCTCAACTTGTTGACTTCGCCACAATACTTTAACAGAGGCAACTTCCTTATTTCTCAACTTACGGACTTGCCTATCAAGAATGGCAACTGGAACATCTTTATTAACCTCTATAGCTTCGACTGGCATGATGGTGGATGGATCTCCAATCACTTTCTTCAACATGGACACGTGGAATACCGGGTGCACTAATGACATCTCGGGAGGCAACTCTAGCCTATAAGCAACTTGACCAATCCTTTGAACGATCCGATATGGCCCGACATACCTAGGACTCAATTTCCCTTTCTTTCCGAATCGCATGACTCCCTTCATAGGAGATACCCTCAAGAACACCCAATCATCGACTTGAAACTCCAAATCCCTTCGACGAACGTCTGCATAGGACTTTTGACGACTCCGTGCTGTTTTCATTCTCTCCTGAATAACCTTGACCTTTTCCATAGCTTCGTACACCATATCTGGCCCTAGCAATTCCGCTTCACCTACCTCAAACCACCCGATTGGCGATCTACATCTTCTCCCGTACAATGCCTCAAATGGGGCCATATGAATGCTAGCATGAAAGCTATTATTATAAGCAAATTCTATCAGTGGTAAGTGTTCATCCCAATTACCTTTGAAATCCAAGACACAAGCCCGCAACATATCTTCAAGCGTCTGAATAGTCCGCTCGGCCTGACCATCGGTCTGCGGATGGAAGTCTGTGCTGAGATTCACCTGAGTTCCCAAACCTTGCTGAAACTTCTTCCAAAAGTTAGCGGTGAATTGCGCCCCGCGATCTGAGATGATAGAAAGTGGAGTCCCATGAAGCCTTACTATCTCTTTGATGTACAATCTTGCATATTGCTCCGCAGTATCAGTGGACTTGACAGGCAGGAAGTGAGTTGATTTGGTGAGTCGATCTACTATCACCCATACTGAATCGAACTTACGCCGAGTGCGAGGTAACCCCACCACGAAATCCATATTGATCATCTCCCATTTCCACCTTGGTATTTCTATAAGCTGAGTTAATCCACCGGGCCGTTGATGCTCGGCCTTCACTTGTTGACGGTTCGGACATTTAGCTACAAAGCCTGCCACATCCCTTTTCATACCGTTCCACCAATAAATCTCCTTGAGATCGTGATACATTTTCGTTGAACCGGGGTGCACAGAATACCTGGAAGTATGAGCCTCTGCCATCACTCTTTCCCGAAGCTCGTCCACATCCGGAACACATAGCCTATCTTGACACCGCAATACACCATCTTCGCTGCCTGAGTACAAATGCTGAGGTCTTGTCATCCATGACTGCTTCCTTCGCCCGAACCAATGCTGGATCCATGAACTGTTTTTCCTTGATTTCCGCGACCAATGATGATTCTGCTCCATTATGCACCAAGATATCTCCCTCGTCTGACGCCGAGATACGAACCCCCAAGCTGGCTAATTGGTAAACCTCTCGAGCCAGGGGTCTCTGATCCACACCCAAATGAGCCAAACTACCCATGGATTTCCGACTAAGAGCGTCGGCTACCACATTTGCCTTCCCTGGATGGTATAATATGTCCATATCATAGTCCTTGAGTAGTTCTAACCACCGCCGCTGTCTCAGATTCAGCTCTTTCTGCTTGAACAAATACTGGAGGCTCTTGTGGTCTGAAAACACATCTACATGAACCCCATAAAGATAGTGTCGCCATATTTTCAAGGCAAACACAACAGCTGCAAGTTCCAAATCATGCGTCGGATAATTCTTCTCATGGTTCTTGAGTTGTGTGGAAGCATAAGCTATAACCTTTCCGTGCTGCATCAATACACATCCCAAACCGACTCTGGAGGCATCACAATAGACTACAAATCCCTCCGTGCCTTCTGGCAAGGCCAATACTGGTGCCGAGGTCAATCTTGACTTCAGTTCTTGGAAACTTTTCTCACATGCTTCGGACCACTGGAACTTAACCGCTTTCTGCGTCAATTTAGTCAATGGGGAGGCGAGGGTTGAGAATCCCTCTACAAACCTCCGATAGTACCCTGCCAGACCCAAAAAGAACCTTGACCTTTTCCATAGCTTCGTATACCATATCTGGCCCTAGCAATTCCGCTTCACCTACCTCAAACCACCCGATTGGCGACCTACATCTTCTCCCGTACAATGCCTCAAATGGGGCCATCCGAATGCTAGCATGATAGCTATTATTGTAAGCAAATTCTATCAGTGGCAAGTGTTCATCCCAATTACCTTTAAAATCTAAGACACGAGCCCGTAACATATCTTCAAGCGTCTGAATGGTCCGCTCGGCCTGTCCATCGGTCTGTGGATGGAAAGCTGTGCTGAGATTCACCTGAGTTCCCAAACCTTGCTGAAACTTCTTCCCAAACCTACGCATTCCTAACACATCATTCGGACCATGACACCACATCTACTAGGTTTTATGCACAAAAATTTCACGGGGCCTTACGAGTGTCGATTCAACTGAGGTTGAATTACTTCGACGAAGGCTCATGACCCGAGTCGCAATTCAACCGTAGTTGAACCATGTTGATTATTGTTTTGGGTCGTGGGCTTTTAGCCCGAGAGTCAATTCAACTGAGGTTGAATTACTTCGGCGAAGGCTCATGTCCTGAGTCCCAGTTTAACCATAGTTGAACCTTGTTGATTTTTTTTTGGTCGAAGGCTCGTAGCTCGAGTGTCGATTCAACTTAGGTTGAATTACTTTGGCGAATGATCATGGACTGAGTCCTAATTCAATAGTAGGTTAACCTTGTTGATTTTTTTGGGTCGAGGGCTCATAGCCCGATTGTCGATATAACTGAGGTTGAATTACTTCGGCAAAGGCTCATGGCATGTGTCCCAATTCAACCGTAGTAGAACCTTGCTGATTTATTTATGGTCGAGGGCTCGTAGCCCGAATGTCGATTCAACTGAGGTTGAATTACTTCGGCGAAGGCTCATGGCCTGAGTCCCAGTTCAACCGTAGTTGAACCTTATTGATTTTTTTTTGGTTGACGCCTCTTAGCCCGAGTGTCGACTCAATTGAGGTTAAATTACTTCGGTGAAGGCTCATGTCCTGAGTCCCAGTTTAACCGTAGTTGAACCTTGTTTATATTGTTTTGGGTCGACGGCTCGTAGACCGAGTGTCGATTCAACTGAGGTTGAATTACTTCGGTGAAGGATCATGGCCTTTGTTCCAGTTCAACCGTACTTGAACCTTGTTGATTTTTATTTTTGGTCGAGGGCTCGTAGCCCGAGTGTCGATTAAACTGAGGTTGAATTACTTCGGCGAAGGCTTATGGCCTGAGTCCCAGTTCAACTAGCATTGAACATTGTTGAATATTTTGAGTCGAGGGCTCGTAGCTCGAGTGTCGATTCAACCGAGGTTGAATTGATTCGACGAAGGTTCATGGCCTGAGTCCCAGTTCAGCCGTAGTTGAACTTTGTTGATATTGTTTTCGTCGAGCGCTCGTAGCCCTAGTGTCGATTCAACTGAGTTTGAATTACTTTGGCGAAGGCTCAAGGCATGAGTCCCAATTCAAGCGTAGTTGAACCTCGCTGATTTTTTTTGGGTCGAAGGCTTGTAGCCTGAGTGTCGATTCAACTGAGGTTGAATTACTTCGGCGTAGGCTCATGGCCTGAGTCACAATTCAACCGTAGTTGAACCTTGCTAATTTTTTTAGGGTCGAGGGCTCGTAGCTCGATTGTCGATTCACCTGAGGTTGAATTACTTCGGCGAAGGATCATGGACAGAGTCCTAATTCAAGCGTAGTTGAATTATGTTTGGTCGAGGGCTCGTAGCCCGAGTGTCGATTAAACTGAGGTTGAATTACTTCGGTCAAGGCTCATTGCATGAGTCCCAATTCAAGCGTAGTTGAACCTTGCTGATTTTTTTTGGGTCGAGGGCTTGTAGCCTGAGTGTCGATTCAACTGAGGTTGAATTACTTCGGCGAAGGCTCATGGCCTGAGTCCCAGTTCAACCGTAGTTGAACCTTGTTGATATTGTTTTGGGTCGAGGGCTCGTAGCCCGAGTATCGATTCAACTGAGTTTGAATAACTTCGGCGAAGGCTCAAGGCATGAGTTCCAATTCAACCGTAGTTGAACATTGTTGATTTTTTTGGGTTGAGGGTTTGTAGCACGAGTGTCGATTCAACCGAGGTTGAATTACTTCGGCGAAGGCTTATGGCCTGAGTTGCAATTCAATCGTAGTTGAACCTTGTTGATATTTTTATGGTCCAGGGCTCGTATCCTGAGTGTCGATTCAACTGAGGTTGAATTACTTCGGCGAAGGCTCATGACCCGAGTCCCAATTCAACCATAGATGAACCTTGTTGATTATTGTTTTGGGGCGAGGGCTTTTAGCCCGAGAGTCAATTCAACTGAGGTTGAATTACTTCAGCGAAGGCTCATGGCCTGAGTCCCAGTTCAACCGTAGTTAAACTTTGTTGATTTGTTTTTTGGTCGCTCGTAGCCCGAGATTCGATTCAACTGAGGTTGAATTACTTCGGCGAAGGCTCATGTCCTGAGTCCCAGTTCAACTTTAGTTGAACCATGTTGATTTTTATTTTGGGTCGAGGGCTCGTAGCTCGAGTGTCGATTCAACTGAGGTTGAATTACTTCGGTGAAGGCTCATGGCCTGAGTCGCAATTCAACCGTAGTTGAACCTTGTTGATTTTTTTTTGGTCGAGGGCTCGTAGCCCGAGTGTCGATTCAACTTAGGTTGAATTACTTCGGCGAAGGATCATGGACTAAGTCCTAATTCAAGAGTAGTTGAACCTTGTTGATTTTTTTGGGTCGAGGGCTCGTAGCCCGATTGTCGATTCAACTGAGGTTGAATTACTTCGGCAAAGGCTCATGGCCTGAGTCCCAATTCAACCGTAGTTGAACCTTGCTAATTTTTTTAGGGTCGAGGGCTCGTAGCTCGATTGTCGATTCACCTGAGGTTGAATTACTTCGGCGAAGGCTCATGGCATGAGTCCCAGTTCAACCGTAGTTGAACATTGTTGAATTTGTTTTTGGGTCGAGGGCTCGTAGCCCGAGTGTCGACTCAATTGAGGTTGAATTACTTCGGCGAAGCCACATAGCCTGAGTCCCAGTTCAACCGTTGTTGAACCTTGTTGATTTATTTTTTGGGTCGCGGGCTCGTAGCCCGAGTGTCGGTTCAACTAATGTTGAATTACTTCGGCGAAGGCTCATGGCCTGAGTCCTAGTTCAACCGTAGTGGAACCTTGTTGATATTTTTTGGGTCGAGGGCTCTTAGCCCGAGTGTCGATTCAACTGAGGTTGATTTACTTCAGCGAAGGCTCATGGCCTGAGTCCCAGTTCAACCGTAGTTGAACCTTGTTGATTTTTATTTTAGTTCGAGGGCTCGTAGCCCGAGTGTCGATTAAATTGAGGTTGATATACTTCAGCGAAGGCTCATGGCCTGAGTCCCAGTTCAACCGTAGTACAACCTTGTTGATTTTTATTTTGGGTCGAGGGCTCGTAGCCCTAGTGTCGATTCAACTGAGGTTGAATTATTTCGGCGAAGGATCATGGACTGAGTCCTAATTCAAGCGTAGTTGAACCTTGTTGATGTTTTTGGGTCGAGGGCTCGTAGCCCGATTAACTATTCAACTGTGGTTGAATTACTTCGGCAAAGGCTCATGGGCTGAGTCCCAATTCAACCGTAGTTGAACCTTGCTGATTTTTTTAGGGTTTAGGGCTCGTAGCCCGAGTGTCGATTAAACTGAGGTTGAATTACTTCGGCGAAGGCTCATGGCCTGAGTCCCAGTTCAAATGTAGTTGAACCTTGTTGATTTTTATTTTGGGTCGAGGGCTTGTAGCCCGAGTGTAGATTCAACTGAGGTTGAATTACTTCGGCGAAGGATCATGGACAGAGTCCTAATTCAAGCGTAGTTGAACCTTGTTGATGTTCATTTTGGGTCGAGGGCTCGTAGCCCGGTTGTCGATTCAATTGAGGTTGAATTACTTCGGCAAAGGCTCATGGCCTGAGTCCCAATTCAACCGTAGTTGAACCTTGCTGATTTTTTTAGGTTTAGGGCTCGTAGCCCGAGTGTCGATTAAACTGAGGTTGAATTACTTCGGCGAAGGCTTATGGCCTGAGTCCCAATTCAACTATAGTTGAACCTTGTTGATTTTTATTTTTGGTCGAGGGCTTGTAGCCCGAGTGTAGATTCAACTGAGGTTGAATTACTTCGGCGAAGGATCATGGACAGAGTCCTAATTCAAGCGTAGTTGAATTATTTTTGGTCGAGGGCTCGTAGCCCGAGTGTCGATTAAACTGAGGTTGAATTACTTCGGTCAAGGCTCATGGCATGAGTCCCAATTCAAGCGTAGTTGAACCTTGCTGATTTTTTTGGGTCGAGGGCTTGTAGCCTGAGTGTCGATTCAACTGAGGTTGAATTACTTCGGCGAAGGCTCATGGCCAGAGTCACTATTCAACCGTAGTTGAACCTTGCTGATTTTTTAGGGTGGAGGGCTCGTAGACCGAATGTCGATTCAACTGAGGTTGAATTACTTCGGCGAAGGCTCATGGCCTAAGTCCCATTTCAACCGTAATTAAACCTTGTTGATTTTTTTGGGTTGAGGGCTCGTAGCCCGAGTGTCGATTCAACTGAGGTTGAATTAATTCGGTGAAGGCTCATAGCCTGAGTCCCAGTTCAACCGTAGTTGAACCTTGTCGATTTATTTTTTGGGTCGCGGGCTCGTAGCCCGTGTGTCGGTTCAACTAATGTTGAATTACTTCGGCGAAGGCTCATGGCCAGAGTCCTAGTTCAACCGTAGTTGAACCTTGTTGATATTTTTTGGGTCGAGGGCTCTTAGCCCGAGCGTCAATTTTACTGAGGTTGATTTACTTCAGCGAAGGCTCATGGCATGAGTCCTTTTTCAACCGTTGTTGGACCTTGTTGATTTTTGTTTTAGGTCGAGGGCTCGTAGCCTGAGTGTCGATTCATCTGAGGTTGTATTACTTCGACGAAGGCTCATGATCCGAGTCGCAATTCAACCGTAGTTGAACCATGTTGTTTATTGTTTTGGGTCGTGGTCTTTTAGCCTGAGAGTCAATTCAACTGAGGTTGAATTATTTCGGCGAAGGCTCATGTCCTGAGTCCCAGTTTAACCATAGTTGAACCTTGTTGATTTTTTTTTTGGTCGAAGGCTCGTAGCTCGAGTGTCGATTGAACTTAGGTTGAATTACTTCGGCGAAGGATCATGGACTGAGTCCTAATTCAAGACTAGTTCAACCTTGTTGATTTTTTTGGGTCGAGGGCTCATAGCCCGATTGTCGATATAACTGAGGTTGAATGACTTCGGCAAAGGCTCATGGCATGTGTCCCAATTCAACCGTAGTACAACCTTGCTGATTTATTTAGGGTCGAGGGCTCGTAGCCCGAATGTCGATTCAACTGAGGTTGAATTACTTCGGCGAAGGCTCATGGCCTGAGTCCCAGTTCAACCGTAGTTGAACCTTATTGATTTTTTTTTTGGTTGAGGGCTCGTAGCCCGAGTGTCGATTCAATTGAGGTTAAATTACTTCGGTGAAGGCTCATAGCCTAAGTCCTAGTTCAACCATAGTTGAACCTTGTTGATTTATTTTTTGGGTCGCGGGCTCGTAGCCCGAGTTTCGGTTCAACTAAGGTTGAATTACTTCGGCGAAGGCTCATGGCCTGAGTCCCAGTTCAACCGTAGTTGAACCTTGTTGATATTGTTTTGGGTCGACGGCTCGTAGGCCGAGTGTCGATTCAACTGAGGTTGAATTACTTCGGTGAAGGCTCATGGCATGAGTCCCAGTTCAACCGTAGTTGAACCTTGTTGATTTTTATTTTTGGTTGAGGGCTCGTAGTCCAAGTGTCGATTCAACTAAGGTTGAATTACTTCGGGGAAGTCTTATGGCCTGAGTCCCAGTTCAACCGTAGTTGAACCTTGTTGATTTTTATTTTGGGTGGAGGGCTCGTAGCCCGAGTGTCGATTCAACTGAGGTTGAATTATTTCGGCGAAATATCATGGCCTGAGTCCCAGTTCAGCCGTAGTTGAACTTTGTGGATATTGTTTTCGTCGAGGGCTCGTAGCCCTAGTGTCGATTCAACTGAGTTTGAATTACTTTGGCGAAGGCTCATGGCATGAATCCCAATTCAAGCGTAGTTGAACCTTGCTGATTTTTTTTTGGGTCGAAGGCTCGTAGCCCGAGTGCCGACTCAATTGATGTTGAATTACTTCGGCGAAGGCTCATAGCTTGAGTCCCAGTTCAACCGTAGTTGAACCTTGTTGATTTATTTTTTAGGTCGAGGGCTCGTAGCCCGAGTGTCGATTCAACCGAGGTTGAATTACTTCGGCGAAGGCTCATGGCCTGAGTCGCAATTCAACCGTAGTTGAACCTTGTTGATATTTTTTTGGTCCAGGGCTCGTAGCCTGAGTGTCGATTCAACTGAGGTTGAATTACTTCGGCGAAGGCTCATGACCCGAGTCCCAATTCAACCGTAGTTGAACCTTGTTGATTATATTTTTGGGTCGAGGGCTTTTAGCCCGAGATTCAATTCAACTGAGGTTGAATTACTTCAGCGAAGGCTCATGGCCTGAGTCCCCGTTCAACCGTAGTTGAACTTTGTTGATTTGTTTTTTGGTCGCTCGTAGCCCGAGATTCGATTCAACTGAGGTTGAATTACTTCGGCGAAGGCTCATGTCCTGAGTCCCAGTTCAACTTTAGTTGAACCATGTTGATTTTTATTTTGGGTCGAGGGCTCGTAGCTCGAGTGTCGATTCAACTGAGGTTGAATTACTTCGGCGAAGGCTCATGGCCTGAGTCGCAATTCAATCGTAGTTGAACCTTGTTGATATATTTTTTTGGTCGAGGGCTCGTAGCCTGACTGTCGATTCAACTTAGGTTGAATTACTTCGGCGAAGGATCATGGACTAAGTCCTAATTCAAGAGTAGTTGAACCTTGTTGATTTTTTTGGGTCGAGGGCTCGTAGCCCGATTGTCGATTCAAATGTGGTTGAATTACTTCGGCAAAGGCTCATGGCCTGAGTCCCAATTCAACCGTAGTTGAACCTTGCTAATTTTTTTAGGGTCAAGGGCTCGTAGCCTGATTGTCGATTCAACTGAGGTTGAATTACTTCGGCGAAAGCTCATGGCATGAGTCCCAGTTCAACCGTAGTTTAACCCTGTTGAATTTGTTTTTGGGTCGAGGGCTCGTAGCCCGAGTGTCGACTCAATTGAGGTTGTATTACTTCGGCGAAGGCACATAGCCTGAGTCCCAGTTCAACCGTTGTTGAACCTTGTTGATTTATTTTTAGGTCGAGGGCTCGTAGCCCGAGTGTCGATTCAACTAAGGTTGAATTACTTCGGCGAAGGCTCATGGCCTGAGTCCCAGTTCAACCGTAGTTAAACCTTGTTGATATTTTTTTGGGTCGAGGGCTCGTAGCCCGAGTGTCGATTCAACTGAGTTTGAATAACTTCGGTGAAGGCTCAAGGCATGAGTCCCAATTCAACCGTAGTTGAACATTGTTGATTTTTTTTGGGTTGAGGGCATGTAGCCCGAGTGTCGATTCAACCGAGGTTGAATTACTTTGGCGAAGGCTCATGGCATGAGTCCCAATTCAAGCGTAGTTGAACCTTGCTGATTTTTTTTAGGTCGAGGGCTTGTAGCCTGAGTGTCGATTCCACTGAGGTTGAATTACTTCGGCGTAGGCTCATGGCCTGAGTCACAATTCAACCGTAGTTGAACCTTGCTAATTTTTTAGGGTCGAGGGCTCGTAGCCCGAGTGTCGATTCAACTGAGGTTGAATTACTTCAGCAAAGGCTCATGGCATGAGTCCCAGTTTAACCGTAGTTGAACCTTGTTGATTTTTTTTTGGGTCGAAGGCTCGTAGCCCGAGTGCCGACTCAATTGAGGTTGAATTACTTCGGCGAAGGCTCATAGCTTGAGTCCCAGTTCAACCGTAGTTGAACCTTGTTGATTTATTTTTTAGGTCGAGGGCTCGTAGCCCGAGTGTCGATTCAACCGAGGTTGAATTACTTCGGCGAAGGCTCATGGCCTGAGTCGCAATTCAACCGTAGTTGAACCTTGTTGATATTTTTTTGGTCCAGGGCTCGTAGCCTGAGTGTCGATTCAATTGAGGTTGAATTACTTCGGCGAAGGCTCATGACCCGAGTCCCAATTCAACCGTAGTTGAACCTTGTTGATTATTGTTTTGGGTCGAGGGCTTTTAGCCCGAGAGTCAATTCAACTGAGGTTGAATTACTTCAGTGAAGGCTCATGGCCTGAGTCCCAGTTCAACCGTAGTTGAACTTTGTTGATTTGTTTTTTGGTCGCTCGTAGCCCGAGATTCGATTCAACTGAGGTTGAATTACTTTGGCGAAGGCTCATGTCCTGAGTCCCAGTTCAATTTTAGTTGAACCATGTTGATTTTTATTTTGGGTCGAGGGCTCGTAGCTCGAGTGTCGATTCAACTGAGGTTGAATTACTTCGGCGAAGGCTCATGGCCCGAGTCGCAATTCAACCATAGTTGAACCTTGTTGATTTTTTTTTGGTCGAGGGCTCGTAGCCCGAGTGTCGATTCAACTTAGGTTGAATTACTTCGGCGAAGGATCATGGACTAAGTCCTAATTCAAGAGTAGTTGAACCTTGTTGATTTTTTTGGGTCGAGGGCTCGTAGCCCGATTGTCTATTCAACTGTGGTTGAATTACTTCGGCAAAGGCTCATGGCCTGAGTCCCAATTCAACCGTAGTTGAACCTTGCTATGTTTTTTAGGGTCGAGGGCTCATAGCCCGATTGTCGATTCAACTGAGGTTGAATTACTTCGGCGAAAGCTCATGGCATGAATCCCAGTTCAACCGTAGTTTAACCTTGTTGAATTTGTTTTTGGGTCGAGGGCTCGTAGCCCGAGTCTCGACTCAGTTGAGGTTGAATTACTTCGGCGAAGGCACATAGCCTGAGTCCCAGTTCAACCGTTGTTGAACTTTGTTGATTTATTTTTTAGGTCGAGGGCTCGTAGCCCGAGTGTTGATTCAACTATGGTTGAATTACTTCTGCGAAGGCTCATGGCCTGAGTCCCAGTTCAACCGTAGTTGAACCTTGTTGATATTTTTTTGGGTCGAGGGCTCGTAGCTCGAGTGTTGATTCAACTGAGTTTGAATAACTTCGGCGAAGGCTCAAGGCATGAGTCCCAATTCAACCGTAGTTGAACATTGTTGATTTTTTTTGGGTTGAGGGCTTCTGGCCCGAGTGTCGATTCAACCGAGGTTGAATAACTTCGGCGAAGGCTCATGGCCATAATCTCAATTCAACCGTAGTTGAACATTGTTGATTTTTTTTTGGTCGAGGTCTCGTAGCCTGAGTGTCGATTCAACTGAGGTTGAATTACTTCGGCGAAGGCTCATGACCTGAGTCCCAATTCAACTGTAGTTGAACCATGTTGATTATTATTTTGGGTCGAGGTCTTTTAGCCCGAGAGTCAATTCAACTGAGGTTGAATTACTTCGGCGAAGGCTCATGTCCTGAGTCTCAGTTTTACCATATTTGAACCTTGTTGATTTTTTTTTGGTCGAGGGCTCGTAGCCCGAGTGTTGATTCACCTTAGGTTGAATTACTTCGGCGAAGTATCATGGACTGAGTCCTAATTCAAGAGTAGTTGAACCTTGTTGATTTTTTTGGGTCGAGGGCTCGTAGCCCGATTATCAATTCAATAGAGGTTGAATTACTTCGGCAAAGGCTCATGGCCTGAGTCCCAGTTCAACCGTAGTTAAACCTTGTTGATATTTTTTTGGGTCGACGGCTCGTAGCCCGAGTGTCGATTCAACTGAGGATGAATTACTTCAGTGAAGGCTCATGGCCTTAGTCCCAGTTCAACCGTACTTGAACCTTGTTGATTTTTATTTTTGGTCGAGGGCTCGTAGCCCGAGTGTCGATTAAACTGAGGTTGAATTACTTCGGTGAAGGCTTATGGCCTGAGTCCCAGTTCAACCGTAGTTGAACCTTGTTGATTTTTATTTTGGGTCGAGGGCTCGTAGCCCGAGTGTCGATTCAACTGAGATTGAATTATTTCAGCGAAGGATCATGGCCTGAGTCCTAGTTCAACCGTAGTTGAACCTTGTTGATATTTTTTTCGTCGAGGGCTCGTAGCCCTAGTGTCGATTCAACTGTGTTTGAAGTACTTTGCCGAAGGCTCATGGCATGAGTCCCAATTCAAGCGTAGTTGAACCTTGCTGATTTTTTTTGGTCGAGGGCTTGTAGCCTGAGTGTCAATTCAACTGACGTTGAATTACCTCAGCGAAGGCTCATGGCCTGAGTCACAATTCAACCGTAGTTGAACCTTGTTGATTTTTTTGGTCGAGGGCTTGTAGACTGAGTGTCGATTCAACTAAGGTTGAATAACTTCGGTGAAGGCTCATGACCTAAGTCCCAATTCAATCGTAGTCTAACCTTGTTGATTTTTTTTTTGGTCGAGGGCTCGTAGCCCGAGTGTCGATTCAACTGAGGTTGAATTACTTCGTCAAAGGCTCATGGCCTGAGTCACAATTCAACCGTAGTTGAACCTTGTTGATTTTTTTTGGTCGAGGGCTCATAGCTCGAGTGTCGATTCAACTAAGGTTGAATTTCTTCGGCGAAGGCTCATGGCCTAAGTCGTAGTACAACCGTAGTTGAACCTTTTTGATTTTTTTTGGGTCGAGGACTCATAGCCCGAGTGTCGATTCAACTGAGTTTGAATAACTTCGGCGAAGGCTCAAGGCATGAGTCCCAATTCAACCGTAACTGAACATTGTTGATTTTTTTTGGGTTGAGGGCTTGTAGCTCGAGTGTCGATTATACCGAGGTTGAATTACTTCGGCGAAGGCTCATGGCCTGAATCGCAATTCAACCGTAGTTGAACCTTGTTGATTTTTTTTTGTCGAGGTCTCGGAGCCTGACTGTCGATTCAACTGAGGATGAATTACTTCGGCGAAGGCTCATGACCTGAGTCCCAATTCAACCGTAGTTGAACCATGTTGATTATTATTTTGGGTCGAGGGCTTTTAGCCTGAGAGTCAATTCAACTGAGGTTGAATTACTTCGGCGAAGGTTCATGTCCTGAGTCCCAGTTTAACCATAGGTGAACCTTGTTGATTTTTTTTTGGTTGAGGGCTCGTAGCCCGAGTGTCGATTCAACTTAGGTTGAATTACTTCAGCGAAGGATCATGGACTGAGTCCTATTTCAAGAGTAGTTGAACCTTGTTGATTTTTTTTGGTCGAGGGCTCGTAGCCCGATTATCGATTCAACTGAGGTTGAATTACTTCGGTGAAGGCTCATGGCCTTAGTACCAGTTCAACCGTACTTGAACCTTGTTGATTGTTATTTTTGGTCGAGGGCTCGTAGCCCGAGTGTCGATTAAACTGAGGTTGAATTACTTCGGCGAAGGCTTATGGCCTGAGTCCCAGTTCAACCGTAGTTGAACCTTGTTGATTTTTATTTTGGGTCGAGGGCTCGTAGCCCGAGTGTCGATTCAACTGAGGTTGAATTATTTCGGCGAAAGATCATGGCATGAGTCCCAGTTCAACCGTAGTTGAATTTTGTTGATATTGTTTTCGTCGAGGGCTCGTAGCCCTAGTGTCGATTCAACTGAGTTTGAATTACTTTGGCGAAGGCTCATGGCATGAGTCCCAATTCAAGCGTAGTTGAACCTTGCTGATTTTTTTGGGTCGAGGGCTTGTAGCCTGAGTGTCGATTCAACTGAGGTTGAATTACTTCGGCGTAGGCTCATGGTCTGAGTCCCAGTTCAACCGTACTTGAACTTTGTTGATATTGTTTTCGTCGAGGGCTCGTAGCTCGAGTGTCGATTCAATTGAGGTTGAATTACTTCGGTGAAGGCTCATAGCCTAAGTCCCAATTCAACCGTAGTTGAACTTTGTTGATTTATTTTTTGGGTCGCGGGCTCGTAGCCCGAGTGTCGGTTCAACTAAGGTTGAATTTCTTCGGCGAAGGCTCATGGCCTGAGTCCCCGTTCAATCGTAGTTAAACCTTGTTGATATTTTTTTGGGTCGAGGGCTCGTAGCTCGAGTGTCGATTCAACTGAGGTTGAATTACTTCGGTGAAGGCTCATGGCATGAGTCCCAGTTCAACCGTAGTTGAACCTTGTTGATTTTTTTTTGGGTCGAAGGCTCGTAGCCCGAGTGTCGACTCAATTGAGGTTGAATTACTTCGGCGAAGGCACATAGCCTGGGTCCCAGTTCAACCGTAGTTGAACCTTGTTGATTTATTTTTTATGTCGAGGGGTCGTAGCCCGAGTGTCGATTCAACTAAGGTTGAATTACTTCGCCGAAGGCTCATGGCCTGAGTCCTAGTACAACCGTAGTTGAACCTTTTTGATATTTTTTTGGGTCGGGGCTCGTAGCCCGAGTGTCGATTCAACTAAGTTTGAATAACTTCGGCGAAGGCTTAAGGCATGAGTTCCAATTCAACCGTAGTTGAACATTGTTGATTTTTTTTGGGTTGAGGGTTTGTAGAACGAGTGTCGATTAAACCGAGGTTGAATTACTTCGGCGAAGGCTCATGGCCTGAGTCACAATTCAACTGTAGTTGAACCTTGTTGATTTTTTTTTGGTCCAGGGCTCGTAGTCTGAGTGTCGATTCAACTGAGGTTGAATTACTTCGGCCAAGGCTCATGCCCCGAGTCCCAATTCAACCGTAGTTGAACCTTGTTGATTATTGTTTTGGGTCGAGGGCTTTTAGCCCGAGAGTCAATTCAACTGAGGTTGAATTACTTCAGCGAAGGCTCATGGCCTGAGTCCCAGTTCAACCGTTGTTGAACTTTGTTGATTTTTTTTTTGGTCGAGGGCTCGTAGCCCGAGATTCGATTCAACTGAGGTTGTATTACTTCGGCGAAGGCTCATGTCCTGAGTTGAACCTTGTTGATTTTTATTTTGCGTCGAGGGCTCGTAGCCCGAGTGTCGATTCAACTGAGGTTGAATTACTTCGGCGAAGGATCATGGACTGAATCGCAATTCAACCGTAGTTGAACCTTGTAGATTGTTTTTTGGTCGAGGGCTCATAGCCCGAGTGTTGATTCAACTTAGGTTGAATTACTTCGGCGAAGGATCATGGACTAAGTCCTAATTCAAGAGTAGTTGGACCTTGTTAATTTTTATTTTGGGTCGAGGGCTCGTAGCCCGAGTGTCGATTCAACTGAGGTTAAATTATTTCGGCGAAAGATCATGGCCTGAGTCCCAGTTCAACCGTAGTTGAACTTTGTTGATATTTTTTTTGTCGTGGGCTCGTAGCCCTAGTGTCGATTCAACTGAGTTTGAATTACATTGGTGAAGGCTCATGGCATGAGTCCCAATTCAAGTGTAGTTGAACCTTGCTGGTTTTTTTTGGGTCGAGGGCTTGTAGCCTGTGTGTCTATTCAACTGAGGTTGAATTACTTCGGCGAAAGCTCATGGCCTGAGTCACAATTCAACCGTAGTTGAACCTTGCTAATTTTTTTAGGGTCGAGGGCTCGTAGCCCGAGTGTCGATTCAAGTGAGGTCTAATTACTTCTGTGAAAGCTAATGGCATGAGTCCCAGTTCAACCGTAGTTGAACCTTGTTGATATTTTTTTGGGTCGAAGGCTCGTAGCCCGAGTGCCGACTCAATTGAGGTTGAATTACTTCGGCGAAGGCTCATAGCTTGAGTCCCAGTTCAACCGTAGTTGAACATTGTTGATTTATTTTTTACGTCGAGGGCTCATAGCCCGAGTGTCGATTCAACTAAGGTTGAATTACTTCGGCGAAGGCTCATGGCCTGAGTCCCAGTTCAACCGTAGTTGAACCTTGTTGATATTTTTTTGGGTCGAGGGCTCGTAGCCCGAGTATCGATTCAACTGAGTTTGAATAACTTCGGTGAAGGCTCAAGCATGAGTTCCAATTCAACCGTAGTTGAACATTGTTGATTTTTTTGGGTTGAGGGTTTGTAGCACGAGTGTCGATTCAACCGAGGTTGAATTACTTCGGCGAAGGCTCATGGCCTGAGTCGCAATTCAACCGTAGTTGAACCTTGTTGATATTTTTTTGGTCCAGGGCTCATATCCTGAGTGTCGATTCAACTGAGGTTGAATTACTTCGGCAAAGGCTCATGACCCGAGTCTCAATTCAACCGTAGTTGAACCTTGTTGATTATTGTTTTGGGTCAAGGACTTTTAGCCCGAGAGTCAATTCACCTGAGGTTGAATTACTTCAGCGAAGGCTCATGGCCTGAGTCCCAGTTCAACCGTAGTTGAACTTTGTTGATTTTTTTTGGTCGTTCGTAGCCCGAGCTTCGATTCAACTGAGGTTGAATTACTTTGGCGAAGGCTCATGTCCTGAGTCCCAGTTAAACTTTAGTTGAACCATGTTGATTTTTATTTTGGGTCGAGGGCTCGTAGCCCGAGTGTCGATTCAACTGAGGTTGAATTACTTCGGCGAAGGCTCATGGCCTGAGTCACAATTCAACCGTAGTTGAACCTTGTTGATTTATTTTTGGTCGAGGGCTCGTAGCCCGAGTGTCGATTCAACTTAGGTTGAATTACTTCGGCGAAGGATCATGGACTAAGTCCTAATTCAAGAGTAGTTGAACCTTGTTGATTTTTTTGGGTCGAGGGCTCGTAGCCCGATTGTCGATTCAACTGAGGTTGAATTTCTTCGGTAAAGGGTCATGGCCTGAGTCCCAATTCAACCGTAGTTGAACCTTGCTAATTTTTTTTAGGGTGGAGGGCTCGTAGCCCGATTGTCGATTCAACTGAGGTTGAATTACTTCGGCGAAAGCTCATGGCATGAGTCCCAGTTCAACTGTAGTTGAACCTTGTTGAACTTTTTTTTGGGTCGAGGGTTCGTAGCCCGAGTGTCGACTCAATTGAGGTTGAATTACTTCGGCGAAGGCACATAGCCTGAGTCCCAGTTCAACCGTAGTTGAACCTTGTTGATTTATTTTTGAGGTCGAGGGCTCGTAGCCCGAGTGTCGATTCAACTAAGGTTTAATTACTTCGGCAAAGGCTCATGGCCTGAGTCCCAGTTCAACCGTAGTTGAATCTTGTTGATATTCTTTTGGGTCGAGGGCTCGTAGCCCGAGTGTCGATTCAACTGAGTTTGAATAACTTCGACGAAGGCTCAATGCATGAGTCCCAATTCAACCTTAGTTGAACATTGTTGATTTCTTTTGGGTTGAGGGCTTGTAGCCCGAGTGTCAATTCAACCGAGGTTGAATTACTTCGTCGAAGGCTCATGGCCTGAATCGCAATTCAACCGTAGTTGAACCTTGTTGATTTTTTTTTTGGCCGAGGTCTCGTAGCCTGAGTGTCGATTCAACTGAGGATGAATTACTTCGGCGAAGGCTCATGACCTGAGTCCCAATTCAACCGTAGTTGAACCATGTTGATTATTATTTTGGGTCGAGGGCTTTTAGTCCGAGAGTCAATTCAACTGAGGTTGAATTACTTCGGCGAAGGCTCATGTCCTGAGTCTCAGTTTAACCATAGTTGAACCTTGTTGATTTTTTTTTGGTCGAGGGCTCGTAGCCCGAGTGTTGATTCAACTTAGGTTGAATTACTTCGGCGAAGGATCATGGACTGAGTCTTAATTCCAGAGTAGTTGAACCTTGTTGATTTTTTTGGGTCGAGGGCTCGTAGCCCGATTATCGATTCAACTGAGGTTGAATTACTTCGGCAAAGGCTCATGGCCTGAGTCCCAATTCAACCGTAGTTGAACCTTGCTGATTTTTTTAGGGTCGAGGGCTCGTAGCCCGAATGTCGATTCAACTGAGGTTGAATTACTTCGGCGAAGGCTCATGGCCGGAGTCCTAGTTCAACCGTGGTTGAACCTTGTTGATTTTTTTAGGTTGAGGGCTCGTAGCCCGAGTGTCGATTCAATTGAGGTTAAATTACTTCGGTGAAGGCTCATAGCCTAAGTCCCAGTTCAACCATAGTTGAACTTTGTTAATTTATTTTTTGGGTCGCGGGCTCGTAGCCCGAGTGTCGGTTCAACTAAGGTTGAATTTCTTCGGCGAAGGCTCATGGCCTGAGTCCCAGTTCAACCGTAGTACCTTGTTGATATTTCTTTGGGTCGAGGGCTCGTAGCCCGAGTGCCGATTCAACTGAGGTTGAATTACTTCGGTGAAGGCTCATGGCCTTAGTCCCAGTTCAACCGTACTTGAACCTTGTTGATTTTTATTTTTGGTCGAAGGCTCGTAGCCCGAGTGTCGATTAAACTGAGGTTGAATTACTTCGGTGAAGGCTTTTGGCCTGAGTCCCAGTTCAACCGTAGTTGAACCTTGTTGATTTTTATTTTGGGTCGAGGGCTCGT
Organism: Nicotiana noctiflora; assembly: GCA_032618575.1. Lineage (NCBI taxonomy): Eukaryota > Viridiplantae > Streptophyta > Magnoliopsida > Solanales > Solanaceae > Nicotiana > Nicotiana noctiflora. The sequence continues at coordinate 226,155 of JASVEL010002192.1, forward strand.
AGCCCGAGTGTCGATTCAACTGAGATTGAATTATTTCAGCGAAGGATCATGGCCTGAGTCCCAGTTCAACCGTAGTTGAACCTTGTTGATATTTTTTTCTTCGAGGGCTCGTAGCCCTAGTGTCGATTCAACTGAGTTTGAATTACTTTGCCGAAGGCTCATGGCATGAGTCCCAATTCAAGCGTAGTTGGTGTTACAACCCATATTCACACACATTAGTTCATTCCATATGTTAGATAACACAAATCCAAGAAGGAATTATCCTTGAGATGATAAGAAGTTAATCCGATTAATCTTAAGTGATACAAGGGTGCATAAGGGTGATTAACAAGTATTACAAGTTAAACGAATCAAGGATGTTGTAACTCATACTTTTGGGTAAACCTATACATGCTTAGTATACTTAGGAGGTCATGATTTAAGGTATTTGAATCATATAATATCCGTATCATAATTCTTGAAGTCAAACGAGTTATGAAACAAAAGTCGACAAGAGTTGTTGCAACTTAGGTTCATAGTTTTACCTAAACTTTAGGTCAAATGTTATTAAGTATTTCTCCCAATATACTTGGAATTACGGGGTGATCTACCCTCAAAATTGAAGATCTATGAGTCTAGTTTCCAACGCATTAAACGGTTTAGCAATACGACATTGGAATAGAGAGATATAGACATTTTCGTGAGACTCCACAAGCTGCTAGGTGCAAGTAGGTGAGTCACCTACTTGGTTAAATGTCGGCCCAAAAGAGGGAATTTCGGGTCAGAAAAGGAGCCCATTAAAAGGCTTATCTTCTGCAATATATCCCTCTTTATATTTCACAAATAACCAGACCTAAAACCCTGCAAACTTCCTCCCAAAAATTATCCACAAACCCTAATTGATTTTCCTCTCTTTCAAGTTCAAATTGGGGGTAAACACTAGAGTTTGAAGAACCAAGTTAAAGGCTGAGTTATCCAACAACAAATGTGAGTTTACTGCTATATTTCATACATTTATTTTGCTGTAAATTCATGGTAATTCGTTATATACATGTAAGAACTCACGGGACGGTGATCGGAAGCCGTGAGTTCAAGTTATTCACTTGTAGCGGACTGTTTTGTGTTGCTGTTGGGCTGCGTTTTTATTACTGTTTTGTGGAGTTTTGGAGGAGGCAGGGTGTGGAGAAACACCATATATATGTTGGGTTGTGGTCTGCTAGTTCTTCGTAATATTTTTGGATCATTTGGTACGACTATAGTGGCCGTCATATGTATGATGTGATTAGGTTGTGTGTGGACTGTTTTGGGAGGCTCAATATGTTTATTATTGATGTTGTTTAGGCTGTTTGGTGATTGTTTTGAATGGTGTGAAGTCATATATATAGGGGAGGTGCTGTCCGTTTCATCACAAAATAGGTTGTGATTGGTACATAATAGTTGCGACGCTTAAACGTTAACGATAGTGTCATTTCTCCTATTGTAGACTAAGGAATCGTGACGTTTGCATAGGTTGAGGTTGTGGCAGTATATACAAGGTATGTGTGGCTATCCCTTTCCTTCTTTTGCACGACTCCGACTAACATAATGTAATGAACGAGCTTCCAAAGATACACTATTCTTAGAAGCTAAGCAGTACTTACATGGTTTCCCCTCTTATAGAACGATTGATGTTGATGTTGCTTCTCTTATTCTTATGTTATCAATCTTGTTGGTACTTCCTGATTCCTATTAGGTTCATTGTGAAGAGTTAGTCCTAATAAGTTGTACATAGGATACCGACCTTACGTCACTCCGAAAGGTCTACAAGGTGTTTCCAGGAGTCGAGCATGCATTATATATATGTATCTATTTTACTCTACCGAGCCGCGCTATAGTCGGCCGGGTAAGGCACCTATTGTGCAACCACTGATCAGTTGGGTTTTACCGAGCTCCACGTGGCCGGGTACGATTCTACCGAGCCTTATAATGGCCGGGTATGTTTTTACCGAGCCTATTACGGCCGGGTAAGATATGATGATGATGATGCCAACAGAGGTGTATGTTTTAAAGATTATGTATTTATACATATGTATCAAGCATTTCATGTCAGTAGCCTTCAGAGGTACTTAGATGTTACAGGTTGTATATTCTCTATCCCTGCTTACATTACTGTTCGTATTTATGGTTCTCTGCCTTACATACTCAGTACTTTATTCGTACTGACGTCCTTTTATTTGTGGACGCTGCATGTCGTGCTGCAGGTCCTGATAGACAGGCAGGTGTAGCTTCCCCATCACAGTAGGTTGTCCAGTTCAGTGGTGATTGGCGAGATCCCTTCTCTGGACTTGCCTTGGTCTTGGTATGCATTTTTGTTATAGACATTACGGGTATGTCGGGGCCCTATTCCGGCTATGTTGCAGCACTTATGTTCCTTTAGAGGCTCATAGATAAGTGTCGACTCATGTATAGTTTGGTATGCCTTGTCGGCTGGTTTTTGTTGATTAGTCTTTCATTTTAGCGTGGTAGCTTGTACCATATGTATATAGTTTCTTGATTGTCCTGGTCATCCCATGTTATGTAGGTTCATGCAATCATATTTTATTGTTGGTTGTTCATGATCCATGTCTACCATTTATATTTGTCTCGTCAGCCTAAAAGATAATAAAGAAGGTTAGATAAAATGTACGTTGGTGCTCGGCAAGTATGGTCGAGTGCTAGTCATGGTCCTCCAGTTTGGGTCGTGACAAACTTGGTATCAGAGCAAGTTTGTCCTAGGGATTGTCTATGAGCCATGTCTAGTAGAGTCTTGATTATGGATGTGTAGCACGCCACATTTATAATCAGGAGGCTACATGACATCTAGGGTTGTTACCTTCTTCCCGAATCTAGATCGTGCATAGAGTTGAGTCGTAAGTGTTCGTCTCTAATATTCACCTTGTTTTCTTTCAGCAATGCCTTCGACTAGGAAACAAACAATTAGTAGACGGCTTGATACAGCTGCGGAAGAGGGTACCAGTCAGGTGCCCCAAGCTAGGGCAATCCAAGTGTGGGTCAGAGTGAGATGCCGTCTCATACCTCATCTACTCCGTCTCCTCCAGAGGATATTAGGTGGCACCCAGCACCTCCACCTCCTCCGTCTGGCACTACAGACCAGGATATGCGGAGTGCTTTGCAGTTATTGACTAGCTTGGTAGTTGCTCAGGCTCAGAGGCAGAATACAGGTGCTGCTGATAAACCAGTTAGTACAAGAGTTCGTGATTTTATTAATTTAGACCCTCCAGTGTTTACCGGATCAGACCCCAAGGAGGATCCGCAGACTTTTATTGACCATGTTCATCGTACACTACGGGTTATGCATGTTAGTGATACAGAGGCAGTAGAGTTGGCTTCTTATCGGCTACGGGATTTAGCGGTTCTTTGGTATGATAGTTGGTAGAGATCCAGCTGTGTGGAAGGATTTTTCTGAGGCCTTTCTTGGTCACTATTTGCCAGTTGAGATACGACGAGCTAGAGCTGATAAGTTCTTGAACCTTAGACAAGGTAATTTAAGTGTGCGAGAGTATAGTATGTAGTTTGATTCTTTAGCAAGGTATGCTCCCCATATGGTGGCCGAGATGAGTGATAGGGTGCATTTGTTCGGGAACGGGTTGGGACCCCATCTGATAAATGAGTGTATGACAGCCTCCTTGGTAGAAGGCATGGATATTTCCCGTATTCAAGCTTATGCCTAGACCTTAGAGGATCGTAAGCGCCAGCAGAGGGCAGATAGGGAGCACGATAGGGGCCAGCATAAGAGGGCGAGATTTGCAAGGTATTCTGATGACTTCAGAGGCAGCGCCAGGCCCCAGTCTTCGAGGAGTTCAGCGCCATCTATAGCTAGTGCTCCTCCACAATTTCAGAGGCCTCGATATGATCGATCCTATTCTGGTCCAGGTCAGAGTTCGCTGACATCTGGATCGCAACATCACAGGGATACTAGTCAGACGAAACCCCCAACACCACGTTGTGATCGGTGCGGCAAGGCCCACTTTGGACTGTGCCGTCGAGGTTCTGATGCGTGTTATTCTTGCGGACAGCCTGGCAATATGATGAGGGATTGTCCTAACAGGGGAGGTGATAGTATGGCTCAGCCGACTAGATCTGTGTCTGGTTCTTCCTCATCAGTTCGACCTCCAGCACGGGGTTTTCAGCAGTCGACAGGTCGTGGTAGAGGTAGAGGTGCAGGACCGAGTTCGAGTGGTGCTCAAAATCGAACATATGCTCTAATAGGTCGACAGGATCTCGAGTCATCTCCAGATGTTGTTACAGGTATATTATCTGTGTTTTCTTATGATGTATATGCGTTGATTGATCCGGGATCTACATTATCATATGTTACACCCTTTGTGGCTAATATGTTTGGCATTGAACCTGAATTGATAAGTAAACCCCTTACGGTATCTACTCCAATAGGAGATTTTGTGATTGCTAGAAGGGTATATAGAGGTTGCACTGTGATGATTTGTAGTCGTCAAACCTCGGCAGATTTATTTGAATTAGAAATGGTTGATTTTGATGTGATACTGGGAATGGACTGGTTGGCCTCATGCTATGCAAATGTTGATTGTCGTATGAAGATGGTTAAGTTTCAATTTCCCGGTGAACCCGTCATTGAATGGAATGGGAACATTGCTACATCGAAAGGTAGGTTTATTTCCTATCTTAAGGCAAGGAAAATGATCTCAAAAGGTTACATTTATCATCTTGTTCGCGTTAGGGATGCAGAGGCGAAGTTGCCTACTCTACAATCTATCCCCGTGGTCAATGAATTTCCAGATGTTTTCCCAAATGAACTCCCAGGACTTCCTCCAGAAAGGGAGATTGAGTTTAGCATTGATGTGTTGCCCGACACTCAACCGATCTCTATCCCTCCATATAGAATGGCCCCGACAGAGCTGCGAGAGTTGAAGGCGCAGTTAAAGGACTTGCTGGATAAGGGCTTCATTAGGCCTAGCACTTCACCTTGGGGTGCGCCAGTCCTATTCGTGCGGAAGAAAGATGGGTCATTACGGATGTGTATCGACTATCGGCAGTTGAATAAGTTTACTATAAAGAACAAGTATCCACTTCCAAGAATTGACGACCCGTTTGACCAACTCCAGGGTGCCAAGTATTTCTCCAAGATTGACTTACGTTCAGGGTATCATCAAGTGAGGGTTAAGGAGAAGGATATTCCAAAGACGGCCTTTCGGACAAGATATGGACACTTTGAGTTCTTGGTGATGTCGTTCGGGCTAACAAATGCCCCAGCTGCTTTTATGGATGAATACTGTATTCAGGCCCTATCTTGATGTGTTCATGATTGTATTCATTGATGACATTCTGGTGTATTCTCGTTCGGATGAGGAACGGGCGGGCCACTTGCGGATAGTATTACAGATGCTTCAGGATCGTAAGTTATATGCTAAGCTCGCCAAATGTGAATTCTGGCTGAACTCAGTAGCATTCCTTGGCCATGTGATATTTGACGAGGGTATTAGTGTCGACACTCAGAAGATTGATGCAGTAAAGAATTGGCCGAGACCTACAACACCATCAGAAGTTCGTAGCTTCCTGGGGCTAGCAGGATATTATAGGCGGTTTGTAGAAGGGTTTTCCTCTATATCAACACCATTGACTAAGTTAACACAGAAAGCTACCAAGTTCCAGTGGTCTAACACTTGTGAACGTAGTTTTCAGTAGCTGAAGGATCGATTGACATCCGCACCGGTGCTCACTCTCCCTGAAGGAACAGAAGGATATGTGGTATATTGTGATGCCTCAGGTATAGGTTTGGGGTGTGTGTTGATGCAGCATGGGAAGGTGATTTCATATGCATCAAGACAATTGAAGAAGCATGAAAAGAATTATCCAACCCATGATTTGGAATTGGTTGTAGTAATATATGCTTTGAAGATATGGCGGCACTACTTATACGGCGTCCATGTTGACATCTACACAGATCACAAGAGTCTACAATACATATTCAAGCAGAAAGAGTTGAATTTGAGGTAGCGTAGGTGGCTTGAATTACTGAAGGACTACAACGTCGAGATATTGTATCATCCCGGTAAAACCAATGTTGTGGCAGATGCTCTCAGCCGTAAGTCAATGGGAAGCTTAGTACATATTGATGCAGGTAGATGGGGGTTGACTAAAGAGCTTCATCGGCTAGCCAATATGAGAATCAGATTGTTAGACTCTGATGACGGAAGTGTTACTGTACAGAATACATCATAATCATCTTTGGTAGCCGAGGTAAAAGCACGACAAAATGAAGATCCTATCTTACTACGATTGAGAGAGAACATTCAGCAGTGTAAAATTACGGCTTTTGAGATCGGAGGAGATGGGGCACTGAGATACCATGGCCGATTATGTGTGCCGAATGTAGCAGGGTTGCGAGAAAAGATTATGAATGAAATTCATCAATCCCGATATTCCATCCATCCCGGCTCAACAAAGATGTATCATGATGTCAAGGAGCAGTATTGGTGGGATAACATGAAAAAGTCTATTGCGGAATTTGTAGCCCAGTGTCCCAATTGTCAACAAGTAAAGATAGAACATCAGAAACCCGGTGGATTGCTTCAGAATATAGAAATTCCGACTTGGAAATGGGAGGTGATTAATATGGACTTCGTTATTGGATTACCTCGATCTTATCATAAGTTTGACTCTATCCGGGTGATAGTTGATCGACTTACAAAATGTGCTCACTTTCTGCCAGTTAAGACAACTTACTCGACTGAAGATTATGCGAACTTGTATATCAAGGAGATTGTTAGGCTTCATGGTGTGTCGGTATCTATTATATCAGATCGAGGAGCTCACATTACGGCTAACTTTTGGAGGTCTTTTCAGAAAGGTTTAGGCACACAGGTGAATCTCAGCACAGCATTTCATCTGCAGACTGACGGACAGGCTGAACGTACCATTCAGACATTGGAAGATATGCTACGAGCATGTGTTCTAGATTTTAAGGGAAATTAGGATGACCATCTTCCACTCATAGAATTTTCCTACAATAATAGCTACCATTCCAAGTATTAAAATGGCCCCATATGAGGCACTATATGGGAGGAGATGTAGATCACCAATTGGATGGTTCGAAGTCGGTGAAACAGAATTATATGGGCCAGATTTGATTCACCAAGCCATTGAGAAGGTGAAAGTGATACAGGAACGATTGAGGACGGCACAAAGTAGGCAAAAGTCTTATTCCGATATCCGACATCGTGATCTAGAGTTTGAGGTTGGTGATTGGGTTTTCTTGAGGATCTCACCAATGAAGGGTGTTATGCGTTTTGGGAAGAAAGGTAAGCTGAGTCCAAGGTATATCGGTCCGTATAAAATTCTTCAACGAATTGGACAAGTTGCTTATGAGTTAGAATTGCCATCCGAATTAGAATTTGTCCACCCGGTATTCCATGTATCTATGTTGAGGAAATGTATTGGAGACCCTTCTCGAGTTGTCCCTATCAAAGATGTTCAAGTTACAGAGGATCTATCATATGAAGAAGTGCCAGTGGCTATATTAGATCGACAAGTCCGCACGCTGAGAACAAAAGATGTAGCTTCCGCAAGATACATTGTAAAGGTGAAATGGCTTTATGAGGTAAGCAATAACTTGAGAACTCTCTTCCTTAATACAAAGTGTTGATATGTAAATAATGTCCATGTCCATAATTCTTTGTGTAGCCTTGTCAGGCCATACTTTGAGCTTCACTGCTTGCAAATCTTGCTAGTGACCATTTTATAGGGGAAAATTCACCAAATATTTCCGTTGGAATCCACGATGATTTGGACTCCCCATAAACCCTTACATTCGAGGACGAATGTTCCTAAGGGGGGAGGGTGTTACAACCCATATCCACACACATTAGTTCATTCCATAAGTTAGATAACACAAATCCAAGAAGGAATTATCCTTGAGATGATAAGAAGTTAATCCGATTAATCTTAAGTGATACAAGGGTGCATAAGGGTGATTAACAAGTATTAGAAGTTAAACGAATCAAGGATGTGGTAACTGGTACTTTTGGGAAAACCTATAGATGCTTAGTATACTTAGGAGGTCATGATTTAAGGTATTTGAATCATATAATATCCGTATCATAATTCTTGAAGTCAAACGAGTTATGAAACAAAAGTCGACAAAAGTTGTTGCAACTTAGGTTCATAGTTTTACCTAAACTTTAGGTCAAATGTTATTAAGTCTTTCTCCCAATATACTTGGAGTTACGGGGTGATCTACCCACAAAATTGAAGATCTATGAGTCTAGTTTCCAACGCATTAAACGGTTTAACAATACGACATTGTAATAGAGAGATATAGACATTTTCGTGAGACTGCACAAGCTGCTAGGTGCAAGTAGGTGAGTCAGCTACTTGGTTAAATGTCGGCCCAAAAGAGGGAATTTCGGGTCAGCAAAGTAGCCCATTAAAAGGCTTATCCTCTGCAATATATCCCTCTTTATATTTCACAAATAACCAGATCTAAAACCCTGCAAACTTCCTCCCAAAAATTATCCACAAACCCTAATTGATTTTCCCTCTCTTTCAAGTTCAAATTGGGGGTAAACACTAGGAGTTTGAAGAACCAAGTTAAAGGCTGAGTTATCCAACAACAAAGGTGAGTTTACTGCTATATTTCATACATTTATTCTGCTGTAATTTCATGGTAATTCGTTATATACATGTAAGAACTCACGGGACGGTGATCGGAAGCCGTGAGTTCAAGTTATTCACTTGTAGCGGACTGTTTTGTGTTGCTGTTGGGCTGCGTTTTTATTACTGTTTTGTGGAGTTTTGGAGGAGGCAGTGGTGTGGAGAAACACCATATATATGTTGGGTTGTGGTCTGCTAGTTCTTCGTAATATTTTTGGGTCATTTGGTACGACTATAGTGGCCGTCATATGTATGATGTGATTAGGTTGTGTGTGGACTGTTTTGGGAGGCTCAATATGTTTATTATTGATGTTGTTTAGGCTGTTTGGTGATTGTTTTGAATGGTGTGAAGTCATATATATAGGGGAGGTGCTGTCCGTTTCATCACAAAATAGGTTGTGATTGGTACATAATAGTTGCGACGCTTAAACGTTAACGATAGTTGTCATTTCTCCTATTGTAGACTAAGGAGTCGTGACATTTGCATAGCTTGAGGTTGTGGCAGTATATACAAGGTATGTGTGGCTATCCCTTTCCTTCTTTTGCACGACTCCGATTAACATAATGTAATGAACGAGCTTCCAAAGATACTCTATTCTTAGAAGCTAAGCAATACTTACATTGTTTCCCCTCTTATGGAACGATTGATGTTGATGTTGCTTCTCTTATTCTTATGTTATCAATCTTGTTGGTACTTCCTGATTCCTATAAGGTTCATAGTGAAGAGTTAGTCCTAATAAGTTGTACATAGGATACCGACCTTACGTCACTCCGAAAGGTCTACAAGGTGTTTCCATGAGTCGAACATGCATTATATATATGTATCTATTTTACTCTACCGAGCCGCGCTATAGTCTGCCGGGTACGGCACCTATTGTGCAACCACTGATCAGTTGGGTTTTACCGAGCTCCACGTGGCCGGGTACGATTCTACCGAGCCTTATAATGGCCGGGTATGTTTTTACCGAGCCTATTACGTCCGGGTACGATATGATGATGATGATGCCCACAGAGGCGTATATTTTAAAAGATTATGTATTTATACATATGTATCATGCATTTCATGTCAGTAGCCCTCAGAGGTACTCAGATGTTACAGGTTGTATATTCTCTATCCCTCCTTACATTACTGTTCGTATTTATGGTTCTCTGCCTTACATACTCAGTACTTTATTCGTACTGACGTCTTTTTATTTGTGGATGCTGCATGTCGTGCTGCATGTCCTAATAGACAGGCAGGTGTAGCTCCCCCATCACAGTAGGTTGTCCAGTTCAGCGGTGATTGGCGAGATCCCTTCTCCGGACTTGCCTTGGTCTTGGTATGCATTTTTGTTATAGACATTATGGGTATGTCGGGGCCCTATTTCGGCTATGTTGCAGCACTTATGTTCCTTTAGAGACTCATAGATAAGTGTCGACTCATGTATAGTTTGGTATGCCTTGTCGGCTGGTTTTTGTTGATTAGTCTTTCATTTTAGCGTGGTACCTTGTACCATATGTATATAGTTTCTTGATTGTCTGGTCATCCCATGTAATGTAGGTTCATGCATTCATATTTTATTGTTGGTTGTTCATGATCCATGTCTACCATTTATATTGGTCTCGTCAGCCTAAAAGATAGTAAAGAAGGTTAGATAAAATGTACGTTGGTGCTCGACAAGTATGGTCGGGTTCTAGTCATGGTCCTCCAGTTTGGGTCGTGACAGTTGAACCTTGCTGATTTTTTTTGGGTCGAGGGCTTGTAGCCTGAGTGTCGATTCAACTGATCAATTACTTTGGCGAAGGATCATGGACTGAGTCTTAATTCAAACGTAGTTGAACGTTGTTGATTTTTTTGGGTCGAGGGCTCGTAGCCCAAGTGTCGTTTCAACTGAGGTTGAATTACTTCGGCGAAGGCTCATGGCCTGAGTCCCAGTACAATCGTAGTTGAACCTTGTTGATTTTTTGGGTCGAGGGCTCGTAGCCCGAGTGTCGATTCAACTGAGGTTGAATTATTTCGGCGAAAGCTCATGGCCTGAGTCCCAATTCACCTGTAGTTGAACCTTGTTGATTTGTTTTGGTCGAGGGCTCATAGCCTGAGTGTCGATTCAACTGAGGTTGAATTACTTCGACGAAGGCTCATGACCTGAGTCCCAGTTCAACCGTAGTTGAACCTTGTTGATATTTGTTTTGTCGAGGGCTCGTAGCCCGAGTGTCGATTCAAGTGAGTTTGAATAACTTCGGCGAAGGCTCAAGGCATGAGTCCCAATTCAACCGTAGTTGAACATTGTTGATTTTTTTTGGGTTGAGGGCTTGTAGCCCGAGTGTCGATTAAACCGAGGTTGAATTACTTCGGCGAAGGCTCAAGGCCTGAATCGCAATTCAACCGTAGTTGAACCTTGTTGATTTTTTTTTGGTCGAGGTCTCGTAGCCTGAGTGTCGATTCAACTGAGGTTGAGTTACTTCGGCGAAGGCTCATGACCTGAGTCCTAATTCAACTGTAGTTGAACCATGTTGATTATTATTTTGGGTCGAGGGCTTTTAGCCCGAGAGTCAATTCAACTGAGGTTGAATTACTTCGGCGAAGGCTCATGTCCTGAGTCCCAGTTTAACCATAGTTGAACCTTGTTGATTTTTTTTTGGTCGAGGGCTCGTAGCCCGAGTGTCGATTCAACTTAGGTTGAATTACTTCGGTGAAAGATCATGGACTGAGTCCTAATTCAAGAGTAGTTGAACCTTGTTGATTTTTTTTGGTCGAGGGCTCGTAGCCCGATTATCGAATCAACTGAGGTTGAATTACTTCGGCAAAGGCTCATGGCCTGAGTCCCAATTCAACCGTAGTTGAACCTTGCTGATTTTTTTGGGGTCGAGTGCTCGTAGCCCGAATGTCGATTCAACTGAGGTTTAATTACTTCGGCGAAGGCTCATGGCCGGAGTCCCAGTTCAACCGTAGTTGAACCTTGTTGATTTTTTTGGGTTGAGGGCTCGTAGCCCGAGTGTCGATTCAATTGAGGTTAAATTACTTCGGTGAAGGCTCATAGCCTAAGTCCCAGTTCAACCGTAGTTGAACTTTGTTGATTTATTTTGTGGGTCGAGGGCGCGTAGCCCGAGTGTCGGTTCAACTAAGGTTGAATTACTTCGGCGAAGGCTCATGGCCTGAGTCCCAGTTCAACCGTAGTTAAACCTTGTTGATATTTTTTTGGGTCGAGGGCTCGTAGCCCGAGTCTCGATTCAACTGAGGTTGAATTACTTCGGTGAAGGCTCATGGCCTTAGTCCCAGTTCAACCGTACTTGAACCTTGTTGATTTTTATTTTTGGTCGAGGGCTCGTAGCCCGAGTGTCGATTAAACTGAGGTTGAATTACTTCGGCGAAGGCTTATGGCCTGAGTCCCAGTTCAACCGTAGTTGAACCTTGTTGATTTTTATTTTGGGTCGAGGGCTCGTAGCTCGAGTGTCGATTCAACTGAGGTTGAATTATTTCGGCGAAAGATCATGGCCTGAGTCCCAGTTCAACCGTAGTTGAACCTTGTTGATATTTTTTTCGTCGAGGGCTCGTGGCCCTAGTGTCGATTCAATTGAGTTTGAATTACTTTGCCAAAGGCTCATGGCATGAGTCCCAATTCAAGCGTAGTTGAACCTTAGTTGATTTTTTTTGGGTCGAGGGCTTGTAGCTCGAGTGTCGATTCAACTGAGGTTGAATTACTTCGGCGAAGGCTCATGGCCCGAGTCACAATTCAACCGTAGTTGAACCTTGTTGATTTTTTTTGGTCGAGGGCTTATTGACTGAGTGTCGATTCAACTAAGGTTGAATTACTTCGGCGAAGGCTCATGACCTAAGTCCCAATTCAATCGTAGTTGAACCTTGTTGATTTTTTTTGGGTCGATGGCTTGTAGCCCGAGTGTCGATTCAACTGAGGTTGAATTACTTCGGCAAAGGCTCATGGCCTGGTCACAATTCAACCGTAGTTGAACCTTGTTGATTTGTTTTGGTCGAGGGCTCATAGCCTGAGTGTCCATTCAACTGAGGTTGAATTACTTCGACGAAGGCTCATGGCCTGAGTCCCAGTTCAACCGTAGTTGAACCTTGTTGATATTTTTTTTGTCGAGTGCTCGTAGCTCGAGTGTCGATTCAACTGAGTTTGAATTACTTCGGTGAAGGCTCATGGCATGAGTCCCAATTCAACCGTAGTTGAACATTGTTGATTTTTTTGGGTCGAGGGCTTGTAGCCCGAGTGTCGATTCAACTGAGGTTGAATTACTTTGGCGAAGGCTCATGGCCTGAGTCGCAATTCAACCGTAGTTGAACCTGGTTGATTTTTTTTTGGTCGAGGTCTCGTAGCCTGAGTGTCGCTTCAACTGAGGTTGAATTACTTCGGCGAAGGCTCATGACCTGAGTCCCAATTCAACCGTAGTTGAACCATGTTGATTATTATTTTGGGTCGAGGGCTTTTAGCCCGAGAGTCAATTCAACTGAGGTTGAATTACTTCGGCGAAGGCTCATGTCCTGAGTCCCAGTTTAACCATAGTTGAACCTTGTTGATTTTGTTTTTTGGTCGAGGGCTCGTAGCCCGAGTGTCGATTCAACTTAGGTTGAATTACTTCGGCGAAGGATCATGGACTGAGTCCTAATTAAAGAGTAGTTGAACCTTGTTGATTTTTTTGGGTCGAGGGCTCGCAGCCCGATTATCGATTCAACTGAGGTTGAATTACTTCGGAAAAGGCTCATGGCCTGAGTCCCAATTCAACCGTAGTTGAACCGTGCTGATTGTTTTAGGGTTGAGGGCTCGTAGCCCGAATGTCGATTCAACTGAGGTTTAATTACTTCGGCGAAGGCTCATGGCCGGAGTCCCAGTTCAACCGTAGTTGAACCTTGTTGATTTTTTTGGGTTGAGGGCTCGTAGCCCGAGTGTCGATTCAATTGAGGTTAAATTACTTCGGTGAAGGCTCATAGCCTAAGTCCCAGTTCAACCGTAGTTGAACTTTGTTAATTTATTTTTTGGGTCGAGGGCTCGTAGCCCGAGTGTCGGTTCAACTAAGGTTGAATTACTTCGGTGAAGGCTCATGGCCTGAGTCCCAGTTCAACCGTAGTTAAACCTTGTTGATATTTTTTTGGGTCGAGGGCTTGTAGCTCGAGTGTCGATTCAACTGAGGTTGAATTACTCCGGTGAAGGCTCATGGCCATAGTCCCAGTTCAACCGTACTTGAACCTTGTTGATTTTTATTTTTGGTCGAGGGCTCGTAGCCCGAGTGTCGATTAAACTGAGGTTGAATTACTTCGGCGAAGGCTTATGGCCTGAGTCCCAGTTCAACCGTAGTTGAACCTTGTTGATTTTTATTTTGGGTCGAGGGCTCGTAGCCCGAGTGTCGATTCAACTGAGATTGAATTATTTCAGCGAAGGATCATGGCCTGAGTCGCAGTTCAACCATAGTTGAACCTTGTCGATATTTTTTTCGTCGAGGGCTCGTAGCCCTAGTGTCGATTCAACTGAGTTTGAATTACTTTGCCGAAGGCTCATGGCATGAGTCCCAATTCAAGCGTAGTTGAAACTTGCTGATTTTTTTTGGGTCGAGGGCTTGTAGCCCGAGGGTCGATTTAACTGAGTTTGAATTACTTCGGCGAAGGCTCATGGCATTTGTCCCAATTCAACCGTAGTTGAACGTTAATGATTTTTTTGGGTTGAGGGCTTGTAGCCCGAGTGTCGATTCAACTGAGGTTGAATTATTTCTGCGAAGGCTCATGGCCTGAGTCCCAGTTCAACCGAAGTTGAACTTTGTTGATTTTTTTTGGTGGAGGGCTCGTAGCCCGAGATTCGATTCAACTGAGGTTGAATTACTTCGGCGAAGGCTCGTGGCCCGAGTCCCAGTTTAACCGTAGTTGAACCTTGTTGATTTTTATTTTGGGTTGAGAGCTCTGAGCCCGAGTGTCGACTCAACTGACGTTGAATTACTTCGGCGAAGGATCATGGACTGGGTCCTAATTCAAGCGTAGTTGAACCTTGTTGATTTTTTTGGGACGAGGGCTCGTAGCCCGATTGTCGATTCAACTGAGGTTGAATTACTTCGGCAAAGGCTCATGGCCAGAGTCCCAATTCAATCGTAGTTGAACCTTGCTGATTGATTTAGGGTCGAGGGCTCGTAGCCCGAGTGACGATTCAACTGAGGTTGAATTACTTCGGCGAAGAATCATGGCCTGAGTCCCAGTTCAATCGTAGTTGAACCTTGTTGATATTTTTTTGGGTTGAGGGCTCATAGCCCGAGTGTCGATTCAACTGATTTTGAATAATTTCGGCGAAGGCTCATGGCATGAGTCCCAATTCAACCGTAGTTGAACAGTGTTGATTTTTTTTGGATCGAGGGCTTGAAGCCCGAGTGTCGATTCAACTGAGGCTGAATTACTTCGGCGAAGGCTCATGGCCTGTGTCCCAGTTCAACCGTAGTTGAACCTTGTTGATATTTTTTTGGGTCGAGGGCTCGTAGCCCAAGTGTCAATTCAACTGAGTTTGAATAACTTCGGCGAAGGCTAATGGCATGAGTCCTAATTCTACCGTAGTTGAACTTTGTTGATTTTTTTTGGGTCGAGGGCTTGTAGCCCGAGTGTCGATTCAACTGAGGCTGAATTACTTCGGCGAAGGCTTATGGCCTGTGTCCCAGGTCAACCGTAGTTGAACCTTGTTGATATTTTTTTCGTCGAGGGCTCGTGGCCCTAGTGTCGATTCAACTGAGTTTGAATTACTTTGCCAAAGGCTCATGGCATGAGTCCCAATTCAAGCGTAGTTGAACCTTGCTGATTTTCTTTGGGTCGAGGGCTTGTAGCTCGAGTGTCGATTCAACTGAGGTTGAATTACTTCGGCGAAGGCTCATGGCCTGAGTCCCAATTCAACCGTAGTTGAACCTTGCTGATTTTTTTAAGGTCGAGGGCTCGCAGCCCGAATGTCGATTCAATAGAGGTTGAATTACTTCGGCGAAGGCTCATGGCCTGAGTCCCAGTTCAACCGTAGTTGAACCTTGTTGATTTTTTTTTGGGTCGAGGGCTCGTAGCCCGAGTGTCGATTCAATTGAGGTTAAATTACTTCGGTGAAGGCTCATAGCCTAAGTCCCAGTTCAACCGTAGTTGAACTTTGTTGATTTATTTTTTGGGTCGCGGGCTCGTAGCCCGAGTGTCGGTTCAACTAAGGTTGAATTTCTTCGGCGAAGGCTCATGGCCTGAGTCCCAGTTCAACCGTAGTTGAACCTTGTTGATATTGTTTTGGGTCGAGGGCTCGTTGCCCGAGTGTCGATTCAACTGAGGTTGAATTACTTCAGTGAAGGCTCATGGCCTTAGTCACAGTTCAACCGTACTTGAACCTTGTTGATTTTTATTTTTGGTCGAGGTCTCGTAGCCCGAGTGTCGATTAAACTGAGGTTGAATTACTTCGGCGAAGGCTTATGGCTTGAGTCCCAGTTCAACCGTACTTGAACCTTGTTGATTTTTATTTTGGGTCGAGGGCTCGTAGCCCGAGTGTCGATTCAACTGAGATTGAATTATTTCAGCGAAGGATCATGGCTTGAGTCCTAGTTCAACCGTAGTTGAACCTTGTTGATTTTTTTTTTGGGTCAAGGGCTTGTAGCCCGAGTGTCGATTCAACTGAGGTTGAATTACTTCGGCGAAGGCTCATGGCCCGAGTCGCAATTCAACCATAGTTGAACCTTGTTGATTTGTTTTGGTCGAGGGCTCATAGCTTGAGTGTCGATTCAACTGAGGTTGAATTACTTCGACGAAGGCTCATGGCCTGAGTCCCAGTTCAACCGTAGTTGAACCTTGTTGATATTTCTTTTGTCGAGGGCTCGTAGCCTAAGTGTCGATTCAACTGAGTTTGAATTACTTCGACGAAGGCTCATGGCCTGAGTCCTAATTCAACCGTAGTTGAACCTTGTTGATTGTTTTTTTTGGGTCGAGGGCTTGTAGCCCGAGTGTCGATTCAACTGAGGTTGAATTATTTCGACGAAGGCTCATGGACTGAGTCGCAATTCAACCATAGTTGAACCTTGTTGATTTGTTTAGGTCGAGGCCTCGTAGCTTGAGTGACGATTCAACTGAGGTTGAATTACTTCGACGAAGGCTCATGGCCCTGAGTCCCAATTCAACCGTAGTTGAACCTTGTTGATATGTTTTTTGTCGAGGGCTCATAGCCTGAGTGTCGATTCAACTGAGTTTGAATTACTTCGACGAAGGCTCATGGCCTGAGTTCTAATTCAACCACGTAGTTGAGCCTTGTTGATTTTTCTTTTTGGGTCGAGGGCTTGTAGCCCGAGTGTCGATTCAACTGAGGTTGAATTACTTCGGCGAAGGCTCATGGACTGAGTCGCAATTCAACCGTAGTTGAACCTTGTTGATTTTTTTTGGTAGAGGGCTCGTAGCCTGAGTGTCGATTCAACTGTGGTTGAATTACTTCGGCGAAGGCTTATGACCCGAGTCCCAATTCAACCGTAGTTGAACCTTGTTGATTTTTTTTTGGTTCGAGGGCTTTTAGCCCGAGTGTCAATTCAACCGAGGTTGAATTACTTCGGCGAAGGCTAATGGCCTGAGTCCCAGTTCAACCGTAATTGAACTTTGCTGATTTTTTTGGGTCGAGGGCTCGTAGCCCGAGATTCGATTCAACTGAGGTTGAATTACTTTCGGCGAAGGCTGATGGCCTGGGTCATAGTTTAACCGTAGTTGAACCTTGTTGATTTTTATTTTGGGTTGAGAGCTCGTAGCCGGACTGTCGGCTCAAATGAGGTTGAATTACTTCGGCGAAGGATCATGGACTTGGTCCTAATTCACGCGTAGTTGAACCTTGTTGATTTTTTTGGGTCGAGGGCTCGTAGCCCAATTGTCGATTCAACTGAGGTTGAATTACTTCGGCAAAGGCTCATGGACTGAGTCCCAATTCAACCGTAGTTGAACCTTGATGATTTTTTTAGGGTCGAGGGCTCGTAGCCCGAGTGACGATTCAACTAAGGTTGAATTACTTCGGCGAATGCTCATGGCCTAAGTCCCAGTTCAACCGTAGTTGAACCTTGTTGATTTTATTTTGGGTTGAGGGCTCGTAGCCCGAGTGTCGACTCAATTGAGGTTGAACTACTTCGGTGAAGGTTATAGCCTGAGTCCCAGTTCAACCATAGTTGAACCTTGTTGATTTATTTTTTGGGCCGAGGGCTCGTAGCCCGATTGTCGATTCAACTAAGGTTGAATTACTTCGGCGAAGGCTCATGGCCTGAGTCCCAGTTCAACCGTAGTTGAACCTTGTTGATATTCTTTTGGGTCGAGGGCTCGGAGCCCGAGTGTCGATTCAACTGAGTTTGAATAAATTCGGCGAAGGCTAATGGCATGAGTCCCAATTCAACCGTAGTTGAACTTTATTGATTTTTTTTTGGGTCGAGGTCTTGTAGCCCGAGTGTCGATTCAACTGAGGCTGACTTACTTCGGCGAAGGCTCATGGCCTGAGTCCCAATTCAACCGTAGTTGAACCTTGTTGATGTTTATCTGTCGAGGGCTCATAGCCCGTGTGTCGATTCAACTGAGGTTGAATTATTTCGGCGAAGTCTCATGGCCTGAGTCCCAGTTAAACCATAGTTGAACCTTGTTGATATTTGTTTCGTCGAGGGCTCATAGCCCGAGTGTCGATTCAACCTGAGTTTGAATTACTTCGGCGAAGGCTCATGGCATGAGTCCCAATTCAACATTAGTTGAATATTAATGATTTTTTTGGATTGAGGGCTTGTAGCGCGAGTGTCGATTCAACTGAGGTTGAATTACTTCGGCGAAGGCTCATGGCCTGAGTCCCAGTTCAACCGTAGTTGAACTTTGTTGATTTTTTTTTGTCGAGGGCTCGTAGCCCGAGATTCGATTCAACTGAGGTTGAATTACTTCGGCGAAGGCTCATGGCCTGAGTCCCAGTTTAATCGTAGTTGAACCTTGTTGATTTTTGTTTTGGGTCGAGAGCTCAGAGCCCGAGTGTCGACTCAACTGAGGTTGAATTACTTCGGCGAAGGATCATGGATTGAGTCCAAATTCAAGCGTAGTTGAACCTTGTTGATTTTTTTGGGTCGAGGGCTCGTAGCCCGATTATCGATTCAGCTGAGGTTGAATTACTTCGGCAAAGGCTCATGGCCTGAGTCCCAATTCAACCGTAGTTGAACCTTGCTGATTTTTTAAGGGTCGAGGGCTTGTAGCCCGAGTGACGATTCAACTGAGGCTGAATTACTTCGGCGAAGGCTCATGGCCTGAGTCTCAATTCAACCGTAGTTGAACCTTCTTGATTTTTATCTGTCGAGGGCTCGTAGCCCGTGTGTCGATTCAACCTAAGGTTGAATTAATTCGGCAAAGGCTCATGGCGTGAGTCCCAGCTCAACCATAGTTGAACCTTGTTGATTTTTTGAGTCGAGGGCTCGTAGCCCAAGTGTTAATTCAACCTGAGTTTGAATTACTTCGGTGAAGGCTCATGGCATGAGTCCCAATTCAACCGTAGTTGAACATTGTTGATTTTTTTGGGTCGAGGGCTTGTAGCCCGAGTGTCGATTCAACTGAGGTTGAATTACTTTGGCGAAGGCTCATGGCCTTAGTCGCAATTCAACCGTAGTTGAACCTTGTTGATTTTTTTGGTCGAGGGCTCGTAGCCTGAGTGTCGATTCAACTGAGGTTGAATTACTTCGGCGAAGGCTCTTGACCCGAGTCCCAATTCAACCGTAGTTGAACCTTGTTGATTTTTTTTTGGTCCAGGGCTTTTAGCCCGAGTGTCAATTCAACTGAGGTTGAATTACTTCGGCGAAGGCTCATGGCCCGAGTCCCAGTTCAACCGTAGTTGAACTTTGTTGATATTTTTTTTGGTCGAGGGCTCGTAGCCCGAGATTCGATTCAACTGAGTTTGAATTACTTCGGCGAAGGCTCATGGCCTGAGTCCCAGTTTAACCGTAGTTGAACATTGTTGATTTTTATTTTGGGTCGAGGGCTCGTAGCCCGAGTGTCGATTCAATTGAGGTTGAATTACTTCGGCGAAGGATCATGGTCTGAGTCCTAATTCAAGCGTAGTTGAACCTTGTTGATTTTTTTAGGTCGAGGGCTCGTAGCCCGATTGTCGATTCAACTGAGGTTGAATTACTTCGGCAAAGGCTCATGGCCTGAGTTCCAATTCAACCTTAGTTGAACCTTGCTGATTTTTTTATGGTCGAGTGCTCGTAGCCCGAGTGTCGATTCAAGTGAGGTTCAATTACTTCAGCGAAAACTCATGGCCTGAGTCCCAGTTCAACCGTAGTTGAACCTTGTTGATTTATTTTTGGGTCGAGGGCTCGTAGGCAGAGTGTCGATTCAACTAAGGTTGAATTACTAGGCTCATAGCCCGAGTCCCAATTCAACCTTAGTTGAACCTTGTTGATTTATTTTTTGGGTCGAGGGCTCGTAGCCCGAGTGTCGATTCAACTAAGGTTGAATTACTTCGGCGAAGGCTCATGGTCTAACTCCCAGTTCAACCATTGTTGAAACTTGTTCATATTTTTTTGTGTCGAGGGCACGTAGACCGAATGTCAATTCAACTGAGGTT
The DNA here is from genome assembly GCA_032618575.1 of Nicotiana noctiflora. Taxonomy (NCBI): domain Eukaryota; kingdom Viridiplantae; phylum Streptophyta; class Magnoliopsida; order Solanales; family Solanaceae; genus Nicotiana; species Nicotiana noctiflora. Next base: position 246,338 of record JASVEL010002192.1, read on the forward strand.
GAATTACTTTGGTGAAGGCTCATGGCCTTAGTCCCAGTTCAATCGTACTTGAACCTTGTTGATTTTTATTTTTGGCCGAGGGCTCGTAGCCCGAGTGTCGATTAAACTGAGGTTGAATTACTTCAGTGAAGGATCATGGCCTGAGTCACCAGTTTAACCGTAGTTGAACCTTGTTGATTTTTATTTTTGGTCGAGGGCTCGTAGCCCGAGTGTCGATTCAACTAAGGTTGAATTATTTCGCGAAGGATCATGGCCTGAGTCCCTGTTCAACCGTAGTTGAATCTTGTTGATATTTTTTTCGTCGAGGGCTCGTAGCCCTAGTGTCGATTTAACTGAGTTTGAATTACTTCGGCGAAAGCTCATGGCATGAGTCCCAATTCAAGCGTAGTTGAACCTTGCTGATTTATTTTTGGGTCGAGGGCTTGTAGCGCGAGTGTCGATTCAACTGAGGTTGAATTAATTCGGCGAAGGCTCATGGCCTGAGTAACCATTCAACAGTAGTTGAACCTTGTTGATTTTTTTTGGTCGAGGGCTCGTAGACTGAGTGTCGATTCAACTAAGGTTGAATAACTTCGGCGAAGGCTCATGAACTAAGTCCCAATTCAACCGTAGTTGAACCTTGTTAATTTTTTTGGGGTCAAGGGCTCGTAGCCCGAGTGTCGATTCAACTGAGGTTGAATTACTTCGGTGAAGGCTCATAGCCTGAGTCCCAATTCAACCGTAGTTGAACCTTGTTGACTTTTTTTGGTCGAGTGCTCGTAGCCTGAGTGTCGATTCAACTGAGGTTGAATTACTTCGACGAAGGCTCATGGCATGAGTCCAAGTTCAATCGTAGGTAAACCTTGTTGATATTTTTTCGTCGAGGGCTCGTAGCCTGAGTGTCGATTCAACCGAGGTTGAATTACTTCGACGAAGGGTCTTGCCTGAGTCCCAATTCAACCGTAGTTGAACCTTGTTGATTTTGTTTGGGCCGAGGGCTTTTAGCCCGAGTGTCGATTCAAGGGAGGTTGAATTATTTCGGCGAAGGATCATGGCCTTAGTCCCAGTTCAACCATAGTTGAACCTTGTTGATATTTGTTTCGTCGAGGACTCACAGCCCGAGTGTCGATTCAACTGAGTTTGAATTACTTCGACGAAGGCTTATGGCCTGAGTCCCAATTCAATCGTAGTTGAACCTTGTTGATTGTTTTTTTGGCCGAGGGCTCGTAGCCCGGATGTCAATTAAACTGAGGTTGAATTACTTCAGCGAAGGCTCATGGCCTGAGTCCCAGTTCAACCGTAGTTGAACCTTGTTGATTTTTATTTTTGGTCGAGGGCTCGTAGCCCGAGTGTCGATTCAACTGAAGTTGAATTATTTCGGAGAAGGATCATGGCCTGAGTCCCAGTTCAACCGTAGTTCAACCTCGTTGATATTTTTTTCTTCGAGGGATCACGCCCTAGTGTCGATTTAACTGAGATTTAATTACTTCGGCGAAGGCTCATGGCATGAGTCCCAATTCAAGCGTAGTTGAACCTTGCGGATTTTTTTTTGGGTCGAGGGCTTGTAGCCCGAGTGTCGATTCAACTGAGGTTGAATTACTTCGGTGAAGGCTCATGGCCTGAGTAACCATTCAACCGTATTTGAACCTTGTTGACTTGTTTTGGTCGAGGGCTCGTAGCCTGAGTATCGACTCAATTGAGGTTGAATTGATTCGGCGAAGGCTCATGACCTGAGTCCCAGTTCAACTAGCATTGAACATTGTTGAATATTTTGAGTCGAGGGCTCGTAGCTCGAGTGTCGATTCAACCGAGGTTGAATTGATTCGACGAAGGTTCATGGCCTGAGTCCCAGTTCAACTGGCGTTGAACATTGTTGAATTTTTTTTTGGGGTCGAGGGCTTGTAGCCCGAGTGTCGATTCAACTGAGGTTGAATTATTTCAGCGAAGGATCATGGCCTGAGTCCTAGTTCAACCATAGTTGAACCTTGTTGATATGTTTTTCGTCGAGGGCTCGTAGCCCGAGTGTCGATTCAATTGAGTTTGAAATACTTCGGCGAAGGCTCATGGAATGATTCCCAATTCAACTATAGTTGAACATTGTTGATGTTTTTTGGGTCGAGGGCTTGTAGCCCGAGGGTCGATTCAATTGAGGTTGAATTACTTCGGCGAAGGCTCATGGCCTAAGTTGCAATTCAACCGTAGTTGAACCTTGTTGATTATTTTTTGATCGAGGGCTTGTAGCCTGAGTGTCGATTCAACTGAGGTTGAATTACTTCTGCGAAGGCTCATGACCGGAGTCCCAATTCAACCGTAGTTGAACCTTGTTGATTTGTTTTTGGGTCGAGGGCTTTTAGCCTGATTGTCAATTCAACTGAGGTTGAATTACATCTGCGAAGGCTTATGGCCTGAGTCCTAGTTCAACCGTAGTTGAACCTTGTTGATATTTTTTTCGTCGAGGGCTTGTAGCCCTAGTGTCAATTCAACTAAGTTTGAATTACTTTGGTGAAGGCTCATTACATAAGTCCCAATTCAACTGTAGTTGAACCTAGTTGATTTTTTTTGGGTCGAGGGCTTGTAGCTCGAGTGTCGATTCAACTGAGGTTGAATTACTTCGGCGAAGGCTCATGGCCCGAGTCACAATTCAACCGTAGTTGAACCTTGTTGATTTTTTTTGGTCGAGGGCTCGTAGACTGAGTGTCGATTCAACAAATGTTGAATAACTTCGGCGAAGGCTCATGACCTAAGTCCCAATTCAACCGTAGTTGAACCTTGTTGATTTTTTTTTGGGTCGAGGGCTTTTAGCCCGAGTGTCGATTCAACTGAGGTTGAATTATTTCGGCAAGGGCTCGTGGCCTGAGTCACAATTCAACCGTAGTTGAACCTTGTTGATTTGTTTTGGTCGAGGGGTCGTAGCCTGAGTGTCGATTCAACTGAGGTTGAATTACTTTGACGAAGGCTCATGGCCTGAGTCCCAGTTCAACTGTAGTTGAACCTTGATGATATTTGTTTTGTCAAGGGCTCGTAGCCCGAGTGTCGATTCAACTGAGTTTGAATTACTTAGACGAAGGCTCACTGCCTGGAGTCCCAATTCAACCGTAGTTGAAGCTTGTTGATTTTTTTTTGGGTCGAGGGATTGTAGCCCGAGTGTCGATTCAACTGAGGTTGAATTATTTCGACGAAGGCTCATGGCCTGAGTCCCAGTTCAACCATAGTTGAACCTTGTTGATATTTGTTTCGTCGAGGTCTCGTAGCCCGAGTGTCGATTCAATTGACTTTGAATTACTTCAGCAAAGGCTCATGGCATGAGTCCCAATTCAACCGTAGTTGGCATTATTGATTTTTTTGGGTCGAGGACTTGTAGCCCGAGTGTCGATTCAACCGAGGTTGAATTACTTCGGCGAAGGCTCAAGGCCTGAATCGCAATTCAACCGTAGTTTAACCTTGTTCATTTTTCTTTGGTCGAGGGCTCGTATCCTGAGTGTCGATTCAACTGAGGTTGAATTACTTCGGCGAAGGCTCATGACCCGAGTCCCAATTCAACCGTAGTTGAACCTCGTTGATTTTTTTTTTGGGTCGAGGGCTTTTTGCCCGAGTGTCAATTCAACTGAGGTTGAATTACTTCAGCAAAGGCTCATGGCCTGAGTCCCAGTTCAACCCTAGTGGAACTTTGTTGATTTTTATTTTGGGTCGAGGGCTCGTAGCCCGAGTGTCGTTTCAACTGAGGTTGAATTACTTCGGCGAAGGATCATGGACTGAGTCCTAATTCAAGCGTAGTTGAACCTTGTTAATTTTTTTGGGTCGAGGGCTCATAGCCCAATTGTCAATTCAACTGAGGTTGAATTACTTTGGCAAAGGCTCATGGCCTGAGTCCCAATTCAAGCGTAGTTAAACCTTGATGAATGTTTTAGGGTCGAGGGCTCGTAGCCCGAGTGTCAATTCAACTGAGGTTGAATTACTTCGGCGAAGGCTCATGGCCTAAGTCCCATTTCAACCGTAGTTGAACCTTGTTGATTTTTTTTGGGTTGAGGGCTCGTAGCCCGAGTGTCGATTCAACTGAGGTTGAATTACTTCGGCGAAGGCTCATAGCCTAAGTCCCAATTCAACCGTAGTTGAACCTTGGTTATTTATTTTTTGGGTCGAGGGCTCGTAACCCGAGTGTCGATTCAACTAATGTTGAATTACTTCGGCGAAGGCTCATGGCCTAAGTCCCAGTTCAACCGTAGTTGAACCTTGTTGATATTTCTTTGGGTCGAGGGCTCGTAGCCCGAGTGTCAATTCAACTGAGTTTGAATAACTTCGGCGAAGGCTCATGGCATGAGTCCCAATTCAACCGTAGTTGAACTTTGTTGGAATTTTTTTTGGGTCGAGGGCTTGTAGCCCGAGTGTCGATTCAACTGAGGTTGAATTACTTCGGCGAAGGCTCATGGAATGAGTCCCAATTCAACCGTAGTTGAACTTTGTTGATTTTTTTTTGGGTCGAGGGCTTGTAGCCCGAGTGTCGATTCAACTGAGGTTGAATTATTTTGGCGAATGCTCATGGCCTGAGTCCCAGTTCAACCGAAGATGAACCTTGTTGATATTTGTTTGGGTCGAGGGCTCGTAGCCCGAGTGTCGATACAACCGAGTTTGAATTACTACACCGAAGGCTCATGGCATGAGTCCCAATTCACCCGTAGTTGAACCTTGTTGATTTTATTTGGGTCCAGGGCTCGTAGCCCGAGTGTCGATTCAACTGAGGTTGAATTACTTCGGCGAAGGCTCATGGCCTTAGTACCAGTTCAATCGTAGTTAAACCATGTTGGTGAAGGGTCATGGCCTGAGTCCCAGTTCAACCCTAGTTGAACCTTGTTGATTTTTTTTGGATCGAGGGCTCGTAGCCCGAGTGTCGATTCAACTGAGGTTGAATTACTTTGGTGAAGGCTCATGGCCTTAGTCCCAGTTCAACCGTAGTTGAACCTTATTGATTTTTTTTGGGTCGAGGGCTCGTAGATCGAGTGTCGATTCAACTGAGGTTGAATTTCTTCGGCGAAGGCTCAAAGCCTAAGGCCCAGTTCAACCGTAGCTGAACCTTGTTGATTTTTTTTTTTGAGTCGAGGGTCTATTCAATTGAGGTGGAATTACTTCGGCGAAGGCTCATGGACTAAGTCCCAGTTCAACCGTAGTTGAACCTTGTTGATATTTTTTTGGGTCGAGGGCTCGTATCCCGAGTGTCGATTCAACTGAGTTTGAATTACTTTGGTGAAGGCTCATTGCATGAGTCCCAATTCAACCGTAGTTGAACCTTGTTGATTTTTTTTGGGTCGAGGGCTCGTAGCCCAAGTGTCGATTCAATTGAGGTTGAATTACTTCGGCGAAGGCTTATGGCCTGAGTCCCAGTTCAACACTAGTTGAACCATGTTGATATTTTTCTGGGTCGAGGGCTCGTAGCCCGAGTGTCGATTCAACTGAGGTTGAATTACTTCGGCGAAGGCTCATGGCCTCAGTACCAATTCAACCGTAGTTGAACCTTGTTGATTTGTTGTTGGTCGAGGGCTTGTAGCCCGAGTGTCGATTCAACAGTGATTAAATTACTTCGGCGAAGGCTCATGGCCTGAGTCCCAATTCAACCGTAGTTGAGCCTTGTTGATTTTTTTTTGTCGAGGGCCCGTAGCCCGAGTGTCGATTCAACTGAGGTGGAATTACATCGACGAAGGCTCATGGCTTGAGTCTCAGTTCAACCGTAGTTGAACCTTGTTGATTTTTTTTGGGTCGAGGGCTCATAGACCAAGTGTCGATACAACTGAGGTCGAATTACTTCGGCGAAGGCTCATTCCAGTTAAACACTAGTTGAACCTTGTTGATGTTTTTTTGAGTCAAAGGCTCGTAGCCCGAGTGTCGATTCAACTGAGGTTGAATTACTTCGGTGAAGGCTCATGGCCTTAGTCCCTGTTCAACCGTAGTTGAACCTTATTGATTTTTTTAGGTCGAGGGCTTGTAGCCCGAGTGTAGACTGAATTGAGGTTGAATTACTTCTGTGAAGGCTCATAGCCTAAGTCCCAATTCAACCGTAGTTGAACCTTGGTTATTTATTTTTTGGGTCGAGGGCTCGTAACCCGAGTGTCGATTCAACTAATGTTGAATTACTTCGGCGAAGGCTCATGGCCTAAGTCCCAGTTCAACCGTAGTTGAACCTTGTTGATATTTCTTTGGGTCGAGGGCTCGTAGCCCGAGTGTCAATTCAACTGAGTTTGAATAACTTCGGCGAAGGCTCATGGCATGAGTCCCAATTCAACCGTAGTTGAACTTTGTTGGAATTTTTTTTGGGTCGAGGGCTTGTAGCCCGAGTGTCGATTCAACTGAGGTTGAATTACTTCGATAAAGGCTCATGGCCTGAGTCCCATTTCAACCCTAGTTGAACCTTGTTGATTTTTTTTTTGGGTCGAGGGCTCGCAGCCCGAGTGTCGATTCAACTGAGGTTGAATTACTTCGGCGAAGGCTCATGGCCTTAATCCTAGTTCAACCGTAGTTGAACCTTGTTGATTTTTTTTGGGTCGAGGGCTCGTAGATCGAGTGTTGATTCAACTGAGGTTGAATTTCTTCGGCGAAGGCTCAAAGCCTAAGGCCCAGTTCAACCGTAGCTGAACCTTGTTGATTTTTTTTTGGGTCGAGGGTCTATTCAACTGAAGTTGAATTACTTCGGTGAAGGCTCATGGACTGAGTCCCAGTTCAACCGTAGTTGAACCTTGTTGATATTTTTTTGGGTCGAGGGCTCGTAGCCCGAAAGTCGATTCAACTGAGTTTGAATAACTTCGGCGAAGGCTCATGGCATGAGTCCCAATTCAACCGTAGTTCAACCCTGTTGATTTTTTTTGGGTCGAGGGCTCGTAGCCCAAGTGTCGATTCAACTGAGGTTGAATTACTTTGGCGAAGGCTTATGGCCTGAGTCCCAGTTCAACACTAGTTGAACCATGTTGATATTTTTCTGGGTCGAGGGCTCGTAGCCCGAGTGTCGATTCAACTGAGGTTGAATTACTTCGGCGAAGGCTCATGGCCTCAGTACCAATTCAACCGTAGTTGAACCTTGTTGATTTGTTTTTGGTCGAGGGCTTGTAGCCCGAGTGTCGATTCAACAGTGATTAAATTACTTCGGCGAAGGCTCATGGCCTGAGTCCCAATTCAACCGTAGTTGAGCCTTGTTGATTTTTTTCTGTCGAGGGCCCGTAGCCCGAGTGTCGATTCAACTGAGGTGGAATTACTTCGATGAAGGCTCATGGCTTGAGTCTCAGTTCAACCGTAGTTGAACATTGTTGATTTTTTTTTGGGTCGAGGGCTCATAGACCAAGTGTCGATACAAGTGAGGTCGAATTACTTCGATGAAGGCTCATTCCAGTTAAACACTAGTTGAACCTTGTTGATGTTTTTTTTGAGTCGAAGGCTCGTAGCCCGATTGTCGATTCAACTGAGGTTGAATTACTTCGGTGAAGGCTCATGGCCTTAGTCCCTGTTCAACCGTAGTTGAACCTTATTGATTTTTTTTAGGTCGAGGGCTCGTAGCCCGAGTGTAGACTGAATTGAGGTTGAATTACTTCGGCGAAGGCTCATAGCCTAAGTCCCAATTCAACCGTAGTTGAACCTTGTTGATTTATTTTTTGGGTCGAGGGCTCGTAACCCGAGTGTCGATTCAACTAATGTTGAATTACTTTGGCGAAGGCTCATGGCCTAAGTCCCAGTTCAACCGTAGTTGAACCTTGTTGATATTTCTTTGGGTCGAGGGCTCGTAGCCCGAGTGTCAATTCAACTGAGTTTGAATAACTTCGGCGAAGGCTCATGGCATGAGTCCCAATTCAACCGTAGTTGAACTTTGTTGGAATTTTTTTTGGGTCGAGGGCTTGTAGCCCGAGTGTCGATTCAACTGAGGTTGAATTACTTCGATAAAGGCTCATGGCCTGAGTCCCATTTCAACCCTAGTTGAACCTTGTTGATTTTTTTTTTGGGTCGAGGGCTCGCAGCCCGAGTGTCGATTCAACTGAGGTTGAATTACTTCGGCGAAGGCTCATGGCCTTAATCCTAGTTCAACCGTAGTTGAACCTTATTGATTTTTTTTGGGTCGAGGGCTCGTAGATCGAGTGTTGATTCAACTGAGGTTGAATTTCTTCGGCGAAGGCTCAAAGCCTAAGGCCCAGTTCAACCGTAGCTGAACCTTGTTGATTTTTTTTTTGGGTCGAGGGTCTATTCAACTGAAGTTGAATTACTTCGGTGAAGGCTCATGGACTGAGTCCCAGTTCAACCGTAGTTGAACCTTGTTGATATTTTTTTGGGTCGAGGGCTCGTAGCCCGAAAGTCGATTCAACTGAGTTTGAATAACTTCGGCGAAGGCTCATGGCATGAGTCCCAATTCAACCGTAGTTCAACCCTGTTGATTTTTTTTGGGTCGAGGGCTCGTAGCCCAAGTGTCGATTCAACTGAGGTTGAATTACTTTGGCGAAGGCTTATGGCCTGAGTCCCAGTTCAACACTAGTTGAACCATGTTGATATTTTTCTGGGTCGAGGGCTCGTAGCCCGAGTGTCGATTCAACTGAGGTTGAATTACTTCGGCGAAGGCTCATGGCCTCAGTACCAATTCAACCGTAGTTGAACCTTGTTGATTTGTTTTTGGTCGACGGCTTGTAGCCCGAGTGTCGATTCAACAGTGATTAAATTACTTCGGCGAAGGCTCATGGCCTGAGTCCCAATTCAACCGTAGTTGAACCTTGTTGATTTTTTTCTGTCGAGGGCCCGTAGCCCGAGTGTCGATTCAACTGAGGTGGAATTACTTCGACGAAGGCTCATGGCTTGAGTCTCAGTTCAACCTTAGTTGAACATTGTTGATTTTTTTTTGGGTCGAAGGCTCATAGACCAAGTGTCGATACAAGTGAGGTCGAATTACTTCGGCGAAGGCTCATTCCAGTTAAACACTAGTTGAACCTTGTTGATGTTTTTTTGAGTCAAAGGCTCGTAGCCCGAGTGTCGATTCAACTGAGGTTGAATTACTTCGGTGAAGGCTCATGGCCTTAGTCCCTGTTCAACCGTAGTTGAACCTTATTGATTTTTTTAGGTCGAGGGCTCGTAGCCCGAGTGTAGACTGAATTGAGGTTGAATTACTTCGGCGAAGGCTCATAGCCTAAGTCCCAATTCAACCGTAGTTGAACCTTGTTGATTTATTTTTTGGGTCGAGGGCTCGTAACCCGAGTGTCGATTCAACTAATGTTGAATTACTTTGGCGAAGGCTCATGGCCTAAGTCCCAGTTCAACCGTAGTTGAACCTTGTTGATATTTCTTTGGGTCGAGGGCTCGTAGCCCGAGTGTCAATTCAACTGAGTTTGAATAACTTCGGCGAAGGCTCATGGCATGAGTCCCAATTCAACCGTAGTTGAACTTTGTTGGAATTTTTTTTGGGTCGAGGGCTTGTAGCCCGAGTGTCGATTCAACTGAGGTTGAATTACTTCGATAAAGGCTCATGGCCTGAGTCCCATTTCAACCCTAGTTGAACCTTGTTGATTTTTTTTTTGGGTCGAGGGCTCGCAGCCCGAGTGTCGATTCAACTGAGGTTGAATTACTTCGGCGAAGGCTCATGGCCTTAATCCTAGTTCAACCGTAGTTGAACCTTATTGATTTTTTTTGGGTCGAGGGCTCGTAGATCGAGTGTTGATTCAACTGAGGTTGAATTTCTTCGGCGAAGGCTCAAAGCCTAAGGCCCAGTTCAACCGTAGCTGAACCTTGTTGATTTTTTTTTGGGTCGAGGGTCTATTCAACTGAAGTTGAATTACTTCGGTGAAGGCTCATGGACTGAGTCCCAGTTCAACCGTAGTTGAACCTTGTTGATATTTTTTTGGGTCGAGGGCTCGTAGCCCGAAAGTCGATTCAACTGAGTTTGAATAACTTCGGCGAAGGCTCATGGCATGAGTCCCAATTCAACCGTAGTTCAACCCTGTTGATTTTTTTTGGGTCGAGGGCTCGTAGCCCAAGTGTCGATTCAACTGAGGTTGAATTACTTTGGCGAAGGCTTATGGCCTGAGTCCCAGTTCAACACTAGTTGAACCATGTTGATATTTTTCTGGGTCGAGGGCTCGTAGCCCGAGTGTCGATTCAACTGAGGTTGAATTACTTCGGCGAAGGCTCATGGCCTCAGTACCAATTCAACCGTAGTTGAACCTTGTTGATTTGTTTTTGGTCGACGGCTTGTAGCCCGAGTGTCGATTCAACAGTGATTAAATTACTTCGGCGAAGGCTCATGGCCTGAGTCCCAATTCAACCGTAGTTGAACCTTGTTGATTTTTTTCTGTCGAGGGCCCGTAGCCCGAGTGTCGATTCAACTGAGGTGGAATTACTTCGACGAAGGCTCATGGCTTGAGTCTCAGTTCAACCTTAGTTGAACATTGTTGATTTTTTTTTGGGTCGAAGGCTCATAGACCAAGTGTCGATACAAGTGAGGTCGAATTACTTCGGCGAAGGCTCATTCCAGTTAAACACTAGTTGAACCTTGTTGATGTTTTTTTGAGTCAAAGGCTCGTAGCCCGAGTGTCGATTCAACTGAGGTTGAATTACTTCGGTGAAGGCTCATGGCCTTAGTCCCTGTTCAACCGTAGTTGAACCTTATTGATTTTTTTAGGTCGAGGGCTTGTAGCCCGAGTGTAGACTGAATTGAGGTTGAATTACTTCTGTGAAGGCTCATAGCCTAAGTCCCAATTCAACCGTAGTTGAACCTTGGTTATTTATTTTTTGGGTCGAGGGCTCGTAACCCGAGTGTCGATTCAACTAATGTTGAATTACTTCGGCGAAGGCTCATGGCCTAAGTCCCAGTTCAACCGTAGTTGAACCTTGTTGATATTTCTTTGGGTCGAGGGCTCGTAGCCCGAGTGTCAATTCAACTGAGTTTGAATAACTTCGGCGAAGGCTCATGGCATGAGTCCCAATTCAACCGTAGTTGAACTTTGTTGGAATTTTTTTTGGGTCGAGGGCTTGTAGCCCGAGTGTCGATTCAACTGAGGTTGAATTACTTCGATAAAGGCTCATGGCCTGAGTCCCATTTCAACCCTAGTTGAACCTTGTTGATTTTTTTTTTGGGTCGAGGGCTCGCAGCCCGAGTGTCGATTCAACTGAGGTTGAATTACTTCGGCGAAGGCTCATGGCCTTAATCCTAGTTCAACCGTAGTTGAACCTTGTTGATTTTTTTTGGGTCGAGGGCTCGTAGATCGAGTGTTGATTCAACTGAGGTTGAATTTCTTCGGCGAAGGCTCAAAGCCTAAGGCCCAGTTCAACCGTAGCTGAACCTTGTTGATTTTTTTTTGGGTCGAGGGTCTATTCAACTGAAGTTGAATTACTTCGGTGAAGGCTCATGGACTGAGTCCCAGTTCAACCGTAGTTGAACCTTGTTGATATTTTTTTGGGTCGAGGGCTCGTAGCCCGAAAGTCGATTCAACTGAGTTTGAATAACTTCGGCGAAGGCTCATGGCATGAGTCCCAATTCAACCGTAGTTCAACCCTGTTGATTTTTTTTGGGTCGAGGGCTCGTAGCCCAAGTGTCGATTCAACTGAGGTTGAATTACTTTGGCGAAGGCTTATGGCCTGAGTCCCAGTTCAACACTAGTTGAACCATGTTGATATTTTTCTGGGTCGAGGGCTCGTAGCCCGAGTGTCGATTCAACTGAGGTTGAATTACTTCGGCGAAGGCTCATGGCCTCAGTACCAATTCAACCGTAGTTGAACCTTGTTGATTTGTTTTTGGTCGAGGGCTTGTAGCCCGAGTGTCGATTCAACAGTGATTAAATTACTTCGGCGAAGGCTCATGGCCTGAGTCCCAATTCAACCGTAGTTGAGCCTTGTTGATTTTTTTCTGTCGAGGGCCCGTAGCCCGAGTGTCGATTCAACTGAGGTGGAATTACTTCGATGAAGGCTCATGGCTTGAGTCTCAGTTCAACCGTAGTTGAACATTGTTGATTTTTTTTTGGGTCGAGGGCTCATAGACCAAGTGTCGATACAAGTGAGGTCGAATTACTTCGATGAAGGCTCATTCCAGTTAAACACTAGTTGAACCTTGTTGATGTTTTTTTTGAGTCGAAGGCTCGTAGCCCGAGTGTCGATTCAACTGAGGTTGAATTACTTCGGTGAAGGCTCATGGCCTTAGTCCCTGTTCAACCGTAGTTGAACCTTATTGATTTTTTTAGGTCGAGGGCTCGTAGCCCGAGTGTAGACTGAATTGAGGTTGAATTACTTCGGCGAAGGCTCATAGCCTAAGTCCCAATTCAACCGTAGTTGAACCTTGTTGATTTATTTTTTGGGTCGAGGGCTCGTAACCCGAGTGTCGATTCAACTAATGTTGAATTACTTCGGCGAAGGCTCATGGCCTAAGTCCCAGTTCAACCGTAGTTGAACCTTGTTGATATTTCTTTGGGTCGAGGGCTCGTAGCCCGAGTGTCAATTCAACTGAGTTTGAATAACTTCGGCGAAGGCTCATGGCATGAGTCCCAATTCAACCGTAGTTGAACTTTGTTGGAATTTTTTTTGGGTCGAGGGCTTGTAGCCCGAGTGTCGATTCAACTGAGGTTGAATTACTTCGATAAAGGCTCATGGCCTGAGTCCCATTTCAACCCTAGTTGAACCTTGTTGATTTTTTTTTTGGGTCGAGGGCTCGCAGCCCGAGTGTCGATTCAACTGAGGTTGAATTACTTCGGCGAAGGCTCATGGCCTTAATCCTAGTTCAACCGTAGTTGAACCTTATTGATTTTTTTTGGGTCGAGGGCTCGTAGATCGAGTGTCGATTCAACTGAGGTTGAATTTCTTCGGCGAAGGCTCAAAGCCTAAGGCCCAGTTCAACCGTAGCTGAACCTTGTTGATTTTTTTTTTGGGTCGAGGGTCTATTCAACTGAAGTTGAATTACTTCGGTGAAGGCTCATGGACTGAGTCCCAGTTCAACCGTAGTTGAACCTTGTTGATATTTTTTTGGGTCGAGGGCTCGTAGCCCGAAAGTCGATTCAACTGAGTTTGAATAACTTCGGCGAAGGCTCATGGCATGAGTCCCAATTCAACCGTAGTTCAACCCTGTTGATTTTTTTTGGGTCGAGGGCTCGTAGCCCAAGTGTCGATTCAACTGAGGTTGAATTACTTTGGCGAAGGCTTATGGCCTGAGTCCCAGTTCAACACTAGTTGAACCATGTTGATATTTTTCTGGGTCGAGGGCTCGTAGCCCGAGTGTCGATTCAACTGAGGTTGAATTACTTCGGCGAAGGCTCATGGCCTCAGTACCAATTCAACCGTAGTTGAACCTTGTTGATTTGTTTTTGGTCGACGGCTTGTAGCCCGAGTGTCGATTCAACAGTGATTAAATTACTTCGGCGAAGGCTCATGGCCTGAGTCCCAATTCAACCGTAGTTGAACCTTGTTGATTTTTTTCTGTCGAGGGCCCGTAGCCCGAGTGTCGATTCAACTGAGGTGGAATTACTTCGACGAAGGCTCATGGCTTGAGTCTCAGTTCAACCGTAGTTGAACATTGTTGATTTTTTTTTGGGTCGAAGGCTCATAGACCAAGTGTCGATACAAGTGAGGTCGAATTACTTCGGCGAAGGCTCTTTCCAGTTAAACACTAGTTGAACCTTGTTGATGTTTTTTTTGAGTCGAAGGCTCGTAGCCCGAGTGTCGATTCAACTGAGGTTGAATTACTTCGGTGAAGGCTCATGGCCTTAGTCCCTGTTCAACCGTAGTTGAACCTTATTGATTTTTTTAGGTCGAGGGCTCGTAGCCCGAGTGTAGACTGAATTGAGGTTGAATTACTTCGGCGAAGGCTCATAGCCTAAGTCCCAATTCAACCGTAGTTGAACCTTGTTGATTTATTTTTTGGGTCGAGGGCTCGTAACCCGAGTGTCGATTCAACTAAGGTTGAATTACTTCGGCGAAGGCTCATGGCCTAAGTCCCAGTTCAACCGTAATTGAACCTTGTTGATATTTCTTTGGGTCGAGGGCTCGTTGCCCGAGTGTTAATTCAACTGAGTTTGAATAACTTCGGCGAAGGCTCATGGCATGAGTCCCAATTCAACCGTAGTTGAACTTTGTTGGAATGTTTTTTGGGTCGAGGGCATGTAGCCCGAGTGTCGATTCAACTGAGGTTGAATTACTTCGGCGTAGGCTCATGGAATGAGTCCCAATTCAACTGTAGTTGAACTTTGTTGATTTTTTTTTTGGGTCGAGGGGTTGTAGCCCGAGTGTCGATTCAACTGAGGTTGAATTATTTCGGCGAAGGCTCATGGCCTGAGTCCCAGTTCAACCGAAGATGAACCTTGTTGATATTTGTTTGGGTCGAGGGCTCGTAGCCCGAGTGTCGATTCAACTGATTTTGAATTACTTCGATGAAGGCTCGTGGCCTGAGTCCCAGTTCAACCGTAGTTTGAATTACTTCAGCGAAGGCTCAGGGCATGAGTCCCAATTCACCCTTAGTTGAACCTTGTTGATTTTATTTGGGTCGAGGGCTTGTAGCCCAAGTGTCGATTCAACTGAGCTTGAGTTACTTCGATGAAGGCTCATGGCCTGAGTCCCATTTCAACCCTAGTTGAACCTTGTTGATTTTTTTTTTGGGTCGAGGGCTCGTAGCCCAAGTGTCGATTCAACCTGAGGTTGAATTACTTCGGCGAAGGCTCATGGCCTTAATCCCAGTTCAACCGTAGTTGAACCTTATTGATTTTTTTTGGGTTGAGGGCTCGTAGATCGAGTGTTGATTCAACTGAGGTTGAATTTCTTCGGTGAAGGCTCAAAGCCTAAGGCCCAGTTCAGCCGTAGCTGAACCTTGTTGATTTTTTTTTTTTTGGGTCGAGGGTCTATTCAACTGAGGTTGAATTACTTCTGCGAAGGCTCATGGACTGAGTCCCAGTTCAACCGTAGTTGAACCTTGTTGATATTTTTTTGGGTCGAGGGCTCGTAGCCCGAGTGTCGATTCAATTGAGTTTGAATAACTTCGGCGAAGGCTCATGGCATGAGTCCAAATTCAACCGTAGTTGAACCCTGTTGATTTTTTTTGGGTCGAGGGCTCGTAGCCCAAGTGTCGATTCAACTGAGGTTGAATTACTTCGGCGAAGGCTTATCGCCTGAGTCCCAGTTCAACACTAGTTGAACCATGTTGATATTTTTCTGGGTCGAGGGCTCGTAGCCCGAGTGTCGATTCAACTGAGGTTGAATTACTTCGGCGAAGGCTCATGGCCTCAGTACCAATTCAACCGTAGTTGAACCTTGTTGATTTTTTTTTGGTCGAGGGCTTGTAGCCCGAGTGTCGATTCAACAGTGGTTAAATTACTAAAGCGAAGGCTCATGGCCTGAGTCCCAATTCAACCGTAGTTGAACCTTGTTGATTTTTTTCTGTCGAGGGCCCGTAGCCCGAGTGTCGATTCAACTGAGGTGGAATTACTTCGACGAAGGCTCATGGCTTGAGTCTCAGTTCGACCGTAGTTGAACCTTGTTGATTTTTTTTGGGTCGAGGGCTCGTAGACCAAGTGTCGATACAACTGAGGTCGAATTACTTCGGCGAAGGCTCATTCCAGTTAAACCCTAGTTGAACCTTGTTGATGTTTTTTTGAGTCGAAGGCTCGTAGCCCGAGTGTCGATTCAACTGAGGTTGAATTACTTCGGTGAAGGCTCATGGCCTTAGTCCCTGTTCAACCGTAGTTGAACCTTGTTGATTTTTTTTAGGTCGAGGGCTCGTAGCCCGAGTGTCGATTCAACTAAGGTTGAATTACTTCGGCGAAGGCTCATGGCTTGAGTCTCAGTTCAACCGTAGTTGAACCTTGTTGATATTTTTTGGGTCGAGGGCTCGTAGACCAAGTGTCGATACAACTGAGGTTGAATTACTTCGGCAAAGGCTCATGGCCTTGAGTCCCAGTTCAACCGTAGTTTAACCTTGTTGATTTATTTTTTAGGTCGAGGGCTCGTAGCCCGAGTGTCGATTCAACCGAGGTTGAATTACTTTGGCGAAGGCTCATGGCCTGAGTCCCAATTCAACCGTAGTTGAACCTTGTTGATTATATTTTTGGGTCGAGGGCTTTTAGCCCGAGAGTCAATTCAACTGAGGTTGAATTACTTCGGTGAAGGCTCATGGACAGAGTCCCAGTTCAACCGTAGTTGAACCTTGTTGATTTTTTGGGTCGAGGTCTCGTAGCCCGAGTGTCGATTCAACTAAGGTTGAATTACTTCGGCGAAGGCACATGGCCTTAGTCCCAATTCAACCTTAGTTAAACCTTGTTGATTTTTTTGGGTCGAGGGCTCGTAGCCCGAGTGTCGATTCAACTAAGGTTGAATTACTTCGGCGAAGGCTCATGGCTTGAGTCCCAGTTCAACCGTAGTTGAACCTCGTTGATTTTTTTTGGGTCGAGGGCTCGTAGACCAAGTGTCGATACAACTGAGGTCGAATTACTTTGGTGAAGGCTCATGGCCTTAGTCCTAGTTCAACCGTAGTTGAACCTTGTTTATATTTTTTTCATCGAGGGCTCGTAGCCCTAGTGTCGATTCAACTAAGTTTGAATTACTTCGTCGAAGGTTCATGGCATGAGTCCCAATTCAAGCGTAGTTGAACCTTGTTGATTTTTGTTGGGTCGAGGGCTTGTAGCCTGAGTGTCGATTCAACTGAGGTTGAATTACATCGGCGAAGGCTCATGGTCTGAGTCACAATTCAACCGTAGTTGAATCTTGTTGATTTTTTTTACTCGAGGGCTCAAAGACTGATTGTCGATTCAACTAAGGTTGAATAACTTTGGCGAAGGCTCATGACCCAAGTCCCAATTCAACCGTAGTTGAACCTTGTTGATTTTTTTTTGGGTCGAGGGCTTTTAGACCGAGTGTCAATTCAACTGAGGTTGAATTACTTCGGCAAAGGCTCATGGCCTGAGTCACAATTCAACCGTAGTTGAACCTTGTTGATTTGTTTTGGTCGAGGGCTCATAGCTTGAGTGTCGATTCAACTGAGGTTGAATTACTTCGGCGAAGGCTCATGGACTAAGTCCCAACTCAACCGTAGTTGAACCTTGTTGATATTTTTTTCGTCAAGGGCTCGTAGCCCGACTGTCAATTCAACTGAGTTTGAATTACTTCGGCGAAGGCTCATGGTCTGAGTCCTAATTCAACCATAGTTGAGCCTTGTTGATTTTTTTTTTGATCGGGGGCTTGTAGCGCAAGTGTCGATTCAACTGAGGTTGAATTACTTCAACGAAGGCTCATGGCCTGAGTCCCAGTTCAACCATAGTTGAACCTTGTTGATATTTTATTCGTCGAGGGCTCATAGCCCAAGTGTCGATTCAACTGAGTTTGAATTACTTCGGCGAAGGCTCATGGCATGAGTCCCAATTCAACCGTAGTTTAACATTATTGATTTTTTATGGGTCGAGGGCTTGTAGCCCAAATGTCGACTCAAGTGAGGTTAAATTACTTCGAAGGCTCATGGCCTGAGTCCCAATTCAACCGTAGTTGAACCTTGTTGATTTTTTTCTGTCAAGGGCTCGTAGCCCGAGTGTCGATTCAACTAAGGTGGAATTACTTCGACGAAGCCTCATGGCTTGAGTCTCAGTTCAACCGTAGTTGAACCTTGTTGATTTTTTTTGGGTCGAGGGCTCGTAGACCAAGTGTCGATACAACTGGGGTTGAATTACTTCGGTGAAGGCTCATGGCCTCAGTCCCTATTCAACCGTAGTTAAACCTTGTTGATATTTGTTTGGGTCGAGGGCTCGTAGCCCGAGTGTCGATTCTATTGAGTTTGAATTACTTCACCGAAGGCTCATGGCATGAGTCCCAGCTCAACCGTAGTTGAACCTTGTTGATATTTTTTTTGTCGAGGGCTCGTAGCCCGAGTGTCAATTCAACTGAGTTTGAATTACTTCGGCGAAGGCTCATGGCCTGAGTCCCAGTTCAACCGTAGTTGAACCTTGTTGATTTTTTTTGGTTCGAGGGCTCGTAGCCGAGTGTCGATTCAACTAAGGTTGTATTACTTTGGTGAAGGCTCATGGCCTTAGTCCCAGTTCAACCGTAGTTGAACCTTGTTGATATTTTTTCATCGAGGGCTCGTAGCCCTAGTGTCGATTCAACTAAGTTTGAATTACTTCGTCGAAGGCTCATGGCATGAGTCCCAATTCAAGCGTAGTTGAACCGTGTTGATTTTTGTTGGGTCGAGGGCTTCTAGCCTGAGTGTCGATTCAACTGAGGTTGAATTACATCGGCGAAGGCTCATGGCCTGAGTCACAATTCAACCGTAGTTGAATCTTGTTGATTTTTTTTGGTCGAGGGCTCAAAGACTGATTGTCGATTCAACTAAGGTTGAATAACTTCGGCGAAGGCTCATGACCTAAGTCCCAATTCAACCGTAGTTGAACCTTGTTGATTTTTTTTGGGTCGAGGGCTTTTAGACCGAGTGTCGATTCAACTGAGGTTGAATTACTTCGGCAAAGGCTCATGGCTTGAGTCACAATTCAACCGTAGTTGAACCTTGTTGATTTGTTTTGGTCGAGGGCTCATAGCTTGAGTGTCGATTCAACTGAGGTTGAATTACATCGACGAAGGCTCATGGCCTGAGTCCCAGCTCAACCGTAGTTGAACCTTGTTGATATTTTCTTCGTCGAGGGCTCGTAGCCCGAGTGTCAATTCAACTGAGTTTGAATTACTTCGGCGAAGGCTCATGGTGTGAGTCCTAATTCAACCGTAGTTGAACCTTGTTGATTTTTTTTTGATCGGGGGCTTGTAGCGCGAGTGTCGATTCAACTGAGGTAGAATTACTTCAGCGAAGGCTCATGGCCTGAGTCCCAGTTCAACCATAGATGAACCTTGTTGATATTTTATTCGTCGAGGGCTCATAGCCCAAGTGTCGATTCAACTGAGTTTGAATTACTTCGGCGAAGGCTCATGGCATGAGTCCCAATTCAACCGTAGTTTAACATTATTGATTTTTTATGGGTCGAGGGCTTGTAGCCCGAGTGTCGATTCAAGTGAGGTTAAATTACTTCGAAGGTTCATGGCCTGAGTCCCAATTCAACGGTAGTTGAACCTTGTTGATTTTTTTCTGTCGAGGGCTCGTAGCCCGAGTGTCGATTCAACTGAGGTGGAATTACTTCGACGAAGGCTCATGGCTTGAGTCTCAATTCAACCGTAGTTGAACCTTGTTGATTGTTTTTGGGTCGAGGGCTCGTAGACCAAGTGTCGATACAACTGAGGTTGAATTACTTCGGTGAAGGCTCATGGCCTCAGTCCCTGTTCAACCGTAGTTAAACCTTGTTGATATTTGTTTGGGTCGAGGGCTCGTAGCTCGAGTGCCGATTCAACTGAGGTTGAATTACTTCGGTGAAGGCTCATGGCCTCAGTCCCTGTTCAACCGTAGTTAAACCTTGTTGATATTTGTTTGGGTCGAGGGCTCGTAGCCCGAGTGTCGATTCAACTGAGTTTGAATTACTTCACCGAAGGCTCATGGCATGAGTCCCAATTTACCCGTAGTTGAACCTTGTTGATTTTATTTGGGTCGAGGTTTTATAGCCCGAGTGTCGATTCAACTAAGGTTGAATTATTTCGGTGAAGGCTCATGGCCTCAGTCCCAGTTCAACCGAAGTTGAACCTTGTTGATATTTATTTGGGTCGAGGGCTTGTAGCCTAAATATCGATTCAACTAAGGTTAAATTACTTCGACGAAGGCTATTGGCTTGAATCCCAGTTCAACCGTAGTTGAACTTTGTTGATTTTTTTGGGTCGAGGGCTCATAGCCCAAGTGTCGATTCAACTAAGGTTGAATTACTTCGGTAAAGGCTCATGGACTGACTCCCAGTTCAACCCTAGTTGAACCTTGTTGATTTTTCTTTTGGGTCCAGGGCTCGTAGCCCCAGTGTCGATTCAACTAAGGTTGAATTACTTCGGCGAAGCCTCATGGCCTTAGTCCCAGTTGAATCGTAGTTAAACCATGTTGATTTTTTTTGTATTGAGGGCTCGTAGCTCGAGTGTCGATTCTACTGAGGTTGAATTACTTCGGCGAAGGATCATGGCATGAGTCCCAATTCAACCGTAGTTTAACATTATTGATTTTTTATGGGTCGAGGGCTTGTAGCCCGAGTGTCGATTCAAGTGAGGTTAAATTACTTCGAAGGCTCATGGCCTGAGTCCCAATTCAACCGTAGTTGAACCTTGTTGATTTTTTTCTGTCGAGGGCTCGTAGCCGGAGTGTCGATTCAACTGAGGTGGGATTACTTCGACGAAGGCTCATGGCTTGAGTCTCAGTTCAACCGTAGTTGAACCTTGTTGATTTTTTTTGGGTCGAGGGCTCGTAGACCAAGTGTCGATACAAATGAGGTCGAATTACTTCGGCGAAGGCTCATTCCAGTTAAACCCTAGTTGAACCTTGTTGATGTTTTTTTGAGTCGAAGGCTCGTAGCCCGAGTGTCGATTCAACTGAGGTTGAATTACTTCGGTGAAGGCTCATGGCCTTAGTCCCCGTTCAACCGTAGTTGAACCTTGTTGATTTTTTTTAGGTCGAGGGCTCGTAGCCCGAGTGTCGATTCAACTAAGGTTGAATTACTTCGGCGAAGGCTCATGTCCTGAGTCCCAATTCAACCGTAGTTAAACCTTGGTGATTTTATTTTGGGTAGAGGGCTCCTAGCCTGAGTGTCAATTCAACCGAGGTTGAATTACTTCGCTGAAGGCTCATGGCCTGAGTCCCAGTTCACCGATAGTTGAACCTTGTTGATTTTTTTTGTGTCGAGGGCTCGTAGCCCGAGTGTCGACTCAACTGAGGTTGAATTATTTCGGTGAAGACTCATGGCCTGAGTCCCAGTTCAACCGAAGTTGAACCTTGTTGATATTTGTTTGGGTCGAGGGCTCATAGCCCGAGTGTCGATTCAACCGAGTTTGAATTACTACACCGAAGGCTCATGGCATGAGTCCCAATTCACCCGTAGTTGAACCTTGTTGATTTTATTTGGGTCCAGGGCTCGTAGCCCGAGTGTCGATTCAACTGAGGTTGAATTACTTCGGCGAAGGCTCATGGCCTTAGTACCAGTTCAATCGTAGTTAAACCATGTTGATTTTTTTTGGGTCGAGGGCTTGTAGCTCGAGTGTCGATTCAACTGAGGTTGAATTACTTCGGCAAAGGCTCATGGCCTCAAGTCCCAGTTCAACTGTAGTTGAACATTGTTGATATTTTTTTTTTGGTTGAGGGCTCGTAGCCCGAGTGTCGATTCAACCGAGGTTGAATTACTTCGGCGAAGGCTCGTTCCTTGAGTCCCAGTTCAATCGTAGTTGAACCTTATTGATTGTTTTTTGGTCTAGGGCTCGTAGCCCGTGTGTCGATTCAACTAAGGTTAAATTACTTCGGCGAAGGCTCATGGCCTGAGTCCCAATTGAACCTTAGTTAAACCTTGTTGATTTTTTTGGGTCGAGTGTTATTAGCCCGAGTGTCGATTCAACTGACGCTGAATTACTTCGGCGAAGGCTCATGGCCTGAGTCCCAGTTCAACCGTAGTTGAACCTTGTTGATTTTTTTTGGTTCGAGGGCTCGTAGACCAAGTGTCGATACAACTGAGGTCGAATTACTTCGGCGAAGGCTCATTCCAGTTAAACCCTAGTTGAACCTTGTTGATGTTTTTTTGAGTCGAAGGCTCGTAGCCCGAGTGTCGATCCAACTGAGGTTGAATTACTTCGGTGAAGGCTCATGGCCTTAGTCCCCGTTCAACCGTAGTTGAACCTTGCTGATTTTTTTTAGGTCGAGGGCTCGTAGCCCGAGTGTCGACTCAACTAAGGTTGAATTACTTCGGCGAAGGCTCATGTCCAGAGTCCCAATTCAACCGCAGTTAAACCTTGGTGATTTTATTTTGGGTAGAGGGCTCCTAGCCTGAGTGTCAATTCAACCGAGGTTGAATTACTTCGCTGAAGGCTCATGGCCTGAGTCCCAGTTCACCGATAGTTGAACCTTGTTGATTTTTTTTGTGTCGAGGGCTCGTAGCCCGAGTGTCGACTCAACTGAGGTTGAATTATTTCGGTGAAGACTCATGGCCTGAGTCCCAGTTCAACCGAAGTTGAACCTTGTTGATATTTGTTTGGGTCGAGGGCTCGTAGCCCGAGTGTCGATTCAACCGAGTTTGAATTACTACACCGAAGGCTCATGGCATGAGTCCCAATTCACCCGTAGTTGAACCTTGTTGATTTTATTTGGGTCCAGGGCTCGTAGCCCGAGTGTCGATTCAACTGAGGTTGAATTACTTCGGCGAAGGCTCATGGCCTTAGTACCAGTTCAATCGTAGTTAAACCATGTTGATTTTTTTTGGGTCGAGGGCTCGTAGCTCGAGTGTCGATTCAACTGAGGTTGAATTACTTCGGCGAAGGCTCATGGCCTGAGGCCCAGTTCATCCGTAGTTGAACCTTGTTGATTTTATTTCTGGGTCGAGGGCTCGTAGCCCGATTGTCGATTCAACTGAGGTTGAATTACTTCGGTGAAGGCTCATGGACAGAGTCCCAGTTCAACCGTAGTTGAACCTTGTTGATTTTTTGGGTCGAGGTCTCGTAGCCCGAGTGTCGATTCAACTAAGGTTGAATTACTTCGGCGAAGGCTCATGGCCTGAGTCCCAATTGAACCTTAGTTAAACCTTGTTGATTTTTTTGGGTCGAGTGTTTGTAGCCCGAGTGTCGATTCAACTGAGGCTGAATTACTTCGGCGAAGGCTTATGTCCTGAGTCCCAGTTCAACCGTAGTTGAACCTTGTTGATTTTTTTTTTGGTTCGAGGGCTCGTAGCCGAGTGTCGATTCAACTAAGGTTGTATTACTCTGGTGAAGGCTCATGGCCTTAGTCCCAGCTCAACCGTAGTTGAACCTTGTTGATATTTTTTTCATCGAGGGCTCGTAGCCCTAGTGTCAATTCAACTGAGTTTGAATTACTTCGTCGAAGGCTCATGGCATGAGTCCCAATTCAAGCGTAGTTGAACCTTGTTGATTTTTGTTGGGTCGAGGGCTTGTAGCTCTGAGTGTCGATTCAACTGAGGTTGAATTACATCGGCGAAGGCTCATGGCCTGAGTCACAATTCAACCGTAGTTGAATCTTGTTGATTTTTTTTGGTCGAGGGCTCAAAGACTGATTGTCGATTCAACTAAGGTTGAATAACTTCGGCGAAGGCTCATGACCTAAGTCCCAATTCAACCGTAGTTAAACCTTGTTGATTTTTTTTTGGGTCGAGGGCTTTTAGACCGAGTGTCGATTCAACTGAGGTTGAATTACTTCGGCAAAGGCTCATGGCCTGAGTCACAATTCAAACGTAGTTGAACCTTGTTGATTTGTTTTGGTCGGGGGCTCATAGCTTGAGTGTCGATTCACCTGAGGTTGAATTACTTCGACGAAGGCTCATGGCCTGAGTCCCAGCTCAACCGTAGTTGAACCATGTTGATATTTTTTTCGTCGAGGGCTCGTAGCCCGAGTGTCAATTCAACTGTGTTTGAATTACTTCGGCGAAGGATGGTCTGAGTCCTAATTCAACTGTAGTTGAACCTTGTTGATTTTTTTTGGTTGAGGGCTTAAAGCCTGAGTGTCGATTCAACTGAGGTTGAATTACTTCGGTGAAGGCTCATGGCCTGAGTCCCAGTTCAACCATAGTTGAACCTTGTTGATATTTTATTCGTCGAGGGCTCATAGCCCAAGTGTCGATTCAACTGAGTTTGAATTACTTCGGCGAAGACTCATGGCATGAGTCCCAATTCAACCGTAGTTTAACATTATTGATTTTTTATGGGTCGAGGGCTTGTAGCCCGAGTGTCGATTCAAGTGAGGTTAAATTACTTCGAAGGCTCATGGCCTGAGTCCCAATTCAACCGTAGTTGAACCTTGTTGATTTTTTTCTGTCGAGGGCTCGTAGCCCGAGTGTCGATTCAACTGAGGTGGAATTACTTCGACGAAGGCTCATGGCTTGAGTCTCAGTTCAACCGTAGTTGAACCTTGTTGATTTTTTTTGGGTCGAGGGCTCGTAGACCAAGTGTCGATAGAACTGAGATTGAATAACTTCGCCGAAGGCTCATTGCCTGAGTCCCAGTTAAACCCTAGTTGAACCTTGTTGATGTTTTTTTGAGTCGAGGGCTCGTAGCTCGAGTGTCGATTCAACTGAGGTTGAATTACTTCGGTGAAGGCTCATGGCCTTAGTCCCTGTTCAACCGTAGTTGAACCTTGTTGATTTTTTGAGTCGAGGTTTCGTAGCCCGAGTGTCGATTCAACTGAGGTTGAATTACTTCGGTGAAGGCTCATGGCCTAAGTCCCAATTCAACCGTAGTTGAACCTTGTTGATTTTTTTGGGTCGAGTGTTCGTAGCCCGAGTGTCGATTCAACTGAGGTTGAATTACTTCGGTGAAGGCTCATGGTCTGAGTCCCAGCTCAACCGTATTTGAACCTTGTTGATTGTTGTTTGGTCGAGGGCTTGTAGCCCGAGTGTCGATTAAACTGGGGTAGAATTACATCAGCGAAGACTCATGGCCTGAGTCACAATTCAACCGTAGTTGAATCTTGTTGATTTTTTTTGGTCGAGGGCTCATAGACTGATTGTCGATTCAACTAAGGTTGAATAACTTCGGCGAAGGCTCATAACCATAGTCCCAATTCAACTGTAGTTGAACCTTGTTGATTTTTTGTTTGGTTCGAGGGCTTTTAGCCCGAGTGTCGATTCAATTGAGGTTGAATTACTTCGGCAAAGGCTCATGGCCTGAGTCACAATTCAACCGTAGTTGAACCTTGTTGATTTGTTTTGGTCGAGGGCTTGTAGCTTGAGTGTCGATTCAGCCGAGGCTGAATTACTTCGACGAAGGCTCATAGCCTGAGTCCCTGCTCAACCGTAGTTGAACCTTGTTGATATTTTTTTCGTCGAGGGCTCGTAGCCCGAGTGTCGATTCAACTGAGTTTTAATTACTTCGGCGAAGGCTCATGGTCTGAGTCCCAATTCAACCGTAGTTGAACCTTGTTGATTTTTCTTTGGATCGGGGGCTTGTAGCTCGAGTGTCGATTCAACTGAGGTTGAATTACTTCGGCGAAGGCTCATGGTCTGAGTCCCAGTTCAACCATAGTTGAACCTTGTTTATATTTTATTCGTCGAGGGCTCACAGCCCAAGTGTTGATTCAACTGAGTTTGAATTACTTCGGCGAAGGCACATGGCATGAGTCCCAATTCAATCGTAGTTTAACATTATTGATTTTTTTTGGGTCGAGGGCTTGTAGCCTAAGTGTCTATTCAACTGAGGTTGAATTACTTCGGCGAAGGCTCATGGCCTGGGTCGCAATTCAACCGTAGTTGAACCTTGTTGATTTTTTTGGGTCGAGGGCTCGTAGCCCGAGTGTCGATTCAACTGAGGTTGAATTACTTTGGCAAAGGCTCATGACCCGAGTCCCAATTCAACCGTAGTTGAACCTTGTTGATTTTTATTTTTGGGTCGAGGGCTTTTAGCCCGAGTGTCAATTCAACTAAGGTTGAATTACTTCGGCGAAGGCTCATGGCCTGAGACCCAGTTCAACCGTAGTTGAACCTTGTTGATTTTTTTGGGTCGAGTGTTCGTAGCCCGAGTGTCGATTCAACTGAGGTTGAATTACTTCGGTGAAGGCTCACGGTCTGAGTCCCAGCTCAACCGTATTTGAACCTTGTTGATTATTGTTTGGTCGAGGGCTTGTAGCCCGAGTGTCGATTAAACTGGGGTAGAATTACATCAGCGAAGACTCATGGCCTGAGTCACAATTCAACCGTAGTTGAATCTTGTTGATTTTTTTTGGTCGAGGGCTCATAGACTGATTGTCGATTCAACTAAGGTTGAATAACTTCGGCGAAGGCTCATAACCATAGTCCCAATTCAACTGTAGTTGAACCTTGTTGATTTTTTGTTTGGTTCGAGGGCTTTTAGCCCGAGTGTCGATTCAATTGAGGTTGAATTACTTCGGCAAAGGCTCATGGCCTGAGTCACAATTCAACCGTAGTTGAACCTTGTTGATTTGTTTTGGTCGAGGGCTTGTAGCTTGAGTGTCGATTCAGCCGAGGCTGAATTACTTCGACGAAGGCTCATAGCCTGAGTCCCTGCTCAACCGTAGTTGAACCTTGTTGATATTTTTTTCGTCGAGGGCTCGTAGCCCGAGTGTCGATTCAACTGAGTTTTAATTACTTCGGCGAAGGCTCATGGTCTGAGTCCCAATTCAACCGTAGTTGAACCTTGTTGATTTTTTTTTCGATCGGGGGCTTGTAGCTCGAGTGTCGATTCAACTGAGGTTGAATTACTTCGGCGAAGGCTCATGGTCTGAGTCCCAGTTCAACCATAGTTGAACCTTGTTTATATTTTATTCATCGAGGGCTCACAGCCCAAGTGTTGATTCAACTGAGTTTGAATTACTTCGGCGAAGGCACATGGCATGAGTCCCAATTCAATCGTAGTTTAACATTATTGATTTTTTTTGGGTCGAGGGCTTGTAGCCTAAGTGTCTATTCAACTGAGGTTGAATTACTTCGGCGAAGGCTCATGGCTTGGGTCGCAATTCAACCGTAGTTGAACCTTGTTGATTTTTTTGGGTTGAGGGCTCGTAGCCCGAGTGTCGATTCAACTGAGGTTGAATTACTTTGGCAAAGGCTCATGACCCGAGTCCCAATTCAACCATAGTTGAACCTTGTTGATTTTTATTTTTGGGTCGAGGGCTTTTAGCCCGAGTGTCAATTCAACTAAGGTTGAATTACTTCGGCGAAGGCTCATGGCCTGAGTCTCAGTTTAACCGTAGTTGAACCTTGTTGATTTGTTTTGGGTCTAGGGCTCGTAGCCCGATTGTCGATTCCACCGAGGTTGAATTACTTCGGCGAAGGCTCATGGCCTGAGTCCCAGTTCAACCGTAGTTGAACTTTGTTGATTTATTTTGGGTCGAGGGCTCGTAGCCCGAGTGTCGATTCAACTGAGGTTGAATTACTTCGGCGAAGGCTCATGGCCTGAGTCCCAGTTCAACCGTAGTTGAACCTTGTTGATTTTGTTTGGGTCGAGTGTTCGTAGCCCGAGTGTCGATTCAACTGAGGTTGAATTACTTCGGCGAAGGCTCATGGCCTGAGTACGAACGGTTGTTTTAGAGGTGGAGATTGTGACGACCCAAAGGGTCATCACTTATTTTATTAATTATTTCGAGCTTCTGAGGCCTCGAAAACCTCATTCTATGTTGCCTCGATTTATGTGCACAATCCGAGCATGTAGCCGGAAAGATTTTGTGATAGAAAATATGAATTCTATGAGAAATTTTGGATAAAAATGATATTAATATCGATATGGTTGACTTCGGTCAACATTTTTGGTAAACGGATCCGGACCCGAGATTGGATGGTCCCGAGAGGTCCGTAGGAAAATATGGGACTTGGACATGCGTCCGGAGTCGAATTCTGAGGCCTAGAGCCCAAGTTATGAATTTTTCTATGAAATTGTTTTTTTATGTAATTGTTAAAGGAAATGAATTAATTGACCTTGGTATCGGGCTCGTATTTTGGTTCCGACGCCCGGTACAAGTCTTAAATATTATATACGTGATTTCTGTAAAGTTTGGTGACATTCGGATGTCGTTTGAGATGTTTTGGACCTTGAGTTCCAAGTTTGAAAGTTTTGAAAACCAAAAGTATGAAAATCATGAACTTGAGGTTTGATTTGATGAAAACGATGTGATATTGGCGATATGATCGCACGAACAAGTTCGTAATGTGTTTTTGAAGTTGTGTACATGTTTGGTTCGGAGCCCGGGGGGCTCGGGTAAAGATTCGATAGGCCGTAGGATCAATTTCTGAATTTTTGCACTGCTGGTTTTTCACCCAGCTGTTGGCTTCGCAATTGCGAAGTATTTCTCGCAATTGCGAAGGGGCAGTACAAGGCAGGGCTCGCAAATGCGAACCCTGATCGCAAATGCGAAACCCCTCATGCCAGCCTTGTTCGCAAATGCGAAAGTCCCCAGGGCCTGCCTATGTTCGGAAATGCGAACAAAAGTTCGCAAATGCGAACATTCCCTATACTGCCTGTGTTCGCAAATGCGAACCATTGTTCGCAAATGCGAACACTGCCCAATACTGCCTGTGTTCGCAAATGCGAACACTAGTTCGCAAATGCGAACACTCCTTTTTTCTGCCAGAGTTCGCAAATGCGAACTTCCCAGCCTTAGCTTATTTTTCAAACTCCAGAAATTGGTCGGGGTTCGCAATTGCGAACCCATGTTCGCAAATGCGAACACAGAGACCTGTAAAACACGATTTTCAGTCCATTTCTTCACTTTTTACAAAAGAAAAACACCCATTTGCGATTCTTCACGGATTCCTTCTTCATCAAAACAATTGTAAGTCACTTTTTACTTAATTCTTTCAATTCCTAACATCATTAAACATGTTTTTCAATAGAAATCAAAGGTTTTCATGGTAGAATTTCTTGTTTTGTTAGGATATAGGGTTTTTCATAAATTGGGAAATTGGACCTCGAATTGAGGTCCGATTTTGAAACAAATCATATACATGAACTCGTGGGGATGGGTAACCGGATTTTGGTCCTAACCCCGAGTTCCGACCATGTGGGCCCGGGGTTGAAATTCACTATTCCGGGCAGAATGTTGTAAAAGTTGTATTTGATCTTAAGAATTAGTTGTTGAGTAGTATTGATGATATTAAATCAATTGTGTATAGATACGATTGGATTGGAGCCAAATTTGAAAGAAAAAGACATTTCCACGGATTGAATTATTCATAAACATTCGAGGTAAGTGTTTGTTCTATCCTAGCTTGAGGGAATAGGATTATGTGTTATGTGTTATGTGATCGAGTGCGGTGTATGGGCTGTGGTGACGAGCATCTATACACTGGCGTCTCGTATGACCGTGAGTCGTTGGAAAATGATTATTTAGAGACATATTACAGATGAATTGTTATTGTTCTCCCTTGTCGGGACTTGTTGCGAAGATGATTATTGATTGCCCTTGTTGGGACAGTTTATGAATTACTGCTTCTTTCTTTGCCCTTAACCGTGATTGTTATTTGGGTGAGGAAGAGTGATAATGCACGAAGGGTGATGCCGTGCCATGTTTATTTATTTATGCACGAAGCGTTAATGCCGTGCCATGTTTTATTGATTATGCACGAAGGATCATGTCGTGCCTCGTAACGTACGAATGATCATGCCGTACTATGGATGCGGAGGATGAGATTAAAAGCACGGACGGGTGATGCCGTGTACTTTATTTGCTTATTTGAGTGAGGATGAGTAAAAGCACGAAGGGGTGATGCCGTGCAACCGCTTGCTATTCCGTGACTTGATATTACTTGTGTTTACATTATACTTTGTTTTTCCTTGTGAATTTATTAACCGTGGTTAATTGTTGAATTCTTTGAGATATTCCTTATTGTGTTAATACCTGGTTATTTCTTGTTATTCCGGGGTATACATATATATTGAATTGCACAGTTTATGTGGGTGTCCGGTCCCAGGCTTGTCACTACTCGCGGGATAGGCCAGTGCACTTACCAAAGACATTGGGTCGGCTAGTGCCGATACTACACTTCGTGCGTTTTTGCACAGTCCAAGTTACGATCGTGAAGCGCACAGCAGTAGAAATCAATTGTGTGGGAGTTGATCATATTTGAGACCGAGGTAGCTTGCGTCCGCCCCGGCGCCTCTCTCTTTATTTATGTTATTAGCTGTAGTCTCTTGTTCCGAGACAAACAAAATTATGTTATATTTCCTTCAGACTTTTATGTGTAGTATTCCATAGTAGTTCGTGAGTTGGTGACTCCACGTCTTGGGTAGAGGATTTCAGTATGATTTTCATCTTGTAATTAGTTATTTCTATTTCGATAAAGTATTCCAAATTTATTTAATTAAATAGTGTTGAAATCAGGATAGTATGAATAATGTGGCTTGTCTAGCTACCAAGAGTAGGCGCCATCACGATCCCGATGTTGGGGGAAAAATCCGGGTTGTGACAAGTTGGTATCAGAGCTCTAGGTTACATAGGTCTCACCACTCACGAACAAGCTTAGTAGAGTTTGAGAGGTAGGTACAGAGACGTCTGTACTTGTCCTCCACAGTCTATTGAGTTAGGAAAGAGTCTCTCATTTGTTCTTTCTTGTCGTGCGACTTGTTCCTCAATTACTGACTGTTCTATTCTGTCCTTTCGCAGATGGTGAGGACACGCGCTTCTTCGTCCGCTGACCAGCAGCCCGAGCCCCAGGCAGCTCCCGTGAGGGGCAGGGGCCAAGGCCGTATCAGAGGCCGTGGTAGGGGTAGAGCTCAGCCCCAGGCAGCTACTCCAGAGGTGGAGCCTCATATTGAGATTGACGAGGAGGTTCCAGTTCCAGCAGCTCCAGTGGGCCCAGCTCAGGTCCCAGGAGAGGCTTTATTTACCCCGGATCACCGGGATGCTTTGGTTAGAATAGCGGGATTTATGGATAGTATTGCCAGAGCGGGTTTATTATCAGTTGCACCAGCCACTTCTCAGGCTGGAGGAGGGGCCCAGACTCCTATTGCTCGTACTCCGGAGCCAGTAGCTCCTCAGCCTCAGGCACCAGTAGTTCAGCCAGCTGTGGCCACTCAGTCAGGTACCACAGCTCATGCCGGTGATGGAGCGGCCATGACTTCTGATTCGTTATGGAGGCTTGATCGGTTCTCCAAGCTATTTACCACTACATTCAGTGGAGCCGCATCAGAGGATCCTCAGGACTTCTTATTCAGTTGCCATGAGATTCTCAAGACTATGGGGATTGTGGAGTCAAATGGAGTTGACTTCTGTACATTCAGGCTTGCAGGATCCGCCAAGACTCGGTGGAGAGATTATTGCTTGACTCGACCAGCAGTGTCCCCAGCTTTATCATGGGACCGGCTTGCGGAACTATTTATGGAGAGGTTTCTCCCTCGCTACTCGGACGGGATGTACTTCGGAGGCGCTTGAGCGCCTCCATCAGTAAGCACTCATGACCGGTCACACAAGACGAGACAAGGTTTGTCGATTTGGCTCGTCATGCGGTCGGTGATACTTCCCGCGCAGCGGGGAGAGGGTCCGCAGAGCTTATGATGGGCTTAATCAGCCCGATTAGACTCCGTATGGCTATGGGCGTGGGGCGTGACACATCATTTCCGCAGGCGGCAAATGCAGCACGCGAGTCGAGACGGCTCTCGCTAGGGGAGGCGGTTATTCTTCGGATAAGAGGCCTCGTCATTCGGGTAGGTTTGGTGCTTCTTCCTCTGGTAGCAGAGAATCCTTTGATCAATCCTTTCCGAGCCTTTCATTCCGCCCTTCAGCTTCACTACGGTGGACCAGGTGATCGTGGTTATCGGGGGCATTATTCAGCACCAGGCCCTCCTATTAATGCTCGGCCTCTTCAGCAGTGTTCGTGGAGGCCATTCGAGTCGTCGGGCCAGCAGCCCCATCGCCCAAGAGTTGCTACATTTGTGGCGACCCGTGTCATTTTATCGTGTATTGCCCTCTAGCAGCTGGCAACTCCAGCAGCAAGGTCCTCGTCCTATGATTCAGTCCCCAGCTGACCCTCAGCCTGCCCAGCCAGCCAGAGGCGGGGGTAGAGATTATAGAGGTGGAGGTCGAGACCGTAGAGGTGGAGACCGTCCGGCGAGAGGTAGAGGTCAGCCAGTTGATGGTCGTCCTAGAGACGCAACTCAGAGGGGAGGTGCAGATCCCCGATTCTATGCTTTACCAGCCAGGCCAGAGGCAGAGGCATCAGATGCCGTGATTATAGGTACTATTCTTGTGTGTGGCAGAGGTGCTTCAGTATTATTTGACCCCGGATCTACATATTCCTACGTGTCTTCCTACTTCGCACCGTATTTGGCTGTGCCCAGCTATGCTCTGGATATTCCAGTTTATGTGGCTACACCAGTGGGCGACTCCATTGTAGTCGATCGGGTGCATCGTTCGTGCGTAGTTATATTTGGGGGTCTTGAGACCCGTGTTGATCTGTTGCTTTTGGATATGGTAGATTTTGATGTCATATTGGGGATGGACTGGTTGTCCCCATACCATGCTATTCTTGATTGTCATGCTAAGACTGTCACCTTAGCCTTGCCAGAATCACCCCGATTAGAGTGGAAGGGTACCTCAAGCCACTCCGTTCGCACCGTTATTTCCTATGTTAAGGCTCGACGTATGGTCGAGAAGGGGTGTCTAGCTTATCTGGCTTATGTTCGTGATTCCAGCGCAGAAGTTCCTTCCATTGAGTCGGTCCCTATTGTACGGGAGTTTCCTGAGGTTTTTCCTTCAGACCTGCCGGGCATGCCACCCGACAGGGATATTGATTTCTGTATTGATCTGGCACCGGCACTCAGCCCATCTCTATTCCACCCTATCGTATGGCCCCGCCGGAGCTAAAAGAATTGAAAGATCGGTTGCAAGACCTTCTTGAGAAGGGCTTTATCAGGCCCAGTGTTTCCCTCTGGGGAGCACCTGTATTATTTGTAAAGAAGAAGGATGGCTCGATGCGGATGTGTATTGATTACCGGCAGTTAAACAAGGTGACTATCAAAAATAAATATCCACTTCCGCGAATTGATGATTTATTTGACCAGCCTCAGGGTGCCAAGGTATTTTCAAAGATAGACTTGAGGTCAGGCTACCATCAGCTGAAGATCAGGGCGGCTGACATTCCTAAGACAGCCTTTCGCTCTAGATATGGGCATTATGAGTTCTTGGTCATGTCCTTCGGGTTGACCAATGCCCCAGCAGCATTCATGGAGTTGATGAATCCGGTATTCAGGCCTTACTTAGATCTGTTCGTGATAGTCTTCATAGATGACATCCTGGTGTACTCCCGCAGCCACGAAGAGAACGAGCAGCACCTCAGAGTGGTTCTTCAGACTCTGAAGGATAATCATCTATATGCTAAGTTTTCAAATGCAAGTTCTGGTTGAGTTCGGTTGCGTTTCTGGGTCATATTGTATCAGTAGAGGGTATTCAGGTAGACCCAAAGAAGTTTGAGGCAGTCAAGAATTAGCCTCGACCAGCTTCGGTGATCGAGATTTGGAGTTTCTTGGGGTTAGCAGGTTACTACCGTCGGTTCGTAGATGGGTTTTCTTCTATTGCAGCCCCGATGACCAGGTTAACCCAGAATGGTACCCAGTTCAAGTGGTCAGATGAGTGCGAGGCGAGCTTTCATAAGCTCAAGACAGCTCTGACTACGGCACCAATGTTGGTTTACCTATGGGTTCAGGGCCTTACACAGTCTATTGTGATGCTTCCCGTACTAGGCTTGGAGCGGTATTGATGCAAGACGGCAAGGTAATTGCTTATGCTTCGAGACATTAAAGATACATGAGAAGAATTATCCAGTTCATGATCTTGAGTTAGCAGCAGTGGTTCATGCCTTAAAGATCTGGAGGCATTATTTATATGGTGTGACATGTGAGGCGTACACTGATCACAAAAGCCTACAGTACATGTTCAAACAGAAGGAGTTGAATCTACTACAGCGGAGATGGTTAGAGTTGCTAAAAGACTATGATGTTACTATCTTATATCACCCAGGTAAGGCCAATGTGGTGGCCGATGCTTTGAGTAGAAAGTATGCCAGCATGGGTAGTCTTGCATACATTCCGGTCAGTCAGAGATCATTAGCTCTAGATGTCCAGGCCTTAGCCAACCGGTTCTTGAGATTAGACATTTCTGAACCTAGCAGGGTGTTAGCCTGCACGGTCGCTCGTTCTTCTTTATTAGAGCGTATCCGTGAGAGGCAATTTGATGATCCTCATTTGCGTGAGTTTAGAGATACAGTTCAGCGGGGAGGTGCCACACAGGTAAATCTAGATGATGATGGGGTATTGAAATTGCAGGGTCGAGTTTGTGTGCTCAATGTCGAAGGGATTCGAGAGTTGATCTTAGCAGAGGCCCACAGTTCGCGGTATTCTATTCACCCAGGCGCCGCGAAGATGTACCAGGACTTACGGCAGCACTATTGGTGGCGCAGAATGAAGAAAGATATCGTTGCGTATGTCGCTCGGTGTCTAAATTGTCAGCAGGTGAAATATGAGAACCAGAGACCCGGTGGTGTATTCCATAGGATTGAAATTCCCGAGTGGAAATGGGAGCGGATCACTATGGACTTCGTTACTGGACTTCCTTTGACTCGGAGGAAATTTGATGCTATTTGGGTCATTGTTGATAGGCCGACCAAGTCAGCACACTTTATTCCAGTATCTGTCTCCTACTCGTCGGAGAGGTTAGGGGAGGTTTACATTAGGGAGATTGTTCGTCTCCATGGGGTGCCAGTATCTATTATCTTTGATCGGGGAACGCAGTTTACCTCGCGGTTCTGGAGAGCGGTCCAGAAGGAGTTAGGCACCCAGGTTCGGCTGAGTACGGCATTTCGTCCTCGGACGGATGGCCATCCGAAAGGACTATTCGGATTCTAGAGGACATACTTCGAGCCCGTGTTATTGATTTCGGAGGCTCGTGGGACCAGTCTGCCATTAGCGCAGTTCGCCTACAATAACAGCTACCAGTCTAGCATCCGGATGGCTCCGTATGAGGCGTTGTACGGTAGGCGATGTCGATCACCCGTTGGATGGTTTGAACCGGGAGAGGTTCGGTTGTTGGGTACATACTTAGTCCAGGAGGCCTTGGATAAGGTCAAGACTATTCAGGAAAGATTGCGTTCAGCTCAGTCCCAGGCAGAAGACTTATGCGGATCGTAAAGTTCGAGATGTGGATTTCATGGTCGGTGAACGAGTATTGCTCCGAGTGTCGCCTATGAAGGGCGTGATGAGGTTCGGGAAGAAGGGCAAGCTCACCCCTAGGTATATTGGTCCATTTGAGATTCTAGACAGAGTGGGAGGGGTGGCTTACATATTAGCTTTGCCGCCTAGCTTATCAGTCGTGCATCCAGTTTTTCATGTATCTATGCTTCGGAGATACCACGGCGATCCCACACATGTGTTAGACTTCAGTACCGTCCAATTGGACAATGATCTATCTTACGAGGAGGAGTCGGTAGCCATTCTAGACCGGCAGGTTCGACAGTTGAGGTCGAAGAGTTATTCTTCTGTGCGTGTTCAGTGGAGAGGTCAGCCTCCTGAGGCATCGACCTGGGAGTCCGAGTCTGATATGCGGAGCCGCTACCCACACTTGTTTCCTGACTCAGGTACTTCTTTCTTTTGTTCGTTCGAGGACGAACGGTTGTTTTAGAGGTGGAGATTGTGACGACCCAAAGGGTCATCACTTATTTTATTAATCATTTCGAGCTTCCGAGGCCTCGAAAACCTCATTCTATGTTGCCTCGATTTACGTGCACAATCCGAGCATGTAGCCGGAAAGATTTTGTGATAGAAAATATGAATTCTATGAGAAATTTGGATAAAAATGATATTAATATTGATATGGTTGACTTCGGTCAACATTTTTGGTAAACGGATCCGGACCCGAGATTGGATGGTCCCGAGAGGTCCGTAGGAAAATATGGGACTCGGACATGCGTCCGGAGTCGAATTCTGAGGCCTAGAGCCCAAGTTATGAATTTTTATGTGAAATTGTTTTTGATGTAATTGTTAAAGGAAAATGAATTAATTGACCTTGGTATCGGGCTCGTATTTTGGTTCCGACGCCCGGTACAAGTCTTAAATCTTATATATGTGATTTCTGTAAAGTTTGGTGACATTCGGATGTCGTTTGAGATGTTTTGGACCTTGAGTTCCAAGTTTGAAAGTTTTGAAAACCAAAAGTATGAAAATCATGAACTTAAGGTTTGATTTCATGAAAACGATGTGATATTGGCGATATGATCGCACGAACAAGTTCGTAATGTGTTTTTGAAGTTGTGTACAGGTTTGGTTGGGAGCCCGGGGGCTCGGGTAAAGATTTGATAGGCCGTTGGATGAAATTCTGAATTTTTGCACCGCTGGTTTTTCACCCAGCTGTTGGCTTCGCAATTGCGAAGTATTTCTCGCAATTGCGAAGGGGGCAGTACAAGGCAGGGCTCGCAAATGCGAACCCTGATCGCAAATGCGAAACCCCTCATGCCCAGTCTTGTTCGCAAATGCGAACGTCCCTAGGGCCTGCCTATGTTCGCAAATGCGAACAAAAGTTCGCAAATGCGAACATTCCCTATATTGCCTGTG
This sequence comes from Nicotiana noctiflora, assembly GCA_032618575.1. Lineage (NCBI taxonomy): Eukaryota > Viridiplantae > Streptophyta > Magnoliopsida > Solanales > Solanaceae > Nicotiana > Nicotiana noctiflora. The sequence continues at coordinate 282,386 of JASVEL010002192.1, forward strand.
TTCGCAAATGCGAACCATTGTTCGCAAATGCAAACACTGCCCTATACTGCCTGTGTTTGGAAATGCGAACATTAGTTCGCAAATGCGACAAACTCCAGAAATTGGTCGGGGTTCGCAATTGCGAACCCATGTTCGCAAATGCAAACACAGAGACCTGTAAAACACGATTTTCAATCCATTTCTTCACTTTTTACAAAACAAAAACACCCATTTGCGATTCTTCACGGATTCCTTCTTCATCAAAACAATTGTAAGTCACTTTTTACTTAATTCTTTCAATTCCTAACATCATTAAACATGTTTTTCAATAGAAATCAAAGGTTTTCATGGTAGAATTTCTTGTTTTGTTAGAATATAGGGTTTTTCATAAATTGGGAAATTGGACCTCGAATTGAGGTCCGATTTTGAAACAAATCATATACATGAACTCGTGGGGGATGGGTAACCGGATTTTGGTCCTAACCCCGAGTTCCGACCATGTGGGCCCGGGGTTGAAATTCACTATTCCGGGCAGAATGTTGTAAAAGTTGTATTTGATCTTAAGAATTAGTTGTTGAGTAGTATTGATGATATTAAATCAATTGTGTATAGATGCGATTGGATTGGAGCTAAATTTGAAAGAAAAAGACATTTCCACAGATTGAATTATTCATAAACATTCGAGGTAAGTGTTTGTTCTATCCTAGCTTGAGGGAATATGATTATGTGTTATGTTTTATGTGATCGAGTGCGGTGTATGGGCTGTGGTGACGAGCATCCATACACTGGCATCTAGTATGACCGTGAGTCGTTGGAAAATGATTATTTAGAGATATATTACAGATGAATTGTTATTGTTCTCCCTTGTCGGGACTTGTTGCGAAGATGATTATTGATTGCCCTTGTTGGGACGGTTTATGAATTACTGTTTCTTTCTTTGCCCTTAACTGTGATTGTCATTTGGGTGAGGAAGAGTGATAATGCACGAAGGGTGATGCCGTGCCATGTTTATTTATTTATGCACGAAGGTTAATGCCGTGCCATGTTTTATTGATTATGCACGAAGGATCATGCCGTGCCCTCTGTTATTGAACCATGTACGAAGGATCATGCCGTACTATGGATGTGAGGATGAGAGTAAAAGCACGAAGGGTGATGCCGTGTACTTTATTTGCTTATTTGGTGAGGATGAGAGTAAAAGCACAAAGGGTGATGCCGTGCAACTGCTTGCTATTCCGTGACTTGATATTACTTGTGTTTACATTATACTTTGTTTTTCCTTGTGAATTTATTAACTGTGGTAAATTGTTGAATTCTTTGAGATATTCCTTATTGTGTTAATACCTGGTTATTTCTTATTATTCTGGGGTATACATATATATTGAATTGCACAGGTTTATGTGGGTGTCTGGTCCTAGGCTTGTCACTACTTCGCCGGGATAGGCCAGGCACTTACCAGCACATGGGGTCGGTTGTGCTGATACTACACTTCTGTGCGTTTTTGCACAGGTCCAGGTTACGATCAGGAGCAGCAGCAGCGGTAAATCGATTGTGTGGGAGTTGATCATATTTGAGACCGAGGTAGCTTGCAGACGTCCGCAGGCCCGGCGTCTCTCTCTTTATTTATGTTATTAGCTGTAGTCTCTTTGTTCCGAGACAAACAGAATTATGTTATATTTCTTTCAAACTTTTATGTGTAGTATTCAGTAGTAGTTCGTGAGTTGGTGACTCCACGTCTTGGGTAGAGGATTTCGGTATGATTTTCATCTTGTAATTAGTTATTTCTATTTCGATAAAGTATTCCGCATTTATTTAATTAAATTGTGTTGAAATCAGGATAGTATGAATAATGTGGCTTGCCTAGCTACCACGAGTAGGCGCCATCATGATCCCGATGTTGGGGGAAAAATCCGAGTCGTGACATTTTTTTTGGGTCGAGGGCTTGTAGCCCGAGTGTCGATTAAACTGGGGTTGAATTACATCAGCGAAGACTCATGGCCTGAGTCACAATTCAACCGTAGTTGAATCTTGTTGATATTTTTGGTCGAGGGCTCATAGATTGATTGCCGATTCAACTAAGGCTGAATAACTTCGGCGAAGGCTCATGACCAAAGTCCCAATTCAACCGTAGTTGAACCTTGTTGATTTTTTTTTTTTGGGTCGAGGGCTTTTAGCCCGAGTGTCGATTCAACTGAGGTTGAATTATTTCGGCAAAGGCTCATGGCCTGAGCCACAATTCAACCGTAGTTGAACCTTGTTGATTTGTTTTGGTCGAGGGCTTGTAGCTTGAGTGTCGATTCAACTGAGGCTGAATTACTTCGACGAAAGCTCATAGCCTGAGTCCCAGCTCAACCATAGTTGAACCTTGTTGATATTCTTTTCGTCGAGGGCTCGTAATCCGAGTATCGATTCAACTGAGTTTTAATTACTTAGGCGAAGGCTCATGGTCTGAGTCCCAATTCAGCCGTAGTTGAACCTTGTTGATTTTTTTTTTTTTGGATCGGGGGCTTGTAGCTTGAGTGTCGATTCAATTGAGGTTGAATTACTTCGGCGAAGGCTCATGGTCTGAGTCCCAGTTCAACCATAGTTGAACCTTGTTTATATTTTATTCGTCGAGGGCTCACAGCCCAAGTGTCGATTCAACTGAGTTTGAATTACTTCGGCGAAGGCTCATGGCATGAGTCCCAATTCAATCGTAGTTTAACATTATTGATTTTTTTTGGGTCGAGGGCTTGTAGCCTGGATGTCGATTCAACTGCGGTTGAATTACTTCGGCGAAGGCTCATGGCCTGAGTCGCAATTCAACCGTAGTTAAACCTTGTTGATATTTTTGGGTCGAGGGCTTGTAGCCCGAGTGTCGATTCAACTGAGGTTGAATTACTTTGGCGAAGGCTCATGACCCGAGTCCCAATTCAATCGTAGTTGAACCTTGTTGATTTTTATTTTTGGGTAGAGGGCTTTTAGCCCGAGTGTCAATTCAACTGAGGTTGAATTACTTCGGCGAAGGCTCATGGCCTGAGTCCCAGTTCAACCGTAGTTGAACTTTGTTGATTTTTTTTTTTGGTTGAGGGCCGTAGCCCGAGTTTCGATATAACTGAGGTTGAATTACTTCGGCGAAGGCTCATGGCCTGAGTCTCAGTTTAACCGTAGTTGAACCTTGTTTATATTTATTTTGGGTCGAGGGCTCGTAGCCCGAGTGTCGATTCAACTGAGGTTGAATTACTTCGGCGAAGGCTTATGGCCTGAGTCCCAGTTCAACCGTTGGTGAACCTTGTTGATTTTTTTTGGGTCGAGGGCTTGTTGGCCGAGTGTCGATTAAACTGGGGTTGAATTACATCAGCGAAGGCTCATGGTCTGAGTCCCAGTTCAACCATAGTTGAACATTGTTTATATTTTATTCGCCGAGGGCTCACAGCCCAAGTGTCGATTCAACTGAGTTTGAATTACTTCGGCGAAGGCTCATGGCCTGAGTCCCAATTCAACCGTAGTTGAACCTTGTTGATGTTTTTTGGGTCGAGGGCTTGTAGCCCGAGTGTCGATTAAACTGGGGTTGAATTACATCAGCGAAGACTCATGGCCTGAGTCACAATTCAACCGTAGTTGAATCGTGTTGATTTTTTTTGGTCGAGGGCTCATAGACTGATTGTCGATTCAACTAAGTTTGAATAACTTCGGCGAAGTCTCATGACCAAAGTCCCAATTCAACCATAGTTAAACCTTGTTGATTTTTTTTTGGGTCGAGGGCTTTTAGCCCGAGTGTCAATTCAATTGAGGTTGAATTACTTCGGCAAAGGTTCATGGCCTGAGTCACAATTCAACCGTAGTTGAAGCTTGTTGATTTGTTTTGGTCGAGGATTTGTAGCTTGAGTGTCGATTCAACTGAGGCTGAATTACTTCGACGAAGGCTCATAGCCTGAGTCCCACCTCAACCTTAGTTGAACCTTGTTGATATTTTTTCCGTCGAGGCCTCGTAGCTCGAGTGTCGATTCAACCGAGGTTGAATTACTTCGGCGAAGGCTCATGGCTCGAGTCCCCACTTCAACCGTAGTTGAACCTTGTTGATTTTTTTTGGGTCGAGTGCTCGTAGCTCGAGTGTCGATTCAACTAAGGTTGAATTACTTTGGTGAAGGCTCATGGCCTCTGAGTCCCGGTTCAACCGTAGTTGAACCTTGTTGATTTTTTTGTTGGGTCGAGGGCTCGTAGCCTGAGTATTGATTCAACTGAGGTTGAATTACTTCGGCGAGGCTCATGGCCTGAGTCCCAGTTCAACCGTAGTTGAACCTTGTTGATTTTTTTGGGTCGAGGGCTCGTAGCTCGAGTGTCGATTCAACTAAGGTTGAATTACTTCGGCGAAGGCTCATGACCCGAGTCCCAATTCAACCGTAGTTGAACCTTGTTGATATTTATTTTTGGGTCGAGGGCTTTTAGCCCGAGTGTCAATTCAACTGAGGTTGAATTACTCCGACGAAGGCTCATGGCCCGAGTCCCAGTTCAACCGTTGTTGAACCTTGTTAATTTAATTTTTGGGTCGAGGGCACGTAGCCCGAGTTTCCATTCAACTGAGGTTGAATAACTTCGGCGAAGGCTCATGGACTGAGTCCCAGTTCAACCGTAGTTGAACCTTGTTGATTTTTTTTCTTCGAGGTCTCGTAGCCCGAGTATCGATTCAACTGAGGTTGAATTACTTTTGCGAAGGCTCATGGCCTGAGTCCCAGTTCAACCGCAGTTGAACCTTGTTAATTTTTTTGGGTCGAGTGTTCGTAGCCCGAGTGTCAATTCAACTAAGGTTGAATTACTTCGGTGAAGGCTCATGGCCTGAGTCCCGGTTCAACCGTAGTTGAACCTTTTTGATTTTATTTTGGTCGATTGCTTGTAGCCCGAGTGTCAATTCAACTGAGGTTGAATTACATTGGCGAAGGCTCATGGCCCGAGTTACAATTCAACCGTAGTTGAATCTTGTTGATTTTTTTGGTTGAGGGCTCATAGACTAAGTGTCGATTCAACTAAGGTTGAATAACTTCCGCGAAGGCTCATGACCTAAGTCCCAATTCAACCGTGGTTGACCCTTATTGATTTTTGTTTTAGGTCGAGGGCTTTTAGCCCGAGTGTCGATTCAACTAAGGTTGAATTACTTCGGCAAATGCTCATGGCCTAAGTCACAATTCAACCGTAGTTGAACCTTGTTGATTTGTTTTGGTCGAGGGTTCGTAGCCTGAGTGTCGATTCAACTGAGGTTGAATTACTTCGATGAAGGCTCATGGCCTGAGTCCCAGCTCAACCGTAGTTGAATTTTGTTGATATTTTTTTCATCGAGGGCTCGTAGCCCGAGTGTCGATTCAACTGAGTTTGAATTACTTCGGCGAAGGCTCATGGTCTGAGTCCCAATTCAATTGTAGTTGAACCTTGTTGATTTTATTTTTGGATCGGGGGCTTGTAGCTCGAGTGTCGATTCAACTCAGGTTGAATTACTTCGGCGAAGGCTCATGGCCTGAGTCCCAGTTCAACCATAGTTGAACCCTATTGATATTTTATTCGTCTAGGGCTCATAGCCCAAGTGTCGATTATACTAAGTTTGAATTACTTCCACGAAGGCTCATGGCATGAGTCCCAATTCAACCGTAGTTTAACATTATTGATTTTTTTTTGGGTCAAGTGCTTGTAGCTCGAGTGTCGATTCAACTGAGGTTGAATTACTTCGGCGAAGGCTCATGACCCGAGTCCCAATTCAACCGTAGGTTAACCTTGTTGATTTTTATTTTTGGGTCGAGGGCTTTTAGCCCGAGTGTCAATTCAAATGAGGTTGAATTACTTCGGCGAAGGCTCATGGCCTGAGTCCTAGTTCAACCATAGTTGAACTTTGTTGATTTTTTTTTGGTTGAGGGCTCGTAGCCCGAGTTTCGATTCAACTGAGGTTGAATTACTTCGAAGAAGGTTCTTGGCCTGAGTCTCAGTTTAACCGTAGTTGAACCTTGTTTATATTTATTTTTGGACGAGGGCTCGTAGCCCGAGTGTCGATTTAACTGAGGTTGAATTACTTCGGCGAGGGCTCATGGCCTGAGTCCCAGTTCAACCGTAGTTGAACCTTGTTGATTTTTTTTGGGTCGAGGGATCGTAGCCCGAGTGTCGATTAAACTAAGGTTGAATTACTTTGGGGAAGGCTCATGGCCTTAGTCCCAATTCAACCGTAGTTGAACCTTGTTGATATTTTTTTCGTCGAGGGCTCGTAGCCCTAGTGTCGATTCAACTGAGATTGAATTACTTCGGCGAAGGATCATAGACTGAGTCCTAATTCAAGCGTAGTTGAACCTTGTTGATATTTTTGGGTCGAGGGCTCGTAGCCCGATTATCGAATCAACTAACTTTGAATTACTTCGGCAAAGGGTCATGGCTTGAGTCCCAATTCAACCGTAGTCGAACCTTGCTGGGTCGAGGGCTCATAGCCCAAGTGTCGATTCAACTGAGGTTGAATTACTTCGGCGAAGGCTCATGGCCTGAGTCCTAGTTCAACCGTAGTTGAACCTTTATAATATTTTTTTGGGTCGAGGACTCGTAGCCCGAGTGTCGATTCAACTAAGTATGAATTACTTCGGCGAAGGCACATGGCATGAGTCCCAATTCAACCGTAGTTGAACCTTGTTGATTTTTTTTTGGGTCGAGCGCTTGTAGCCCGAGTGTCGATTCAACTGAGGTTGAATTACTTCGGCGAAGGCTCATGGCTTGAGTCGCAATTCAACCGTAGTTGAACCTTTTTGATTTTTTTTGGTCGAGGGCTCGTAGCCTGAGTGTCAATTCAACTGAGGTTGAATTACTTCGGCGAAGTCTCATGGACCGAGTCCCAATTCAACCGTAGTTGAACCTTGTTGATATTTTTTTCATCGAGGGCTCGTAGCCCGAGTGTCGATTCAACTGAGTTTGAATTACTTCGGTGAAGGCTCATGGCTTGAGTCGCAATTCAACCGTAGTTGAACCTTTTTGATTTTTTTTGGTCGAGGGCTCGTAGCCTGAGTGTCAATTCAACTGAGGTTGAATTACTTCGGCGAAGTCACATGAACTGAGTCCCAATTCAACCGTAGTTGAATCTTGTTGATATTTTTTTCATCGAGGGCTCGTAGCCCGAGTGTCGATTCAACTGAGTTTGAATTACTTCGGCGAAGGCTCATGGTCTGAGTCCCAATTCAACTGTAGTTGAACCTTGTTGATTTTATTTTTGGATCGGGGGCTTGTAGCTCGAGTGTCGATTCAACTCAGGTTGAATTACTTCGGCGAAGGCTCATGGCCTGAGTCCCAGTTCAACCATAGTTGAACCTTGTTGATATTTTATTCGTCTAGGGCTCATAGCCCAAGTGTCGATTATACTGAGTTTGAATTACTTCGACGAAGGCTCATGGCATGAGTCCCAATTCAACTGTAGTTTAACATTATTGATTTTTTTTGGGTCGAGTGCTTGTAGCTCGAGTGTCGATTCAACTGAGGTTGAATTACTTCGGCGAAGGCTCATGACCCGAGTCCCAATTCAACCGTAGGTTAACCTTGTTGATTTTTATTTTTGGGTCGAGGGCTTTTAGCCCGAGTGTCAATTCAAATGAGGTTGAATTACTTCGGCGAAGGCTCATGGCCTGAGTCCTAGTTCAACCATAGTTGAACGTTGTTGATTTTTTTTTGTTGAGGGCTCGTAGCCCGAGTTTCGAATCAACTGAGGTTGAATTACTTCGGTGAAGGCTCATGGCCTGAGTCTAAGTTTAACCGTAGTTGAACCTTGTTTATATTTATTTTGGGACGAGGGCTCGTAGCCCGAGTGTCGATTCAACTGAGGTTGAATTACTTCGGCGAAGGCTCATGGCCTGAGTCCCAGTTCAACCGTAGTTGAACCTTGTTGATTTTTTTTGGGTCGAGGGATCGTAGCCCGAGTGTCGATTAAACTAAGGTTGAATTACTTTGGGGAAGGCTCATGGCCTTAGTCCCAATTCAACCGTAGTTGAACCTTGTTGATATTTTTTTCGTCGAGGGCTCGTAGCCCTAGTGTCGATTCAACTGAGATTGAATTACTTCGGCGAAGGATCATAGACTGAGTCCTAATTCAAGCGTAGTTGAACCTTGTGGATATTTTTGGGTCGAGGGCTCGTAGCCCGATTATCGAATCAACTAACTTTGAATTACTTCGGCAAAGGCTCATGGCTTGAGTCCCAATTCAACCTTAGTCGAACCTTGCTGGGTCGAGGGCTCATAGCCCAAATGTCGATTCAACTGAGGTTGAATTACTTCGGCGAAGGCTCATGGCCTGAGTCCTAGTTCAACCGTAGTTGAACCTTTATAATATTTTTTTGGGTCGAGGGCTCGTAGCCCGAGTGTCGATTCAACTAAGTTTGAATTACTTCGGCGAAGGCACATGGCATGAGTCCCAATTCTACCGTAGTTGAACCTTGTTGATTTTTTTTTGGGTCGAGCGCTTGTAGCCCGAGTGTCGATTCAACTGAGGTTGAATTACTTCGGCGAAGGCTCATGGCTTGAGTCGCAATTCAACCGTAGTTGAACCTTTTTGATTTTTTTTGGTCGAGGGCTCGTAGCCTGAGTGTCAATTCAACTGAGGTTGAATTACTTCGGCGAAGTCTCATGAACCGAGTCCTAATTCAACCGTAGTTGAACCTTGTTGATTTTTTTTGGGTCAAGTGATTTTAGCCCGAGTGTCAATTCAACTGAGGTTGAATTACTTCGGCGAAGGCTCATGGCCTGAGTCCCAGTTCAACCGTAGTTGAACTTTGTTGATTTTATTTTTGGTTAAGGGCTCGTAGATCGAGTTTCGATTCAACTGAGGTTGAATTACTTCGCCGAAGGCTCATGGCTTGAGTCCCATTTTAACTGTAGTTGAACCTTGTTGATTTTGATTTTGGGTCGAGGGCTCGTAGCCCGAGTGTCGATTCAACTGAGGTTGAATTACTTCGGCGAAGGATCATGGACTGAGTCCTAATTCAAGCGTAGTTGAACCTTGTTGATGTTTTTGGGTTGAGGGCTCAAAGCCTGATTGTCGATTCAACTGAGGTTGAATTACTTCGGCAAAGGCTAATGGCCTGAGTCCCAATTCAACCGTAGTTGAACCTTGCTGATTTTGTTAGGGTCGAGGGCTCGTAGCCCAAGTGTCGATTCAACTGAGGTTGAATTACTTCGGCGAAGGCTCATGGTCCTGAGTCCCAATTCAACCGTAGTTGAACCTTGTTGATTTTCTTGGGTTGAGGGCTCATAGCCCGATTGTCGATTAAATTGATTTTGAATTACTTCGGCAAAGGCTCATGGCCTGAGTCCCAATTCAACCGTAGTTGAACCTTGCTGATTTTTTTAAGGTCGAGGGCTCGCAGCCCGAATGTCGATTCAATAGAGGTTGAATTACTTCGGCGAAGGCTCATGGCCTGAGTCCCAGTTCAACCGTAGTTGAACCTTGTTGATTTTTTTTTGGGTCGAGGGCTCGTAGCCCGAGTGTCGATTCAACTGAGGTTGAATTACTTCGGTGAAGGCTCATGGCCTGAGTCCAACTTCAACCGTAGTTGAACCTTGATGATATTTTTTTGGGTTGAGGGCTCGTAGCCCAAGTGTCGATTCAACTGAGTTTGAATTACTTTGGCGAAGGCTCATGGAATGAGTCCCAATTCAACCGTAGTTGAACCTTGTTGATTTTTTTTGGGTCGAGGGCTTCTACCTCGAGTGTCGATTCAACTGAGGTTGAATTACTTCGGCGAAGGATCACAGCATGGGTCCCAATTCAACCGTAGTTGAACCTTGTTAATTGTTTTCTGTCGAGGGCTCGTAGCCCGAGTGTCAATTCAACTGAGGTTGAATTTGAATTACTTCAACGAAGGCTCATGGCTTGAGTCCCAGTTCAACCGTAGTTGAACCTTTTTGATTTTTTTGGGTCGAGGGCTCGAAGCCCAAGTGTCAATTCAACTGAGGTTGAATTACTTCGGTGAAGGCTTATGGCCTGAGTCCCAGTTCAACCATAGTTGAACCTTGTTGATGTTTTTTTGGGTTGAGGTGCTCGTAGCCTAAGTGTCGATTCAACTGAGGTTGAATTACTTAGACGAAGACTCTTGGCCTGAGTACCATTTCAACCGTAGTTGAATCTTATAGATTTTTTTTGGGTCGCTGGATCGTAGCCCGAGTGTCGATTCAACTAAGGTTGAATTAGTTCGGCGAAGGCTCATGGCATGAGTCCCAATTCAACCGTAGTTAAACCTTGGTGAATTCTCTTTGGGTCGATGGCTCCTAGCCCGAGTGTCGATTCAACTGAGGTTGAATTACTTCACCGAAGGCTCATGGCCTGAGTCCCAGTTCACCGGTAGTTGAACCTTGTTGATTATTTTGGGTCGAGGGCTCATAGCCCGAGGGTCGATTCCACTGAGGTTGAATTATTTCTACGAAGGCTCATGGCCTGAGTCCCAATTCACTCGTAGTTGAACCTTGTTGATTTTTTTGGTTCGAGCGCTCGTAGCCCGAGTGTCAATTCAACTGAGGTTGAATTATTTTTGCAAAGGCTCATGGCCTGAGTTCCAATTCACCCGTAGTTGAACCTTGTTGGTTTTTTGGGTCCAGAGCTTGTAGCCCGAGTGTCGATTCAACTAAGGTTGAATTACTTCGGTGAAGGCTCATAGCCTGAGTCCCAGTTCAACCGTAGTTGAACCTTGTTAATTTATTTTTTGGGTCGAGGGCTCGTAGCCCGAGTATTGATTCAACTGAGGTTGAATTTCATCGACGAAGGCTCATGGCCTGAGTTCCAATTCACCCGTAGTTGAACCTTGTTGGTTTTTTGGGTCCAGAGCTTGTAGCCCGAGTGTCGATTCAACTAAGGTTGAATTACTTCGGCGAAGGCTCATGGCCTGATTTTCAGTTCAACCGTAGATGAACCTTGATAATATTTTTTTGGGTCGAGGGCTCATAGCCCGAGTATTAATTCAACTGAGTTTGAATTACTTCGGCGAAGGCTCATGGCATGAGTCCCAGTTCAACCTTAGTTGAACCTTGTTGATTTTTTTGGGTCAAGGGTTCGTAGCTCGAGTGTCGTTTCAACTGAGGTTGAATTACTTCGGCGAAGGCTCAAGGCCTGAGTCCCAGTTCAACCGTAGTTGAACCTTGTTGATTTTTTGGGTCGAGGGCTCGTAGCCCGAGTTTCGATTTAATTGAGGTTGAATTACTTCGGCAAAGGCTTATGGCCTGAGTCCTAGTTCACCGGTAGTTGAACGTAGTTGATTGTTTTGGGTCGAGGGCTCGTTGCCCGAGTGTCGATTAAACTAAGGTTGAATTATTTCGGCGAAGGCTCATGGCCTGAGTCTCAGTTCAACCGAAGTTTAACCTTGTTGATTTTATTTGGGTCGAGGGCTCGTAGCCCGAGTGTCGATTCAAGTGAGGTTGAATTAATTCGGCGAAGGCTCATGGCTTGAGCCACAATTCAATCGTAGTTGAACCTTGTTGATTTTTTTTGGTCGAGGGTTCGTAGCCTAAGTGTCGATTCAACTGAGGTTGAATTACTTCGGCGAAGGCTCATGGCCTAAGTCCCAATTCAACCGTAGTTGAATCTTGTTAATTTTTTTTGTGGTCAAGGGCTCGTAGCCTGAGTGTCGATTCAATTGAGGTTGAATTACTTCGGTGAAGGCTCATAGCCTGAGTCCCAGTTCAACCATAGTTGAACCTTGTTGATTTATTTTTTGGGTCGAGGGCTTGTAGCCCGAGTATTGATTCAACTGAGTTGGAATTACTTCGGCGAAGGCTCATTGTATGAGACCCAATTCAACTGTAGTTGAACTTTGTTGATTTTTTTTGGGTCGAGGGCTTGTAGCCCGAGTGTCGATTCAACTAAGGTTGAATTACTTCGGCGAAGGCTCATGGCCTGAGTTCTAGTTCAACCGTAGTTGAACCTTGATAATATTTTTTTGGGTCGAGGGCTCATAGCCCGATTATTGATTCAACTGAGTTTGAATTACTTCGGCGAAGGCTCATGGCATGAGTCCCAATTCAACCGTAGTTGAACCTTGTTGATTTTTTTGGGTCAAGGGCTCGTAGCCCGAGTGTCGTATCAACTGAGGTTGAATTACTTTGACGAATGCTCATGGCTTGAGTCCCAGTTCAACCATAGTTGAACCTTGCTGATTTTTTTTTAGGTTGAGGGCTCGTAGCCCAAGTGTCGATTCAACTGAGGTTGAATTACTTCGGCGAAGTCTCATGGCCTGAGTCCCAGTTCCACCCTAGTTGAACCTTGTTGATGTTTTTTTGGGTCGAGGGCTCGTAGCCCGAGTGTCGATTTAACTAAGGTTGAATTACTTCGGCAAAGGCTCATGGCATGAGTCCCAATTCAGCTGTAGTTGAACCTTGTTGATTTTATTTAGGTCGAGGGCTCGTAGCCCGAGTGTCGATTCAACTGAGGTTGAATTACTTCGACGAAGGCTCTTGGCCTGAGTACCTGTTCAACCATAGTTGAACCTTGTTGATTTTTTTTTTTTGGGTCGAGGGATCGTAGCCCGAGTGTCGATTCAACTGAGGTTGAATTACTTCGGCGAAGGCTCATGGCACGAGTCCCAATTCAACCGTAGTTAAACCTTGATGATTTGTTTTTGGGTCGAGGGCTCCTAGCCCGAGTGTCGATTCAACTGAGGTTGAATTGATTCGGCGAAGGCTCATGACCTGAGTCCCAGTTCAACTAGCATTGAACATTGTTGAATATTTTGAGTCGAGGGCTCGTAGCTCGAGTGTCGATTCAACCGAGGTTGAATTGATTCGACGAAGGTTCATGGCCTGAGTCCCAGTTCAACTGGCGTTGAACATTGTTGATTGTTTTGGGTCGAGGGCTCATAGCTCGAGTGTCGATTCATCTGAGGTTGAATTATTTTGGCGAAGGCTCATGGACTGAGTTCCAATTCACCCGTAGTTGAACCATGTTGATTTTTTAGGTCGAGGGCTTGTAGCCCGAGTGTCAATTCAACTGAGGTTGAATTACTTCGGCGTAGAATCATGGCCTGAGTCCCTATTCAACCGTAGTTGAACCTTGTTGATTTTTTTGGGTCAAGGTTTCGTAGCCCGAGTGTCGTTTCAACTGAGGTTGAATTACTTCGGCGAAGGCGCATGGCCTGAGTCCCAGTTCAACCGTAGTTAAACCTTGTTGATTTTTTGGGTCGAGGGCTTGTAGCATGAGTGTAGATTTAACTGAGGTTGAATTACTTTGGCGAAGGCTCATGGCTTGAGTCCTAGTTCACCTGTAGTTGAACGTTGTTGATTGTTTTGGGTCGAGGGCTCGTAGCCCAAGTGTCGATTCAACTGAGGTTGAATTGTTTCGGTGAAGGCTCATGGCCTGAGCCCTAGTTCAACCGAAGTTGAACCTTGTTGATTTTATTTGGGTCGAGGGCTCGCAGCCCGAGTGTCGATTCAACTGAGGTTGAATTACTTCTGCGAAGGCTTATGGCTTGAGTCACAATTCAACCGTAGTAGAACCTTGTTGATTTTGTTTTTGGTCAAGGGCTCGTAGCCTAAGTGTCGATTCAATTGAGGATGAATTTCTTTGACGAAGGCTCTTGGCCTGAGTCTCAGTTCAACCGTAGTTGAACCTTGTTGATTTCTTTAGGGTTGAGGGATCGTAGCCCGAGTGTAGATTCAACTGAGGTGGAATTACTTCGGTGAAGGCTCATGGCATGAGTCCCAATTCAGCCGTAGTTAAACCTTGGTTATTTTTCTTGGGTCGAGGGCTCCTAGCCCGAGTGTCGATTCAACTGAGGTTGAATTACTTCACCAAAGGCTCATGGCCTAAGTCCTAGTTCACCGGTAGTTGAACCTTGTTGATTGTTTTTGGTCGAGGGCTCATAGCCCGAGTGTTGATTCAACTGAGGTTGAATTTCTTCGGCGAAGGATCATGGACTGAGTCCTAATTCAAGCGTAGTTGAACCTTATTGATTTTTTTGGGTCGAGGGCTCTTAGCCCGATTGTCGATTCAACTGAGGTTGAATTACTTCGGCAACGGCTCATAGCCTGAGTCCCAATTCAACTGTAGTTCAACCTTGCTGATTGTTTTAGGGTCGAGGGCTCGTAGCCCGAGTGTCGATTCAATTGAGGTTGAATTACTTCGGCGAAGGCTCATGGCCTGAGTCCCAATTCAACCGTAGTTGAACCTTGTTGATTTTTTTTGGGTCGAGGGCTTGTAGCCCGAGTGTCAATTCAACAAAGGTTGAATTACTTCGGCGAAGGATCATGGCCTGAGTCCCACTTCAACCGTTGTTGAAACTTGATGATATTTTTTTGGGTCGAGGGCTCGTAGCCCGAGTGTCGATTCAACTGTGTTTGAATTACTTCAGCGAAGGCTCATGGCATAAGTCCCAATTCAACCGTAGTTGAACCTTCTTGATTTTGTTTGGGTCGAGGGCTTGTAGCCCGAGTGTCGATTCAACTGAGGTTGAATTACTTCGGCGAAGGCTCATGGCCTGAGTCGCAATTCAACCGTAGTTGAACCTTGTTGATTTTTTTTGGGTCAAGGGATTTTAGCCTGAGTGTCAATTCAACTGAGGTTGAATTACTTTGGCGATGGTTCATGGCCTGAGTCCCAGTTTAACTGTAGTTGAACTTTGTTGATTTTTTTTGGTTGAGGGCTCGTAGCCTGAGTTTCGATTCAACTGAGGTTTAATTACTTCGGCGAAGGCTCATGGCTTGAGTCCCAATTTAACTGTAGTTGAACCTTGTTGATTTTTATTTTGGGTCGAGGGCTCGTAGCCCGAGTGTCGATTCAACTGAGGTTGAATTACTTCGGCGAAGGATCATGGACTGAGTCTTAATTCAAACGTAGTTGAACCTTGTTGATTTTTTTGGGTCGAGGGCTCGCAGCCTGAGTGTCATTTCAACTGAGGTTGAATTACTTCGGCGAAGGCTCATGGCCTGAGTCCCAGTACAACCGTAGTTGAACCTTGTTGATTGTTTGGGTCGAGGGCTCAAAGCCCGAGTGTCGATTCAATTGAGGTTGAATTATTTCGGCGAAGGCTCATGGCCTGAGTCCCAATTCACCCGTAGCTGAACCTTGTTGATTGTTTTGGGTCGAGGGCGTAGCTCGAGTGTCGATTCATCTAAGGTTGAATTATTTTGGCGAAGGCTCATGGCCTGAGTCCCAATTAAACCGTAGTTGAACCTTGTTGATTTTTTTGGGTCAAGGGTTCGTAGCCCGAGTGTCGTTTCAACTAAGGTTGAATTACTTCGACAAAGGCTCATGGCATGAGTCCTAATTCACCCGTAGTTGAACCTTGTTGATTTTATTTCGGTCGAGCGCTTGTTGCCCGAGTGTCGATTCAATTGAGGTTGAATTACTTCGGCGAAGGCTCATGGCTTGAGTCACAATTCAACCGTAGTTGAACCTTGTTGATTTTTTGGGTCGAGGGCTCGTAGCCCGAGTGTCGATTCAACTAAGGTTGAATTGTTTCGGCGAAGGCTCATGGCCTGAGCCCTAGTTCAACCGAAATTGAACCTTGTTGATTTTATTTGGGTCGAGGGCTCGTAGCCCGAGTGTCGATTCAACTGAGGTTGAATTACTTCGGCGAAGGCTCATGGCTTGAGTCACAATTCAACCGTAGTTGAACTTTGTTAATGTTTTTTTGGTCGAGGGCTCGTAGCCTATGTGTCGATTCAACTGAGGTTGAATTACTTCGACGATGGCTCATGGCCTAAGTCCCAATTCAACCGTAGTTGAATCTTATTGATTTTTTTTGGGGTCAAGGGCTCGTAGCCCTGAGTGTCGATTCAATTGAGGTTGAATTACTTCGGTGAAGGCTCATAGCCTGAGTCCCTGTTCAATCGTATTTGAACCTTGTTGATTTATTTTTTGGGTCGAGGGCTCGTAGCCCGAGTATTGATTCAACTGAGTTTGAATTACTTCGGCGAAGGCTCGTGGCATGAGTCTCAATTCAACAGTAGTTGAACTTTGTTGATTTTTTTTTGGGTCGAGGGCTTGTAGCCCGAGTGTCGATTCAACTAAGGTTGAATTACTTCGGCGAAGGCTCATGGCCTGAGTCCTAGTTCAACCGTAGTTGAACCTTGATAATATTCTTTTGGGTCGAGGGCTCATAGCCCGATTATTGACTCAACTGAGTTTGAATTACTTTGGCGAAGGCTCACGGCATGAGTCCCAATTCAACCGTAGTTGAACCTTGTTGATTTTGTTTGGGTTGAGGGCTCGTAGCCCAAGTGTCGATTCAACTGAGGTTGAATTACTTCGGCGAAGTCTCGTGGCCTGAGTCCCAGTTCAACCCTAGTTGAACCTTGTTGATGTTTTTTTGGGTCGAGGGCTCGTAGCCCGAGTGTCGATTCAACTAAGGTTGAATTACTTCGGCAAAGGCATGGCATGAGTCCCAATTCACCTGTAGTTGAACCTTGTTGATTTTATTTGGGTCGAGGGCTTGTAGCCCGAGTGTCGATTCAACTGCGGTTGAATTACTTCGGCGAAGGCTCATGGCTTGAGTCACAATACAACCGTAGTTGAACCTTGTTGATTTTTTTGGTCGAGGGCTCGTAGCCTAAGTGTCGATTCAACTGAGGTTGAATTACTTCGACGAAGGCTCTTGGCCTGAGTACCTGTTCAACCATAGTTGAACCTTGTTGATTTTTTTGGGTCGAGGGATCGTAGCCCGAGTGTTGATTCAACTAAGGTTGAATTACTTCGGCGAAGGCTCATGGCATGAGTCCCAATTCAACCGTAGTTAATCCTTGGTGATTGTTTTTTGGGTCGAGGGCTCCTAGCCCGAGTGTCGATTCAACTGAGGTTGAATTACTTCACCGAAGGCTCATGGCCTGAGTCTTAGTTCACCGGTAGTCGAACTTTGTTGATTGTTTTGGGTTGAGGGATCGTAGACCGAGTGTCGATTCAACTGAGGTTGAATTATTTCGGTGAAGGCTCATGGCCTGAGTCCCAATTCACCCGTAGTTGAACCTTGTTGATTGTTTTGGGTCGAGGGCTCGTAGCTCGAGTGTCGATTCATCTGAGGTTGAATTATTTTGGCGAAGGCTCATGGCCTGAGTCCCAATTCACCCGTAGTTGAACCTTGTTGATTTTTTAGGTCGAGGACTCGTAGCCCGAGTGTCGATTCAACTGAGGTTGAATTACTTCGGCGAAGAATCATGGCCTGAGTCCCAATTCAACCGTAGTTTAACCTTGTTGATTTTTTTGGGTCAAGGGTTCGTAGCCCGAGTGTCATTTCAACTGAGGTTGAATTACTTCGGCAAAGGCTCATGGCCTGAGTCCCAGTTCAACCGTAGTTAAACCTTGTTGATTTTTTGGGTCGAGGGCTTGTAGCTTGAGTGTCGATTTAACTGAGGTTGAATTACTTCGGCGAAGGCTCATGGCTTGAGTCCTAGTTCACCTGTAGTTGAACGTTGTTGATTGTTTTGGGTCGAGGGCTCGTAGCCCAAGTGTCGATTCAACTGAGGTTGAATTGTTTCGGCGAAGGCTCATGGCCTGAGCCCTAGTTCAATCGAAGTTGAACCTTGTTGATTTTATTTGGGTCGAGGGCTCGTAGCCCGAGTGTCGATTCAACTGAGGTTGAATTACTTCGGCGAAGGCTCATGGCTTGAGTCAGAATTCAACCGTAGTTGAACCTTGTTGATTTTTTTTTGGTCGGGGGTTCGTAGCCTAAGTGTCGATTCAATTGAGGTTGAATTACTTTGACGAAGGCTCTTGGCCTGAGTCCCAGTTCAACCGTAGTTGAACCTTGTTGATTTTTTTTGGGTTGAGGGATTGTAGCCCGAGTGTAGATTCAACTGAGGTTGAATTACTTCGGTGAAGGCTCATGGCATGAGTCCCAATTCAACCGTAGTTAAACCTTGGTTATTCTTTTTGGGTCGAGGGCTCCTAGCCCGAGTGTCGATTCAACTGAGGTTGAATTACTTCACCAAAGGCTCATGGCCTAAGTCCCAGTTCACCGGTAGTTGAACCTTGTTGATTGTTTTTGGTCGAGGGCTCATAGCCCGAGTGTCGATTCAACTAAGGTTGAATTACTTCGGCGAAGGATCATGGACCGAGTCCTAATTCAAGCGTAGTTGAACCTTATTGATTTTTCTGGGTCGAGGGCTCTTAGCCCAATTGTCGATTCAACTGAGGTTGAATTACTTCGACGATGGCTCATGGCCTAAGTCCCAATTCAACCGTAGTTGAATCTTATTGATTTTTTTTGGGGTCAAGGGCTCGTAGCCTGAGTGTCGATTCAATTGAGGTTGAATTACTTCGGTGAAGGCTCATAGCCTGAGTCCCTGTTCAATCGTATTTGAACCTTGTTGATTTATTTTTTGGGTCGAGGGCTCGTAGCCCGAGTATTGATTCAACTGAGTTTGAATTACTTCGGCGAAGGCTCATGGCATGAGTCCCAATTCAACCGTAGTTGAACTTTGTTGATTTTTTTTTGGGTCGAGGGCTTGTAGCCCGAGTGTCGATTCAACTAGGGTTGAATTACTTCGGCGAAGGCTCATGGCCTGAGTCCTAGTTCAACCGTAGTTGAACCTTGATAATATTCTTTTGGGTCGAGGGCTCATAGCCCGATTATTGATTCAACTGAGTTTGAATTACTTTGGCGAAGGCTCACGGCATGAGTCCCAATTCAACCGTAGTTGAACCTTGTTGATTTTTTTTGGGTTGAGGGCTCATAGCCCAAGTGTCGATTCAACTGAGGTTGAATTACTTCGGCGAAGTCTCATGGCTTGAGTCCCAGTTCAACCCTAGTTGAACCTTGTTGATGTTTTTTTGGGTCGAGGGCTCGTAGCCCGAGTGTCGATTCAACTAAGGTTGAATTACTTCGGCAAAGGCATGGCATGAGTCCCAATTCACCTGTAGTTGAACCTTGTTGATTTTATTTGGGTCGAGGGCTTGTAGCCCGAGTGTCGATTCAACTGCGATTGAATTACTTCGGCGAAGGCTCATGGCTTGAGTCACAATACAACCGTAGTTGAACCTTGTTGATTTTTTTTGGTCGAGGGCTCGTAGCCTAAGTGTCGATTCAACTGAGGTTGAATTACTTCGACGAAGGCTCTTGGCCTGAGTACCTGTTCAACCATAGTTGAACCTTGTTGATTTTTTTGGGTCGAGGGATCGTAGCCCGAGTGTTGATTCAACTAAGGTTGAATTACTTCGGCGAAGGCTCATGGCATGAGTCCCAATTCAACCGTAGTTAATCCTTGGTGATTGTTTTTTGGGTCGAGGGCTCCTAGCCCGAGTGTCGATTCAACTGAGGTTGAATTACTTCACCGAAGGCTCATGGCCTGAGTCTTAGTTCACCGGTAGTCGAACGTTGTTGATTGTTTTGGGTTGAGGGATCGTAGACAGAGTGTCGATTCAACTGAGGTTGAATTATTTCGGTGAAGGCTCATGGCCTGAGTCCCAATTCACCCGTAGTTGAACCTTGTTGATTGTTTTGGGTCGAGGGCTCGTAGCTCGAGTGTCGATTCATCTGAGGTTGAATTATTTTGGCGAAGGCTCATGGCCTGAGTCCCAATTCACCCGTAGTTGAACCTTGTTGATTTTTTAGGTCGAGGACTCGTAGCCCGAGTGTCGATTCAACTGAGGTTGAATTACTTCGGCGAAGAATCATGGCCTGAGTCCCAATTCAACCGTAGTTTGACCTTGTTGATTTTTTTGGGTCAAGGGTTCGTAGCCCGAGTGTCATTTCAACTGAGGTTGAATTACTTCGGCAAAGGCTCATGGCCTGAGTCCCAGTTCTACCGTAGTTAAACCTTGTTGATTTTTTGGGTCGAGGGCTTGTAGCCTGAGTGTCGATTTAACTGAGGTTGAATTACTTCGGCGAAGGCTCATGGCTTGAGTCCTAGTTCACCTGTAGTTGAACGTTGTTGATTGTTTTGGGTCGAGGGCTCGTAGCCCAAGTGTCGATTCAACTGAGGTTGAATTGTTTCGGCGAAGGCTCATGGCCTGAGCCCTAGTTCAATCGAAGTTGAACCTTGTTGATTTTATTTGGGTCGAGGGCTCGTAGCCCGAGTGTCGATTCAACTGCAATTGAATTACTTCGGCGAAGGCTCATGGCTTGAGTCACAATTCAACCGTAGTTGAACCTTGTTGATTTTTTTTTGGTCGGGGGCTCGTAGCCTAAGTGTCGATTCAATTGAGGTTGAATTACTTTGACGAAGGCTCTTGGCCTGAGTCCCAGTTCAACAGTAGTTGAACCTTGTTGATTTTTTTTGGGTTGAGGGATTGTAGCCGAGTGTAGATTCAACTGAGGTTGAATTACTTCGGTGAAGGCTCATGGCATGAGTCCCAATTCAACCGTAGTTAAACCTTGGTTATTTTTTTTGGGTCGAGGGCTCCTAGCCCGAGTGTCGATTCAACTGAGGTTGAATTACTTCACCAAAGGCTCATGGCCTAAGTCCCAGTTCACCGGCAGTTGAACCTTGTTGATTGTGTTTGGTCGAGGGCTCATAGCCCGAGTGTCGATTCAACTAAGGTTGAATTACTTCGGCGAAGGATCATGGACCGAGTCCTAATTCAAGCGTAGTTGAACCTTATTGATTTTTCTAGGTCGAGGGCTCTTAGCCCGATTGTCGATTCAACTGAGGTTGAATTACTTCGGCAACGGCTCATAGCCTGAGTCCCAATTCAAACGTAGTTCAACCTTGCTGATTTTTTTAGGGCCGAGGGCTCGTAGCCCGAGTGTCGATTCAATTGAGGTTGAATTACTTCATCGAAGGCTCATGGCCTGAGTCCCAATTCAACCGTAGTTGAACCTTGTTAATTTTTTTGGGGTCAAGGGCTCGTAGCCCGAGTGTCGATTCAACTGAGGTTGAATTACTTCGGTGAAGGCTCATAGCCTGAGTCCCAGTTCAACCGTAGTTGAACCTTGTTGATTTATTTTTTGGGTCGAGGGCTCGTAGCCCAAGTGTCAATTCAACAAAGGTTGAATTACTTCGGCGAAGGCTCATGGCCTGAGTCCCACTTCAACCGTAGTTGAAACTTGATGATATTGTTTTGGGTCGAGGGCTCGTAGCCCGAGTGTCGATTCAACTGTGTTTGAATTACTTCAGTGAAGGCTCATGGGATGAGTCCCAATTCAACCGTAGTTGAACCTTCTTGATTTTGTTTGGGTCGAGGGCTTGTAGCCCGAGTGTCGATTCAATGAGGTTGAATTACTTCGGCGAAGGCTCATGGCCTGAGTCGCAATTCAACCGTAGTTGAACCTTGTTTATTTTTTTTGGTCGAGGGCTCGTAGCCTGAGTGTCGATTTAACTGATGTTGAATTACTTCGACGAAGTCTCATGAACCGATTCCCAATTCAACCATAGTCGAACCTTGTTGATTTTTTTTGGGTCAAGGGATTTTAGCCTGAGTGTCAATTCAACTGAGGTTGAATTACTTCCGCGATGGCTCATAGCCTGAGTCCCTGTTTAACCGTAGTTGAACTTTGTTGATTTTTTTTAGTTGAGGGCTCGTAGCCCGAGTGTCGACTCAATTGAGGTTGAATTACTTCGGCGAAGGCACATAGCCTGAGTCCCAGTTCAACCGTAGTTGAACCTTGTTGATTTATTTTTTAGGTCGAGGGCTCGTAGCCCGAGTGTCGATTCAACTAAGGTTTAATTACTTCGGCGAAGGCTCATAGCCTGAGTCCCAGTTCAACCGTAGTTGAACCTTGTTGATTTATTTTTTGGGTCGAGGGCTCGTGGCCCGAGTGCCAATTCAACAAAGGTTGAATTACTTCGGCGAAGGCTCATGGCCTGAGTCCCACTTCAACCGTAGTTGAAACTTGATGATATTTTTTTGGGTCGAGGGCTCGTAGCCCGAGTGTCGATTCAACTGTGTTTGAATTACTTCAGCGAAGGCTCATGGCATGAGTCCCAATTCAACCGTAGTTGAACCTTCTTGATTTAGTTTGGGTCGAGGGCTTGTAGCCCTAGTGTTGATTCAACTGAGGTTGAATTACTTCGGCGAAGGCTCATGGCCTGAGTCGCAATTCAACCGTAGTTGAACCTTGTTGATTTTTTTTGGTCGAGGGCTCATAGCCTAAGTGTCGATTCAACTGAGGTTGAATTACTTCGACGAAGTCTCATGAACCGATTTCCAATTCAACCATAGTTGAACCTTGTTGATTTTTTTTGGGTCAAGGGATTTTAGCCTGAGTGTCAATTCAACTGAGGTTGAATTACTTCGGTGATGGCTCATGGCCTGAGTCCCAGTTTAACCGTAGTTGAACTTTGTTGATTTTTTTTTGGTTGAGGGCTCGTAGCCCGAGTTTCGATTCAACTGAGGTCGAATTACTTCGGCGAAGGCTCATGGCTTGAGTCCCAATTTAACAGTAGTTGAACCTTGTTGATTTTTATTTTGGGTCGAGGGATCGTAGCCCGAGTGTCGATTCAAATGAGGTTGAATTACTTCGGCGAAGGATCATGGACTGAGTCTTAATTCAAACGTAGTTGAATGTTGTTGATTTTTTTGGGTCGAGGGCTCGTAACCCAAGTGTCGTTTCAACTGAGGTTGAATTACTTCGGCGAAGGCTCATGGCCTGAGTCCCAGTACAATCGTAGTTGAACCTTGTTGATTTTTTGGGTCGAGGGCTCGTAGCCCGAGTGTCGATTCAACTGAGGTTGAATTATTTCGGCGAAAGCTCATGGCCTGAGTCCCAATTCACCTGTAGTTGAACCTTGTTGATTGTTTTGGGTCGAGGGCTCGTAGCTCGAGTGTCGATTCATCTAAGGTTGAATTATTTTGCCGAAGGCTCATGGCCTGAGTCCCAATTCAACCGTAGTTGAACCTTGTTGATTTTTTTAGGTCAATGGTTCATAGCCCGAGTGTCGTTTCAACTAAGGTTGAATTACTTCGGCAAAGGCTCATGGCAGGAGTCCCAATTCACCCGTAGTTAAACCTTGTTGATTTTATTTGGGTCGAGCGCTTGTTGCCCGAGTGTCGATTCAATTGAGGTTGAATTACTTCGGTGAAGGCTCATGGCTTGAGTCACAATTCAACCGTAGTTGAACCTTGTTGACTTTTTGGGTCGAGGGCTCGTAGCCCGAGTGTCGGTTCAACTAAGGTTGAATTGTTTCGGCGAAGGCTCATGGCCTGAGCCCTAGTTCAACCGAAGTTGAACCTTGTTGATTTTATTTGGGTCGAGGGCTCGTAGCCCAAGTGTCGATTCAACTGAGGTTGAATTACTTCGGCGAAGGCTCATGGCTTGAGTCACAATTCAACCGTAGTTGAACCTTGTTAATTTTTTTTGGTCGAGGGCTCGTAGCCTTTGTGTCGATTCAACTGAGGTTGAATTACTTCGATGATGGCTCATGGCCTAAGTCCCAATTCAACCGTAGTTGAATCTTGATGATTTTTTTTGGGGTCAAGGGTTCGTAGCCTGAGTGTTGATTCAATTGAGGTTGAATTACTTCGGTGAAGGCTCATAGCCTGAGTACCAGTTCAACCGTAGTTGAACCTTGTTGATTTATTTTTTGGGTCGAGGCTCGTAGCCCGAGTATTGATTCAACTGAGTTTGAATTACTTCGGCGAAGGCTCATGGCATGAGTCCCAATTCAACCGTAGTTGAACTTTGTTGATTTTTTTTGGGTCGAGGGCTTGTAGCCCGAGTGTCGATTCAACTAAGGTTGAATTACTTCGGCGAAGGCTCATGGCCTGAGTCCTAGTTCAACCGTAGTTGAACCTTGATAAATTTTTTTTGGTCGAGGGATCGTAGCCTATGTGTCGATTCAACTGAGGTTGAATTACTTCGACGACAGCTCTTGGCCTGAGTCCCAGTTCAAGCGTAATTGAACCTTGTTGATTTTTTTGGGTTGAGGAATCGTAGCCCGAGTGTCGATTCAACTGAGGTTGAATTACTTCGGCGAAGGCTCATGGCATCAGTCCCAATTCAACCGTAGTTAAACCTTGGTTATTTTTTTTTGGGTCGAGGGCTCCTAGCCCGAGTGTCGATTCAGATTCAACTGAGGTTTAATTACTTCACCAAAGGCTCATGGCCTGAGTCCCAGTTCACCGGTAGTTGAACATTATTAATTGTTTTGGGTCGATGGCTCGTAGCCCGAGTGTCGATTCAACTGAGGTTGAATTACTTCGGCGAAGGATCATGGACTAAGTCCTAATTCAAGCATAGTTGAACCTTATTGAACTTTTTGGGTCGAGGGCTCGTAGCCCAATTGTCGCTTCAACCGAGGTTGAATTACTTCGGCAAAGGCTTATGGCCTGAGTCCCAATTCAACCGTACTTCAACCTTGCTGATTTTTTAGGGTCGAGGGCTTGTAGCCCGAGTGTCGATTCAACTGAGGTTGAATTACTTCGGCGGATGCTCATTTCCTGAGTCCCAATTCAACCATAGTTGAACCTTGTTGATTTTTTTGGGGTCAAGGGCTCGTAGCCCCAGTGTCGATTCAACTGAGGTTGAATTACTTCGGTGAAGGCTCATGGCCTGAGTCCCAGTTCAACCGTAGTTGAACCTTGTTGATTTATTTTTTGTGTCGAGGGCTCGTAGCCCGAGTGTCAATTCAACAAAGGTTGAATTACTTCGGCGAAGGCTCATGGCCTGAGTCCCACTTCAACCGTAGTTGAAACTTGATGATATTTTTTTGGGTCGAGGGCTCGTAGCCCGAGTGTCTATTCAACTGTGTTTGAATTACTTCAGCGAAGGCTCATGGCATGAGTCCCAATTCAACCGTAGTTGAACCTTCTTGATTTTGTTTGGGTCGAGGGCTTGTAGCGCGAGTGTCGATTCAACTGAGGTTGAATTACTTCGGTGAAGGCTCATGGCCTGAGTCGCAATTCACCGTAGTTGAACCTTGTTAATTTTTTTTTGGTCGAGGGCTCGTAGCCTGAATGTCGATTCAACTGAGGTTGAATTACTTCGACGAAGTCTCATGAACCGATTCCCAATTCAACCAAAGTTGAACCTTGTTGATTTTTTTTGGGTCAAGGGATTTTAGCCCGAGTGTCAATTCAATTGAGGTTGAATTACTTTGGCAAAGGCTCATGGCCTGAGCCCCAATTCAACTGCAGGTGAACTTTGTTGATGTTTTTTTGGTCGGGGGCTCGTAGCCCGAGTGTCAATGCAACTAAGGTTGAATTACTTTGGCAAAGGCTCATGGCTTGAGTCCCAATTTAACTGTAGTTGAACCTTGTTGATTTTTATTTTGGGTCGAGGGCTCGTAGCCCGAGTGTCGATTCAACTGAGGTTGAATTACTTCGGTGAAGGATCATGGACTGAGTCTTAATTCAAATGTGGTTGAACCTTGTTGATTTTCTTGGGTCGAGGACTCGTAGCCCGAGTGTCGTTTCAACTGAGGTTGAATTACTTCGGCGAAGGCTCATGGCCTGAGTGTTGATTTTTTGGGTCGAGGGCTCGTAGCCCGAGTGTCGATTCAACTGAGGTTGAATTACTTCGGCGAAGGCTCATGGCTTGAGTCACAATTCAACCGTAGTTGAACCTTGTTAATTTTTTTTGGTCGAGGGCTCGTAGCCTTTGTGTCGATTCAACTGAGGTTGAATTACTTCGATGATGGCTCATGGCCTGAGTCCCAGTTCAAGCGTAGTTGAACCTTGTTGATTTTTTTGGGTTGAGGGATCGTAGCCCAAGTGTCGGTTCAACTGAGGTTGAATTACTTCGGCGAAGGCTCGTGGCATGAGTCCCAATTAAACTCGTAGTTAAACCTTGGTGATTTGTTTTTTGAGTAGAGGGCTCCTAGCCCGAGTGTCGATTCAACTGGGGTTGAATTACTTCACCGAAGGCTCATGGCCTGAGTTCCAGCTCACCGGTAGTTGAACCTTGTTGATTGTTTTGGGTTGAGGGCTCGTAGCCCGAGTGTCGATTCAACTGAGGTTGAATTACTTCGGCGAAGGATCATGGACTGATTCCTAATTCAAGCATAAATGAACCTTATTGAACTTTTTGGGTCGAGGGCTCATAGCCCGATTGTCGATTCAACCGAGGTTGAATTACTTCGGCAAAGGCTCATGGCCTGAGTCCCAATTCAACCGTACTTCAACCTTGCTGATTTTTTTAGGGTCGAGGGCTTGTAGCCCGAGTGTCGATTCAACTGAGGTTGAATTACTTCGGTTGATGCTCATTTCCTGAGTCCCAATTCAACCATAGTTGAACCTTCTTGATTTTTTATTTGGGTCGAGGGCTCGTAGCCCGACTGACGACTCAATTAAGGTTGAATTACTTTGGCGAAGGTGCATAGCCTAAGTCCCAGCTCAACCGTAGTTGAACCTTGTTGATTTATTTTTTGGGTCGAGGGCTCGTTGACCGAGTGTCGATTCAACTAAGGTTGAATTACTTCGGCGAAGACTCATGGCATGAGTCCAAGTTCAACCGTAGTTGAACCTTGTTGATATTTTTTTGGGTCGAGGGCTCGTAGCCCGAGTGTCGATTCAACTGTGTTTGAATTACTTCAGCGAAGGCTCATGGCATGAGTCCCAATTCAACCGTAGTTGAACCTTCTTGATTTTGTTTGGGTCGAGGGCTTGTAGCCCTAGTGTTGATTCAACTGAGGTTGAATTACTTCGGCGAAGGCTCATGGCCTGAGTCGCAATTCAACCGTAGTTGAACCTTGTTGATTTTTTTTGGTCGAGGGCTCATAGCCTGAGTGTCGATTCAACTGAGGTTGAATTACTTCAACGAAGTCTCATGAACCGATTTCCAATTCAACCATAGTTGAACCTTGCTGATTTTTTTTGGGTCAAGGGCTTTTAGCCCGAGTGTCAATTCAACCGAGGTTGAATTACTTCGGCGAAGGCTAATGGCCTGAGTCCCAGTTCAACCGTAATTGAACTTTGCTGATTTTTTTGGGTCGAGGGCTCGTAGCCCGAGTGTCAATTCAACTGAGGTTTAATTACTTCGGTGAAGGCTCATAGCCTAAGTCCCAGTTCAACCGTAGTTGAACCTTGTTGATTTTTATTTTGGGTCGAGGGCTCGTAGCTCGAGTGTCGATTCAACTGAGGTTGAATTACTTCGGCGAAGGATCATGGACTGAGTCTTAATTCAAACGTAGTTGAACCTTGTTGATTTTTTTGGGTCGAGGGCTCGTAGCCCGAGTGTCGTTTCAACTGAGGTTGAATTACTTCGGCGAAGGCTCATGGCCTGAGTCCCAGTACAACCATAGTTGAACCTTGTTGATTTTTTGGGTCGAGGGCTCGTAGCCCGAGTGTCGATTCAACTGAGGTTGAATTATTTTGGCGAAGGCTCATGGCCTGAGTCCCAATTCACCCGTAGTTGAACCTTGTTGATTATTTTGGGTCGAGGGCTCGTAGCTCGAGTGTCGATTCATCTAAGGTTGAATTATTTCGGCGAAGGCTCATGGCCTTAGTCCCAATTCACCCGTAGATGAACCTTATTGATTTTTTGGGTCGAGGGCTCGTAGCCCGAGTGTCGATTCAACTGAGGTTGAATTACTTCGGCGAAGGCTCATGGCCTGAGTCCCAATTCAACTGTAGTTGAACCTTGTTGATTTTTTTGGGTCAAGGGTTCGCAGCCCCAGTGTCGTTTCAACTAAGGTTGAATTACTTCGGCAAAGGCTCATGGCATGAGTCCCAATTCACCCGTAGTTGAACCTTGTTGATTTTATTTGGGTCGAGCGCTTGTTGCCCGAGTGTCGATTCAATTGAGGTTGAATTACTTCGGCGAAGGCTCATGGCTTGAGTCACAATTCAACCGTAGTTGAACCTTGTTGATTTTTTGGGTCGAGGGCTCGTAGCCCGAGTGTCGATTCAACTAAGGTTAAATTGTTTCGGCGAAGGCTCATGGCCTGAGCCCTAGTTAAACCGAAGTTGAACCTTGTTGATTTTATTTGGGTCGAGGGCTCGTAGCACGAGTGTCGATTTAGCTGAGGTTGAATTACTTCGGCGAAGGCTCATGGCTTGAGTCAAAATTCAACCGTAGTTGAACCTTGTTAATTTTTTTTTGGTCGAGGGCTCGTAGCCTATGTGTCGATTCAACCGAGGTTGAATTACTTCGACGATGGCTCTTGGCCTGAGTCCCTGTTCAAGCGTAGTTGAACCTTGTTGATTTTTTTGGGTTGAGGGATCGTAGCCCGCGTGTCGATTCAACTGAGGTTGAATTACTTCGGCGAAGGCTCATGGCATGAGTCCCAATTCAACCGTAGTTAAACCTTGGTTATTTTTTTTTTGGGTCGAGGGCTCCTAGCCCGAGTGTCGATTCAACTGAGGTTTAATTACTTCACCAAAGGCTCATGGCCTGAGTCCCAGTTCACCGGTAGTTGAACCTTGTTTATTGTTTTGGGTCGATGGCTCGTAGCCCGAGTGTCGATTAAACTGAGGTTGAATTACTTCGGCGAAGGATCATGGACTGAGTCCTAATTCAAGCATAGTTGAACCTTATTGAACTTTTTGGGTCGAGGGCTCATAGCCCGATTGTCGATTCAACTGAGGTTGAATTACTTCGGCAAAGGCTCATGGCCTGATTCCCAATTCAACCGTACTTCGACCTTGCTGATTTTTTTAGGGTCGAGGGCTTGTAGCCCGAGTGTCGATTCAACTGAGGTTGAATTACTTTGGCGAAGGCTCATGACCCGAGTCCCAATTCAACCATAGTTGAACCTTGTTGATTTTTATTTTTGGGTCGAGGGCTTTTAGCCCGAGTGTCAATTCAACTGAGGTTGAATTACTTCGGTGAAGGCTCATAGCCTGAGTCCCAGTTCAACCTTAGTTGAACCTTGTTGATTTATTTTTTGGGTCCAGGGCTCGTAGCCCGAGTGTCAATTCAACTAAGGTTGAATTACTTCGGCGAAGACTCATGGGCTGAGTCCCACTACAACCGTAGTTGAAACTTGATGATATTTTTTTGGGTCGAGGGCTCACAGCCCGAGTGTCGATTCAACTGAGTTTGAATTACTTCAGTGAAGGCTCATGGCATGAGTCCCAATTCAACCGTAGTTGAACCTTGTTAATTTTTTTTGGGTCGAGGGCTTGTAGCCCGAGTGTCGACTCAACTGAGGTTGAATTACTTCGGCGAAGGCTCATGGCCTGAGTCGCAATTCAACCGTAGTTGAACCTTGTTGATTTTTTTTGGTTGAGGGCTCGTAGCTCGAGATTCGATTCAACTGAGATTGAATTACTTCGACGAAGTCTCATGAACCGAGTCCCAATTCAACCGTAGTTTAACCTTGTTGATTTTTTTTTGGGTCAAGGGATTTTAGCCTGAGTGTCAATTCAACTGAGGTTGAATTACTTCGGCGATGGCTCATGGCCTGAGTCCCAGTTTAACCGTAGTTGAACTTTGTTGATTTGTTTTTTGTTGAGGGCTCTTAGCCCGAGTTTTGATTCAACTGAGGTTGAATTACTTTGGCGAAGGCTCATGGCTTGAGTCCTAGTTTAACTGTAGTTGAACCTTGTTGATTTTTATTTTGGGTCGTGGTCTCGTAGCCCGAGTGTCGATTCAACTGATGTTGAATTACTTCGGCGAAGGATCATGGACTGAGTCCTAATTCAAACGTAGTTGAACCTTGTTGATTTTTTTGGGTTGAGGGCTCGTAGCCTGAGTGTCAATTCAACTGAGGTTGAATTACTTCGGCGAAGGCTCATCTCCTGAGTCGCAATTCAACCGTAGTTGTACCTTGTTGATTTTTTTGGGTCAAGGGTTTGTAGCCCGAGTGTCGTTTCAACTGAGGTTGAATTACTTCGGCGAAGGCTCATGGCCTGAGTCCCAGTTCAACCGTAGTAGAACCTTGTTTATTTTTGGGTCGAGGGCTCGTAGCCCGAGTGTCGATTCAACTGATGTTGAATTATTTGGCTAAGGCTCATGGCATGAGTCCCAATTCACCCGTAGTTGAACCTTGTTGATTGTTTTGGGTCGAGGGCTCGTAGCTCGAGTGTCGATTCATCTAAGGTTGAATTATTTTCGCGAAGGCTCATGGCCTGAGTCCCAATTCACCCGTAGTTAAACCTTGTTGATTTTTTGGGTCGAGGGATCTTAGCCCGAGTGTCGATTCAGCTGAGGTTGAATTACTTCGGTGAAGGCTCATGGCCTGAGTCCCAATTCAACCGTAGTTGAACCTTGTTAATTTTTTTTGGGTCGAGGGCTTGTAGCCCGTGTGTCGATTCACCTGAGGTTGAATTACTTCGGCGAAGGCTCATGGCCTGAGTCGCAATTCAACCATAGTTGAACCTTGTTGAATTTTTTTGGTCGAGGGCTCGTAGCCTGAGTGTCGATTCAACTGAGATTGAATTACTTCGACGAAGTCTCATGAACCGAGTCCCAATTCAATCGTAGTTGAACCTTGTTGATTTTTTTTTTGGGTCAAGAGATTTTACCCTGAGTGTCAATTCAACTGAGGTTGAATTACTTTGGCGATGGCTCATGGCCTGAGACCCAGTTTAACCGTAGTTGAACTTTGTTGATTTGTTTTTTGTTGAGGGCTCGTAGCCCGAGTTTTGATTCAACTGAGGTTGAATTACTTCGGCGAAGGCTCATGGCTTGAGTCCTAGTTTAACTGTAGTTGAACCTTGTTGATTTTTATTTTGGGTCGTGGTCTCGTAGCCCGAGTGTCGATTCAACTGATGTTGAATTACTTCGGCGAAGGATCATGGACTGAGTCCTAATTCAAACGTACTTGAACCTTGTTGATTTTTTTGGGTCGAGGGCTCGTAGCCCGAGTGTCGATTCAACTGAGGTTGAATTACTTCGGCGAAGGCTCATGGCCTGAGTCCCAATTCAACCGTAGTTGAACCTTGTTGATTTTTTTGGGTCAAGGGTTCGTAGCCCGAGTGTCGTTTCAACTGAGGTTGAATTACTTCGGCGAAGGCTCATGGCTTGAGTCCCAGTTCAACCATAGTTGAACCTTGTTGATTTTTTGGGTCGAGGGCTCGTAGCCCGAGTGTCGATTCAACTGATGTTGAATTATTTGGCTAAGGCTCATGGCCTGAGTCCCAACTCACCCGTAGTTGAACCTTGTTGATTGTTTTGGGTCGAGGGCTCGTAGTTCGAGTGTCGATTCATCTAAGGTTGAATTATTTTGGCGAAGGCTCATGGCCTGAGTCCCAATTCACCCGTAGTTAAACCTTGTTGATTTTTTGGGTCGAGGGCTCGTAGCCCGAGTGTCGATTCAGCTGAGGTTGAATTACCTCGGTGAAGGCTCATGGCCTGAGTCCCAATTCAACCATAGTTGAACCTTGTTAATTTTTTTGGTTCAAGGGTTCGTAGCCCGAGTGTCGTTTCAACTAAGGTTGAATTACTTCGGCAAAGGCTTAAGGCATGAGTGCCAATTCACCCGTAGTTGAACCTTGTTGATTTTATTTGGGTCGAGGGCTCGTAGCCCGAGTGTCGATTCAACTAAGGTTGAATTACTTCGGCGAAGGCTCGTGGCTTGAGTCACAATTAAACTGTAGTTGAACCTTGTTGATTTTTTGGGTCGAGGGCTCGTAGCCTAAGTGTCGATTCAAATAAGGTTGAATTGTTTCGGCGAAGGCTCATGGCCTGAGCCCTAGTTCAACCGTAGTTGAACCTTGTTGATATTTTTTGGATCGAGGGCTCGTAGCCCGAGTGTCGATTCAACTGAGGTTGAATTACTTCGGCGAAGGCTCATGGCATGATTCCCAATTCAACCGCAGTTAAACCTTGGTGATTTTTTTTTTGGGTCAAGAGATTTTACCCTGAGTGTCAATTCAACTGAGGTTGAATTACTTTGGCGATGGCTCATGGCCTGAGACCCAGTTCAACCGTAGTTGAACCTTGTTGATTTTTTTTGGTCGAGGGCTCGTAGCCTTAGTGTTGATTCAACCGAGGTTGAATTACTTCGGCGAAGGCTCATGACCCGAGTCCCAATTCTACCGTAGTTGAACCTTGTTGATATTTTTTGGGTCGAGGGCTTTTAGCCCGAGAGTCAATTCAACTGAGGTTGAATTACTTCGGCGAAGGCTCATGGCCTGAGTCCCAATTCAAACGTACTTGAACCTTGTTGATTTTTTTGGGTCGAGGGCTCGTAGCCCGAGTGTCGATTCAACTGAGGTTGAATTACTTCGGCGAAGGCTCATGGCCTGAGTCCCAATTCAACCGTAGTTGAACCTTGTTGATTTTTTTGGGTCAAGGGTTCGTAGCCCGAGTGTCGTTTCAACTGAGGTTGAATTACTTCGGCGAAGGCTCATGGCCTGAGTCCCAGTTCAACCGTAGTTGAACCTTGTTGATTTTTTTGGGTCGAGGGCTCGTAGCCCGAGTGTCGATTCAACTGATGTTGAATTATTTGGCTAAGGCTCATGGCCTGAGTCCCAACTCACCCGTAGTTGAACCTTGTTGATTGTTTTGGGTCGAGGGCTCGTAGTTCGAGTGTCGATTCATCTAAGGTTGAATTATTTTGGCGAAGGCTCATGGCCTGAGTCCCAATTCACCCGTAGTTAAACCTTGTTGATTTTTTGGGTCGAGGGCTCGTAGCCCGAGTGTCGATTCAGCTGAGGTTGAATTACCTCGGAGAAGGCTCATGGCCTGAGTCCCTATTCAACCATAGTTGAACCTTGTTAATTTTTTTGGGTCAAGGGTTCGTAGCCCGAGTGTCGTTTCAACTAAGGTTGAATTACTTCGGCAAAGGCTTAAGGCATGAGTGCCAATTCACCCGTAGTTGAACCTTGTTGATTTTATTTGGGTCGAGGGCTCGTAGCCCGAGTGTCGATTCAACTAAGGTTGAATTACTTCGGCGAAGGCTCGTGGCTTGAGTCACAATTAAACTGTAGTTGAACCTTGTTGATTTTTTGGGTCGAGGGCTCGTAGCCTAAGTGTCGATTCAAATAAGGTTGAATTGTTTCGGCGAAGGCTCATGGCCTGAGCCCTAGTTCAACCGTAGTTGAACCTTGTTGATATTTTTTGGATCGAGGGCTCGTAGCCCGAGTGTCGATTCAACTGAGGTTGAATTACTTCGGCGAAGGCTCATGGCATGATTCCCAATTCAACCGCAGTTAAACCTTGGTGATTTTTTTTGGGTCAAGGGCTCCTAGCCCGAGTGTCGATTCAACTGAGGTTGAATTACTTCGGCGAAGGATCATGGACTGAGTCCTAAATCAAGCATAGTTGAACCTTATTGAACTTTTTGGGTCGAGGGCTCGTAGCCGGATTGTCGATTCAACTGAGGTTGAATTACTTCGGCGAAGGCTCATGGAATGAGTCCCAATTCAACCGTAGTTAAACCTTGGTTATTATTTTTTTGGGTCGAGGGTTCGTAGCACGAGTGTCGATTCAACTAAAGTTGAATTACTTCGGCAAAGGCTCATGGACTGAGTCTCAGTTCAACCGTAGTTGAACCTTGTTGATTGTTTTGGGTCGAGGGCTCGTAGCCCGAGTGTCGATTCAACTGAGGTTGAATTACTTCGGTGAAAGCTCATTGCATGAGTCCTAGTTCAACCGTAGTTGAACCTTGTTGATTTTTTTTTTGGGTCGAGGGGTCGTAGCCCGAGTGTCGATTCAATTGAGGTTGAATTACTTCGTCGAAGGCTCATGGCCTGAGTCCCAATTCAACCGTAGTTGAACCTTGTTGATTTTTTTGGGGTCAAGGGCTCGTAGCCCGAGTGTCGATTCAACTGAGGTTGAATTACTTCGGTGAAGGCTCATAGCCTGAGTCCCAGTTCAACCGTAGTTGAACCTTGTTGATTTATTTTTTGGGTCGAGGGCTCGTAGCCCGAGTGTCAATTCAACTAAGGTTGAATTACTTCGGTGAAGGCTTATGGCCTGAGTCCCACTTCAGCCGTAGTTGAAACTTGATGATATTTTTTTGGGTCGAGGGCTCGTAGCCCGAGTGTCGATTCAACTAAGTTTGAATTACTTCAGCGAAGGCTCATGGCATGAGTCCCAATTCAACCGTAGTTGAACCTTGTTGATTTTTTTGGGTCGAGGGCTTGTAGCCCGAGTGTCGATTCAACTGAGGTTGAATTACTTCGGCGAAGGCTCATGGCCTGAGTCGTAATTCAACCGTAGTTGAACATTATTGATTTTTTGGTCGAGGGCTTGCATCCTGAGTGTCGATTCAACTGAGGTTGCATTAATTCGGTGAAGTCTCATGAACTGAGTCCCAAATTCAACCGTAGTTGAACCTTGTTGATTTTATTTTCGGTCAAGGGATTTTAGCCCGAGTGTCAATTCAACTAAGGTTGAATTACTTCGGCGATGGCTCATGGCCTGAGTCCCAATTTAACCGTAGTTGAACTTTGTTGATTTTTTTGTTTGGTTGAGGGCTCGTAGCCCGAGTTTCAATTCAAATGAGGTTGAATTACTTTGGCGGAGGCTCATGAATTGAGTCCCAGATTAACTGTAGTTAAACCTTGTTGATTTTTATTTTGGGTCGAGGGCTCGTAGCCCGAGTGTCGATTCAACTGAGGTTGAATTACTTCGGCGAAGGATCATGGACTAAGTCCTAATTCAGGCGTAGTTGAACCTTGTTGATTTTTTTGGGTCGAGGGCTCGTAGCCCGATTGTCGATTCAACTAAGGTTGAATTACTTCGGCAAAGGCTCATGGCCTGAGTCCCAATTCAACCGTAGTTGAACCTTGCTGATATTTTTAAGGTCGAGGGCTCGTAGCACTAGTGTCGTTTCAACTGAGGTTGAATTACTTCGGCGAAGGCTCCTGGCCTGAGTCCCAATTCAACTTTAGTTGAACCTTGTTGATGTTTTTTTTGGGTCGAGGGCTCGTAGCCCGAGTGTCGATTCAACTAAGGTTGAATTACTTCGGCAAAGGCTCATGGCATGAGTCCCAATTCACCCGTAGTTGAACCTTGTTGATTTTATTTGGGTCGAGGGCTCGTAGCCCGAGTATCGATTCAACTGAGGTTGAATTACTTCGGCGAAGGCTCATGGCTTGAGTCACAATTCAACCGTAGTTGAACCTTGTTGATTTTTTTTGGTCGAGGGCTCGTACCCTAAGTGTCGATTCAACTGAGGTTGAATTACTTCGACAAAGGCTCATGGCCTGAGTCCCAATTCAACCGTAGTTGAACCTTGCTGATTTTTTTAAGGTCGAGGGCTCGTAGCACTAGTGTCGTTTCAACTGAGGTTGAATTACTTCGGCGAAGGCTCCTGGCCTGAGTCCCAATTCAACTTTAGTTGAACCTTGTTGATGTTTTTTTTGGGTCGAGGGCTCGTAGCCCGAGTGTCGATTCAACTAAGGTTGAATTACTTCGGCAAAGGCTCATGGCATGAGTCCCAATTCACCCGTAGTTGAACCTTGTTGATTTTATTTGGGTCGAGGGCTCGTAGCCCGAGTATCGATTCAACTGAGGTTGAATTACTTCGGCGAAGGCTCATGGCTTGAGTCACAATTCAACCGTAGTTGAACCTTGTTGATTTTTTTTGGTCGAGGGCTCGTACCCTAAGTGTCGATTCAACTGAGGTTGAATTACTTCGACGAAGGCTCTTGGCCTGAGTCCCAGTTCAACCGTAGTTGAACCTTGTTGATTTTTTTGGATCGAGGGATCATAGCCCGAGTGTCGATTTAACTAAGGTTGAATTACTTTGGCGAAGGCTCATGGCATGAGTCCCAATTCAACCGCAGTTAAACATTGGTGATTTTTTTTGGGTCAAGGGCTCCTAGCCCGAGTGTCGATTCAACTGAGGTTGAATTACTTCGACGAAGGATCATGGACTGAGTCCTAATTCAAGCATAGTTGAACCTTATTGAACATTTTGGGTCGAGGGCTCGTAGCCCGATTGTCGATTCAACTAAGGTTGAATTACTTCGGCAAAGGCTCATGGCCTGAGTCCCAATTCAACCGTAGTTGAACCTTGCTGATTTTTTTAAGGTCGAGGGCTCATAGCCCAAGTGTCGATTCAACTGAGGTTGAATTACTTCGGCGAAGTCTCATGGCCTGAGTCCCAGTTCAACCCTAGTTGAACCTTGTTGATGTTTTTTTGGGTCGAGGGCTCGTAGCCCGAGTGTCGATTCAACTAAGGTTGAATTACTTCGGCAAAGGCTCATGGCATGAGTCCCAATTCACCCGTAGTTGAACCTTGTTGATTTTATTTGGGTCGAGGGCTCGTAGCCCGAGTATCGATTCAACTGAGGTTGAATTACTTCGGCGAAGGCTCATGGCTTGAGTCACAATTCAACCGTAGTTGAACCTTGTTGATTTTTTTTGGTCGAGGGCTCGTACCCTAAGTGTCGATTCAACTGAGGTTGAATTACTTCGACGAAGGCTCTTGGCCTAAGTCCCAGTTCAACCGTAGTTGAACCTTGTTGATTTTTTTGGATCGAGGGATCATAGCCCGAGTGTCGATTTAACTAAGGTTGAATTACTTTGGCGAAGGCTCATGGCATGAGTCCCAATTCAACCGCAGTTAAACATTGGTGATTTTTTTTGGGTCAAGGGCTCCTAGCCCGAGTGTCGATTCAACTGAGGTTGAATTACTTCGACGAAGGATCATGGACTGAGTCCTAATTCAAGCATAGTTGAACCTTGTTGATTTTTTTGGATCAAGGGTTTGTTGCCCGAGTGCCATTTCAACTGAGGTTGAAATCCTTCGGCGAAGGCTCATGGCCCGAGTCCCAGTTCAACGGTAGTTGAACGTTGTAGATTGTTTTGGGTCGAGGGCTCGTAGCCTGAGTGTCGATTTAACTGAGGTTGAATTGTTTCGGCGAAGGCTCATGGCCTGAGCCCCAGTTCAACTGAAGTTGAACCTTGTCGATTTTATTTGGGTCGAGGGCTCGTAGCTCGAGTGTCGATTCAACTAAGGTTGAATTACTTCGGCGAAGGCTCATGGCCTGAGTCACAACTAAACCGTAGTTGAACCTTGTTGATTTTTTTGGTCGAGGGCTTGTAGCCTAAGTGTCGATTCAACAGAGGTTGAATTACTTAGAAGAAGGCTCTTGGCCTGAATCCCAGTTCAACCGTAGTTGAACCTTGTTGATTTTTTTTGGGTCAAGGGATCATAGCCCGAGTGTCGATTCAACTGAGGTTGAATTACTTCGGCGAAGGTTCATGGCATGAGTCCCAATTCAACCGTAGTTAAACCTTGGTTTTTTTTTTGGGTCGAGGGCTCCTAGCCCGAGTGTCGATTCAACTGAGGTTGAATTACTTCAACAAAGGCTCATAGCCAGAATCCTAGTTCACCGGTAGTTGAACCTTGTTGATTGTATTGGGTCGAGGGCTCGTAGCCTGGGTGTCGATTCAACTGAGGTTGAATTACTTCGGCGAAGGATCATGGAATGAGTCCTAATTAAAGCGTAGTTGAACCTTTTTGATTTTTTTGGGTCGAGGGCTCGTAGCCCGATTGTCGATTCAACTGAGGTTGAATTACTTCGGCAAAGGCTCATGGCCCGAGTCCAAATTCAATCGTAGTTGAACCTTGCTGATTTTTTAGGGTCGAGGGCTCGTAGCCCGACTGTCGATTCAATTGAGGTTGAATTACTTCGGCGAAGGCTCATGGCCTGAGTCCCAATTCAACCGTAGTTGAACCTTGTTGATTTTTTTGGGGTCAAGGGCTCATAGCCTGAGTGTCGATTCAACTGAGGTTGAATTACTTCGGTGAAGGCTCAAAGCCTGAGTCCCAGTTCAACCGTAGTTGAACCTTGTTGATTTATTTTTTGGGTCCAGGGCTTGTAGCCCGAGTGTCAATTCAACTAAGGTTGAATTACTTCTGCGAAGGCTCATGGCCTGAGTCCCACTTCAACCATAGTTGAAACTTGATGATATTTTTTTGGGTCGAGGGCTCGTAGCCCGAGTGTCGATTCAACTGAGTTTGAATTACTTCAACGAAGGCTCATGACATGAGTCCCAATTCAACCGTAGTTCAACCTTGTTGATTTTTTTTGGGGTCAAGGGCTCGTAGCCTGAGTGTCGATTCAACTGAGGTTGAAGTACTTCGGTGAAGGCTCAAAGCCTGAGTCCCATTTCAACCGTAGTTGAACATAAAGTTATTTATTTTTGGGGTCAAGGGAGGTTGAAGTACTTCGGTGAAGGCTCAAAGCCTGAGTCTCAGTTCAACCGTAGTTGAACCTTGTTGATTTATTTTTGGGGTCCAGGGCTCGTAGCCCGAGTGTCAATTTAACTAAGGTTGAATTACTTCTGCGAAGGCTCATGGCCTGAGTCCCACTTCAACCGTAGTTGAACCTTGTTGATGTTTTTTTGGGTCGAGGGCTCGTAGCCTGAGTGTCGATTCAACTAAGGTTGAATTACTTCGGCAAAGGCTCGTGGCATGAGTCCCAATTCACCCGTAGTTGAACCTTGTTGATTTTATTTGGATCGAGGGCTCGTAGCCCGAGTGTCGATTCAACTGAGGTTGAATTACTTCGGCGAAGGCTCATGGCTTGAGTCACAATTCAACCGTAGTTGAACCTTGTTGATTTTTTTGGTCGAGGGCTCATAGCCTAAGTGTTGATTCAACTGAGGTTGAATTACTTCGACGAAGGCTCTTGGCCTGAATCCCAGTTCTACCATAGTTGAACCTTGTTGATTTTTTTTTATCGAGGGATCGTAGCTCGAGTGTCGATTTAACTAAGGTTGAATTACTTCGGCGAAGGCTCATGGCATGAGTCCCAATTCAACCGCAGTCAAACCTTGGTGATTTTTTTGGGTCAAGTTCTCCTAGCCCGAGTGTCGATTCAACTGAGGTTGAATTACTTCACCGAAGGCTCAAGGCCTGAGTCCCAGTTCACCGGTAGTTGAACCTTGTTGATTGTTTTGGGTTGAGGGCTCGTAGCCCGAGTGTCGATTCAACTGAGATTGAATTATTTCGGTGAAGGCTCATGGCCTGAGTCCCAATTCACCCGTAGTTGAACCTTGTTGATTTTTTGGGTCGAGGGCTCGTAGCCCGAGTGTCGATTCAGTGAGGTTGAATTACTTCGGCAAAGACTCATGGCTTGAGTCCCAATTCTACCGTAGTTGAACCTTGTTGATTTTTTTGGGTCAAGGGTTTGTAGCCCGAGTGTCATTTCAACTGAGGTTGAATTACTTCGGCGAAGGCTCATGGCCCGAGTCCTAGTTCAATGGTAGTTGAACGTTGTTGATTGTTTTGGGTCGAGGGCTCATAGCCCGAGTGTCGATTTAACTGAGGTTGAATTTTTTCGGCGAAGGCTCATGGCCTGAGCCCCAGTTCAACTGAAGTTGAACCTTGTCGATTTTATTTGGGTCGAGGGCTCGTAGCTCGAGTGTCGATTCAACTAAGGTTGAATTACTTCGGCGAAGGCTCATGGCCTGAGTCACAACTCAACCGTAGTTGAACCTTGTTAATTTTTTTGGTCGAGGGCTTGTAGTTTAAGTGCCGATTCAACTAAGGTTGAATTACTTCGGCGAAGGCTCATGGCATGAGTCCCAATTCAACCGTAGTTAAACCTTGGTTATTTTTTTTTTGGGTCAAGGGCTCCTAGCCTGAGTGGCGATTCAACTGAGGTTGAATTACTTCAACAAAGGCTCATGGCCTGAGTCCCAGTTCACCGGTAGTTGAACCTTGTTGATTGTATTGGGTCGAGGGCTCGTAGCCTGGGTGTCGATTCAACTGAGGTTGAATTACTTCGGCGAAGGATCATGGATTGAGTCCAAATTCAAGCGTAGTTGAACCTTGTTGATTTTTTTGGGTCGAGGGCTCGTAGCCCGATTATCGATTCAGCTGAGGTTGAATTACTACGGCAAAGGCTCATGGCCTGAGTCCCAATTCAACCGTAGTTCAACCTTGCTGATATTTTTAGGGTAGAGGGCTCGTAGCCCGAGTGTCGCTTCAACTGAGGTTGAATTACTTCGGCGAAGGCTCATGGCCCTGAGTCCCAATTCAACCGTAGTTGAACCTTGTTGATTTTTTTGGGGTCAAGGGCTCGTAGCCCGAGTGTCGATTCAACTGAGGTTGAATTACTTCGGTGAAGGCTCATAGCCTGAGTCCCAGTTCAACCGTAGTTGAACCTTGTTGATTTATTTTTTGGGTCGAGGGCTCGTAGCCCGAGTGTCAATTCAACTAAGGTTGAATTACTTCGGTGAAGGCTTATGGCCTGAGTCCCACTTCAACCGTAGTTGAAACTTGATGATATTGTTTTGGGTCGAGAGCTCGTAGCCCGAGTGTCGATTCAACTGAGTTTGAATTACTTCAACGAAGGCTCATGGCATGAGTCCCAATTCAACCGTAGTTCAACCTTGTTGATTTTTTTTGGGTCGAGGGCTTGTAGCCCGAGTGTCGATTCAACGGAGGTTGAATTACTTCGGCGAAGGCTCATGGCCTGAGTCGCAATTCAACCGTAGTAAAACCTTGTTGATTTTTTTTTGGTCGAGGGCTCGTAGCCTGAGTGTCGATTCAACTGAGGTTGAATTACTTCGGCGAACTCTCATGAACCGAGTCCCAATTCAAGCGTAGTTGAACCTTGTTTATTTTTTTGGGTCGAGGGCTTGTAGCCTGAGTGTCGATTCAACTGAGGTTGAATTACTTCGGTGAAGTCTCATGAACCGAGTCCCAGTTTAACTGTAGTTGAACCTTGTTGATTTTTATTTTGGGTCGAGGGCTCATAGCCCGAGTGTCGATTCAACTGAGGTTGAAGTACTTCAGTGAAGGATCATGGACTGAGTCCTAATTCAAGCATTGTTGAACCTTGTTGATTTTTTTGGGTCGAGGGCTCGTAGCCCGATTGTCGATTCAACTGAGGTTGAATTACTTCGGCAAAGGCTCATGGCCTGAGTCCCAATTCAATCGTAGTT
Organism: Nicotiana noctiflora; assembly: GCA_032618575.1. Classification (NCBI taxonomy): domain Eukaryota; kingdom Viridiplantae; phylum Streptophyta; class Magnoliopsida; order Solanales; family Solanaceae; genus Nicotiana; species Nicotiana noctiflora. The sequence goes on from JASVEL010002192.1 coordinate 322,945, forward strand.
GAACCTTGCTGATTTTTTAGGGTCGAGGGCTCGTAGCCCGACTGTCGATTCAACTGAGGTTGAATTACTTCGGCGAAGGCTCATGGGCTGGAGTCCCAATTCAATCGTAGTTGAACCTTGTTGATATTTTTTGGGGTCAAGGGCTCGTAGCCCGAGTGTCGATTCAATTGAGGTTGAATTACATCAGTGAAGGATCGTAGCCTGAGTCCCAGTTCAACCGTAGTTGAACCTTGTTGATTTATTTTTTGGGTCGAGGGATCGTAGCTCGAGTGTCAATTCAACTAAGGTTGAAATACTTCGGCAAAGGCTCATGGCCTGAGTCCCAGTTCAACCGTAGTTGAACCTTGATGATATTTATTTTGGGTCGAGGGCTCGTAGCCCGAGTGTCGATTCAACTGAGTTTGAATTACTTCGGCGTAGGCTCATGGCATGAGTCCCAATTCAACCGTAGTTGAACCATTTTAATTTTTTTTGGTCGAGGGCTCGTAGCCTAAGTGTCGATTCAACTGAGGTTGAATTACTTCGATGAAGGCTCTTGGCCTGTGTCCCAGTTCAACTGTAGTTAAACCTTGTTGATTTTTTTTGGGTCGAGGTATCGTAGCCCGAGTGTCGATTCAACTGAGGTTGCATTACTTCGGCGAAGGCTCATGGCATGAGTCCCAATAAAACGGTAGTTAAACCTTGGTGATTTTTTTTTGGGTCGAGGGCTCCTAGCCCGAGTGTCGATTCAACTGAGGTTGAATTACTTCACCAAAGGCTCATGGCCTGAGTCCCAGTTCACCGGTAGTTGAACCTCGTTGATTTTTTTTGGGTCGAGGGATCGTAGCCCGAGTGTCGATTCAACTGAGGTTGAATTACTTCGGCGAAGGCTCATGGCATGAGTCCCAATTCAACCGTAGTTAAACCTTGGTGATTTTGTTTTGGGTCGAGGGCTCCTAGCCCGAGTGTCGATTCAACTGAGGTTGAATTACTTCACCAAAGGCTTATGGCCTGAGTCCCAGTTCACCGGTAGTTGAACCTTGTTGATTGTTTTGGGTCGAGGGCTCGTAGCCCGAGTGTCGATTCAACTGAGGTTGAATTATTTCGGCGAAGGCTCATGGCCTGAGTCCCAATTCACCCGTAGTTGAACATTATTGATTATTTGGGGTGAGGGTTTGTAGCCCGAGTGTCGATTCAACTGAGGTTGAATTACTTCGGCGAAGGCTCATGGCTTGAGTCACAATTCAACAGTAGTTGAACCTTGTTAATTTTTTTTTGGTCGAGGGCTCGTAGCCTAAGTGTCGATTCAACTGAGGTTAAATTACTTCGACGAAGGCTCTTGGCCTGAGTCCTAATTCACCCGTAGTTGAACCTTGTCGATTTTTTGGATCGAGGGCTCGTAGCCCGAGTGTCGATTCAACTGAGGTTGAATTACTTCGGTAAAGGCTCATGGAATAGGTCCCAATTCACCCGTAGTTGAACCTTGTTGATTTTATTTGGGTCGAGGGCTCGTAGCCCGAGTGTCGATTCAACTGAGGTTGAATTACTTCGGCGAAGGCTCATGGCTTGAATCACAATTCAACCGTAGTTGAACCTTGTTGATTTTTTTTGGTCGAGGGCTCGTAGCCTAAGTGTCGATTCAACTGAGGTTGAATTACTTCGATGAAGGCTCATGGCATGAGTTCCAATTCAACCGTAGTTAAACCTTGGTGATTTTTTTCTGGGTCGAGGGCTCCTAGCCCGAGTGTCGATTCAATTGAGATTGAATTACTTCGGTGAAGGCTCGTAGCCTGAGTCCCAGTTAAACCGTAGTTGAACCTTGTTGATTTATTTTTTGGGTCGAGGGCTCGTAGACCGAGTGTCAATTCAACTAAGGTTGAATTACTTCGGTGAAGGCTCATGGCCTGAGTCCCAGTTCAACCGTAGTTGAACCTTGATGATATTATTTTGGGTCGAGGGCTCGTAGCTTGAGTGTCGATTCAACTGAGTTTGAATTACTTCGACGATGGCTCATGGCATGAGTCCCAATTAAACCGTAGTTGAACCTTTTTAATTTTTTTTTGGTCGAGGGCTCGTAGCCTAAGTGTCGATTCAACTGAGGTTGAATTACTTTGACGAAGGCTCTTGGCCTGTGTCCCAGTTCAACCGTAGTTAAACCTTGTTGATTTTTTTGGGTCGAGGGATCGTAGCCCGAGAGTCGATTCAACTGAGGTTGAATTACTTTGGCGAAGGCTCATGGCATGAGTCCCAATTCAACCGTAGTTAAACCTTGGTGATTTTGTTTTGGGTCGAGGGCTCCTAGCCCGAGTGTCGATTCAACTGAGGTTGAATTACTTCACCGAAGGCTCATGGCCTGAGTCCCAGTTTACCGGTAGTTGAACCTTGTAGATTGTTTTTGGGTCGAGGGATCGTAGCCCAAGTGTCGATTCAACTGAGGTTGAATTACTTCGGCGAAGGCTCATGGCATGAGTCCCAATTCAACCGTAGTTAAACCTTGGTGATTTTGTTTTGCGTCGAGGGCTCCTAGCCCAAGTGTCGATTCAACTGAGGTTGAATTACTTCGGCGAAGGCTCTTGGCATGTGTCCCAGTTCAACCGTAGTTAAACCTTGTTGATTGTTTTGGGTCGAGGGCTCGTAGCCCGAGTGTCGATTCAACTGAGGTTGAATTATTTCGACTAAGGCTCATGGCCTGTATCCCAATTCACCTGTAGTTGAACCTTGTTAATTGTTTGGGTCGAGGGCTCGTAGCCCGAGTGTCGATTCAACTGAGGTTGAATTACTTCGGCAAAGGCTCATGGCATGAGTCCCAATTCACCCGTAGTTGAACCTTGTTGATTTTATTTGGGTCGAGGGCTCATATCCCGAGTGTCGATTCAACTGAGGTTGAATTATTTCGGCGAAGGCTCATGGCTTGAGTCACAATTCAACCGTAGTTGAACCTTGTTGATTTTTTTGGTCGAGGGCTCGTAGCCTAAGTGTCGATTCAACTGAGGTTGAATTACTTCGATGAAGGCTCATGGCATGAGTCCCAATTCAACCTTAGTTAAACCTTGGTGATTTTTTTCTGTGTCGAGGGCTCCTAGCCCGAGTGTCGATTCAATTGAGGTTGAATTACTTCACCGAAGGCTCATGGCATGAGTCCCAATTTACCGGTAGTTAAAACTTGTTGATTGTTTTGGGTCGAGGGCTCGTAGCCCGAGTGTCGATTCAACTGAGGTTGAATTATTTCGGCGAAGGCTCATGGCCTGAGTCCCAATTCACCCGTAGTTGAACCTTGTTGATTGTTTTGGGTCGAGGGCTCGTAGCCTGAGTATCGATTCAACTGAGGTTGAATTATTTCGGCGAAGGCTCATGGCCTAAGTCCCAATTCAACCGTAGTTGAACCTTGTTGATTTTTTGGGTCAAGGGTTCGTAGCCCGAGTGTCGTTTCAACTAAGGTTGAATTACTTCAGTGAAGGCTCATGGCCTGAGTCCTAGTTCAACCGTAGCTGAACCTTGTTGACTTTTTGGGTCGAGGACTCGTAGCCCGAGTGTCCATTTAACTTAGGTTGAATTATTTTGGCGAAAGCTCATGGCTTGAGTCCCAGTTCACCGGTAGTTAAACCTTGTTGATTGTTTTGGATCGAGGGCTCATAGCCCGAGTGTCGATTCAACTGAGGTTAAATTATTTCGGCAAAGGCTCATGGCCTGAGTCCCAGTTCAATCGAAGTTGAACCTTGTTGATATTTGTTTGGGTCGAGGGCTCGTAGCCCGAGTGTCGATTCAACTTATTTTGAATTACTTCAGCAAAGGCTCATGGCATGAGTCCCAATTCACCCGTAGTTGAACCTTGTTGATTTTATTTGGGTAGAGGGCTCGTAGCCCGAGTGTCGATTCAACTGAGGTTGAATTATTTCGGCAAAGGCTCATGGCCTGAGTCCCAACTCGTAGTTGAACCTTGTTGATTTTTTGGGTCATGGGCTCGTAGCCCGAGTGTCGATTCAACTGAGGTTGAAGTACTTCGACGAAGGCTCTTGGCCTGAGTCCCAATTAAATCATAGTTGAACCTTGTTGATTTTTTTTGGGTCGAGGGATCGTAGCCCGAGTGTCGATTCAACTGAGGTTGAATTACTTTGGCGAAGGCTCATGGCACGAGTCCCAATTCAACCATAGTTAAACCTTGGTGATTTGTTTTTTGGGTCGAGGGCTCCTAGCCCGAGTGTCGATTCAACTCAGGTTGAATTACTTAACTGAAGGCTCATGGCCTGAGTTCCAGCTCACCGGCAGTTGAACCTTGTTGATTGTTTTGGGTTGAGGGCTCGTAGCCCGAGTGTCGATTCAACTGAGGTTGAATTATTTCAGCGAAGGCTCATGGCATGAGTCCCAATTCAACCGTAGTTAAACATTGGTGATTTTTTTTAGCTCAGGGGCTCCTAACCCGAGTGTCGATTCAACTGAGGTTGAATTACTTCGACGAAGGCTCTTGGCCTGAATCCCAGTTCAACCGTAGTTGAACCTTGTTAAGTTTTTTTGGTTCGATGGATCGTAGCCCGAGTGTCGATTCAACTGAGGTTGAATTACTTTGGCGAAGGCTCATGGCATGAGTCCCAATTCAACCGTAGTTAAACCTCGGTGATTTGTTTTTTGGGTTGAGGGCTCCTAGCCCGAGTGTCGATTCAATTGAGGTTGAATTACTTCACCGAAGGCTCATGGCCTGAGTTCCAGCTCACCGGTAGTTAAACCTTGTTGATTGTTTTGGCTTGAGGGATCATAGCCCGAGTGTCGATTCAACTGAGGTTGAATTATTTCGGCGAAGGCTCATGGCATTAGTCCCAATTCAACCGTGGTTAAACGTTGATGATTGTTTTTTAGGTCAGGGGCTCCTATCCCGAGTGTCGATTCAACTGAGGTTGAATTACTCCGACGAAGGTTCTTGGCCTGAATCCCAGTTCAACCGTAGTTGAACCTTGTTGATTTGTTTTGGGTCTAGGGCTCGTAGCCCGATTGTCGATTCCATGAGGTTGAATTACTTCGGCGAAGGCTCATGGCATGAGTCCCAATTCAACCGTAGTTAAACCTTGGTGATATTATATTGGGTCGACGGCTCCTAGCCCGAGTGTCGATTCAACTGAGGTTGAATTACTTCACCGAAGGCTCATAGCTTGAGTCCTAGTTCACCGGTAGTTGAACCTTGTTGATTGTTTTGGATCGAGGGCTTGTAGCCCGAGTGTCGATTGAGCTGACGTTGAATTATTTCAGTGAAGGCTCATGGCCTGAGTCCAGTTCAACCAAAGTTGAACCTTGTTGATATTTTTTTGGGTCGAGGGTTCGTAGCCCTAGTGTCGATTCAACTGAGGATGAATTACTTCGACGAAGGCTCATGGCATGAGTCCCAATTCAACCGTAGTTAAACCTTGGTGATTTTGTTTTGGGTCGAGGGCTCCTAGTCCGAGTGTTGATTCAATTGAGGTTGTATTACTTCATCGAAGGCTCATGGCCTGAGTCATAGTTCACCGGTAGTTGAACCTTGTTGATTGTTTTGGGTCGAGGGCTCGTAGCCCGAGAGTCGATTAAACTTAGGTTGAGTTATTTCGGCGAAGGCTCATGGTCTGAGTCCCAATTCACCCGTAGTTGAACCTTGTTGATTTTTTGGGTCGAGGGCTCGTAGCCCATGTGTCGATTCAACTGAGGTTGAATTACTTCGGGGAAGGCTCATGGCCTCAGTCCTAATTCAATCGTAGTTGAACCTTGTTGATTTTTTTGGGTCAAGGGTTCGTAGCCCGAGTGTCGTTACAACTGAGGTTGAATTACTTCGGCAAAGGCTCAGGGCCTGAGTCCCAGTTCAACCGTAGTTAGACCTTGATGATTTTTTTGGTCGAGGGCTCCTAGCCCGAGTGTCGATTCAACTGAGGTTGAATTACTTCGCCGAAGGCTCATGGCCTGAGTCCTAGTTCACCGGTAGTTGAACCTTGTTTATTGTTTTGGGTCGAGGGCTCGTAGCCCGAGTGTCGATTCAACTGAGGTTGAATTATTTCGGCGAAGACTCATGGCCTGAGTCCCAGTTCAACCGAAGTTGAACCTTGTTGATATTTGTTTGGGTTGAGGGCTCGTAGAACGAGTGTCGATTCAACTGAGGTTGAATTACATCAGCGAAGGCTCTTGTCCTTAGTCCCAGTTCAACCGTAGTTGAACCTTGTTGATTTTTTTGGGTCGAGGGCTTGTAGATCGAGTGTCGATTCAACTAAGGTTGAATTTCTTCGGCGAAGGCTCATGTCCCGAGTCCCAGTTCAACCGTAGTTGAACCTTGTTGATTTTTTTTGGGTCGAAGGCTCGTAGCCAGAGTGTCGATTCAATTGAGGTTGAATTACTTCGGCGAAGGCTCATGCACTGAGTCCCAGTTCAACCGTAGTTGAACCTTGTTGATTTTTTGGGTCGAGGGCTCGTAGCCCGAGTGTCGAATTAACTGAGGTTGAATTACTTCGGCGAAGGCTCATGGCCTGAGTCCCAGTTCAACCGTAGTTGAACCTTGTTGATTTTTTTGGGTCGAGGGCTCGTAGCCCGAGTGTCGATTCAACTAAGGTTGAATTACTTTGGTCAAGGCTCATGGCCTTAGTCCCAATTCAACCGTAGTTGAACCTTGTTGATATTTTTTTGGGTAGAGGGTTCGTAGCCCGAGTGTCGATTCAACTCAGGCTGAAGTACTTCCGCGAAGGCTCATGGCATGAGTCCCAATTCAACCGTAGTTAAACCGTGGTGATTTTTTTTGTGTCGCGGGCTACTAGCCCGAGTGTCGATTCAACTGAGGTTGAATTACTTCACCGAAGGCTCATGGCCTGAGTCCCAGTTCACCGATAGTTAAACCTTGTTGATTTTATTTGGGTCGAGGGCTCGTAGCCCGAGTGTCGATTCAAGTGAGGTTGAATTACTTCGGCGTAGGCTCATGTCTTGAGTCACAATTCAACTGTTGGACCTTGTTGATTTTATTTGATCGAGTGCTCATAGCCTAAGTGTCGATTCAACTGAGGTTGAATTACTTCGACGAAGGCTCTTGGCCTGAGTCCTAGTTCAACCGTAGTTGAACCTTGTGGATTGTTTTGGGTCGAGGGCTCGTAGCCTGAGTGTCGATTCAACTGAGGTTGAATTATTTCGGCGAAGGCTCATGGCCTGAGTCCCAATTCAACCGTAGTTGAACCTTGTTGATTTTTTGGGTCAAGGGTTCGTAGCCCGAGTGTCGTTTCAACTGAGGTTGAATTACTTCAGCGAAGGCTCATGGCCTGAGTCCTAGTTCAACCATAGCTGAACCTTGTTGACTTTTTGGGTCGAGGACTCGTAGACCGAGTGTCGATTTAACTTAGGTTGAATTATTTCGGCGAAGGCTCATGGCCTGAGTCCCAGTTCACCGGTAGTTAAACCTTGTTGATTGTTTTGGCTCGAGGGCTCGTAGCCCGAGTGTCGATTCAACTGAGGTTAAATTACTTCGGCAAAGGCTCAGGGCCTGAGTCCCAGTTCAACCGTAGTTAGACCTTGTTGATTTTTTTGGTCGAGGGCTCCTAGCCCGAGTGTCGATTCAACTGAGGTTGAATTACTTCGCCGAAGGCTCATGGCCTGAGTCCTAGTTCACCGGTAGTTGAACCTTGTTTATTGTTTTGGGTCGAGGGCTCGTAGCGTCGATTCAACTGAGGTTGAATTATTTCGGCAAAGGCTCATTGCCTGAGTCCCAGTTCAACCCTAGTTGAACCTTGTTGATTTTTTTGGGTTGAGGGCTCGTAGAACGAGTGTCGATTCAACTGAGGTTGAATTACATCAGCGAAGGCTCTTGGCTTGAGTCCAGTTCAACCAAAGTTGAACCTTGTTGATATTTATTTGGGTCGAGGGCTCCTAGCCCGAGTGTCGATTCAACTGAGGTTGAATTACTTCACCGAAGGCTCATAGCTTGAGTCCTAGTTCACCGGTAGTTGAACCTTGTTGATTGTTTTGGATCGAGGGCTTGTAGCCCGAGTGTCGATTCAATTGACGTTGAATTATTTCAGCGAAGGCTCATGGCCTGAGTCCAGTTCAACCAAAGTTGAACATTATTGATATTTTTTTGGGTTGAGGGTTTGTAGCCCTAGTGTCGATTCAACTGAGGATGAATTACTTCGACGAAGGCTCATGGCATGAGTCCCAATTCAACCGTAGTTAAACCTTGGTGATTTTGTTTTGGGTCGAGGGCTCCTAGTCCGAGTGTTGATTCAATTGAGGTTGTATTACTTCACCGAAGGCTCATGGCCTGAGTCCCAGTTCACCGGTAGTTGAACCTTGTTGATTGTTTTGGGTCGAGGGCTCGTAGACCGAGAGTCGATTAAACTTAGGTTGAGTTATTTCGGCGAAGGCTCATGGCCTGAGTCCCAATTCACCCGTAGTTGAACCTTGTTTATTGTTTTGGGTCGAGGGCTCGTAGCCTGAGTGTCGATTCAACTGAGGTTGAATTATTTCGGCAAAGGCTCATTGCCTGAGTCCCAGTTCAACCAAAGTTGAACCTTGTTGATTTTTTTGGGTCGAGGGATCGTAACCCAAGTGTCGATTCAACTAAGGTTGAATTACTTCGGCGAAGGCTCATGGCCTGAGTCCCAGTTCAACCCTAGTTGAACCTTGTTGATTTTTTTGGGTTGAGGGCTCGTAGAAAAAGTGTCGATTCAACTGAGGTTGAATTACATCAGCGAAGGCTCTTGGCCTTAGTCCCAGTTCAACCGTAGTTGAACCTTGTTGATTTTTTTGGGTCGAGGGCTCGTAGATCGAGTGTCGATTCAACTAAGGTTGAATTTCTTCGGCGAAGGCTCATGTCCCGAGTCCCAGTTCAACCGTAGTTGAACCTTGTTGATTTTTTTTGGGTCGAGGGCTCGTAGCCAGAGTGTCAAATCAATTGAGGTTGAATTACTTCGGCGAAGGCTCATGGCCTGAGTCCCAGTTCAACCGTAGTTGAACCTTGTTGATTTTTTTTGGGTCGAGGGCTCGTAGCCCGAGTGTCGATTCAACTAAGGTTGAATTACTTTGGTCAAGGCTTATGGCCTTAGTCCCAATTCAACCGTAGTTGAACGTTGTTGATATTTGTTTGGGTAGAGGGCTCGTAGCCCGAGTGTCGATTCAACTAAGGTTGAATTACTTTGGTCAAGGCTTATGGCCTTAGTCCCAATTCAACCGTAGTTGAACCTTGTTGATATTTGTTTGGGTAGAGGGTTCGTAGCCCGAGTGTCGATTCAACTGAGGCCGAAGTACTCCCGCGAAGGCTCATGGCATGAGTCCCAATTCAACTGTAGTTAACTTGGTGATTTTTTTTGTGTCGCGGGCTACTAGCCCGAGTGTCGATTCAACTGAGGTTGAATTACTTCACCGAAGGCTCATGGACTGAGTCCCAGTTCACCGATAGTTAAACCTTGTTGATTTTATTTGGGTCGAGGGCTTGTAGCCCGAGTATCGATTCAAGTGAGGTTGAATAACTTCGGCGTAGGCTCATGTCTTGAGTCACAATTCAACTGTTGGACCTTGTTGTTTTTTTTTTTTGATCGAGTGCTCGTAGCTTAAGTGTCGATTCAACTGAGGTTGAATTACTTCGACGAAGGCTCTTGGCCTGAGTCCTAGTTCAACCGTAGTTGAACCTTGTTGATTTTTTTTCGTTCGAGGGATCGTAACCCAAGTGTCGATTCAACTAAGGTTGAATAACTTCGGCGAAGGCTCATGGCATGAGTCCCAGTTCAACCGTAGTTAAACCTTGGTGATTTGTTTTTTGAGTAGAGGGCTCCTAGCCCGAGTGTCGATTCAACTGGGGTTGAATTACTTCACCGAAGGCTCATGGCCTGAGTTCCAGCTCACCGGTAGTTGAACCTTGTTGATTGTTTTGGGTTGAGGGCTCGTAGCCCGAGTGTCGATTCAACTGAGGTTGAATTATTTCGACGAAGGCTCATGGCATGAGTCATAATTCAACCGTAGTTAAACGTTGGTGGTTGTTTTTTAGGTTAGGGGCTCCTATCCCGAGTGTCGATTCAACTGAGGTTGAATTACTTCGACGAAGGCTCTTGGCCTGAATCCCAGTTCAACCGTAGTTGAACCTTGTTGATTGTTTTTGGTTCGAGGTGTCGTAGCCCGAGTGTCGATTAAACTGAGGTTGAATTACTTCGGCGAAGGCTCATGGCATGAGTCCCAATTCAACCGTAGTTAAACCTTGGTGATTTTATTTTGGGTCGAGGGCTCCTAGCCCGAGTGTCGATTCAACTGAGGTTGAAATACTTCACCGAAGGCTCATAGCTTGAGTCCTAGTTCACCGGTAGTTGAACCTTGTTGATTGTTTTGGAATGAGGGCTTGTAGCCCGAGTGTCGATTCAACTGACGTTGAATTATTTCAGCGAAGGCTCATGGCCTGAGTCCAGTTCAACCAAAGTTGAACCTTGTTGATATTTTTTTGGGTCGAGGGTTCGTAGCCCGAGTGTCGATTCAACTGAGGTTGAATTACTTCGACGAAGGCTCATGACATGAGTCCCAATTCAACCATAGTTAAACCTTTGTGATTGTTTTTCGGGTCGAGGGCTCCTAGCCCGAGTGTTGATTCAATTGAGATTGTATTACTTCACCGAAGGCTCATGCCCTGAGTCCCAGTTCACCGGTAGTTGAACCTTATTGATTGTTTTAGGTCGAGGGCTCGTAGCCCGAGGGTCGATTAAACTTAGGTTGAGTTATTTCGGCGAAGGCTCATGGCCTGAGTCCCAATTCACCCATAGTTGAACCTTGTTGATTTTTTGGGTCGAGGGCACGTAGCCCGTGTGTCGATTCAACTGAGGTTGAATTACTTTGGGGAAGGCTCATGGCCTGAGTACTAATTCAATCGTAGTTGAACCTTGTTGATTTTTTTGGGTCAAGGGTTCGTAGCCCGAGTGACGTTTCAACTGAGGTTGAATTACTTCGGCGAAGGCTCAGGGCCTAAGTCCCAATTCAACCGTAGTTAGACCTTGTTGATTTTTTTGGTCGAGGGCTCCTAGCCCGAGTGTCGATTCAACTGAGGTTGAATTACTTCGCCGAAGGCTCATGGCCTGAGTCCTAGTTCACCGGTAGTTGAACCTTGTTTATTATTTTGGGTCGAGGGCTCGTAGCCCGAGTGTCGATTCAACTGAGATTGAATTATTTCGGCAAAGGCTCATTGCCTGAGTCCCAATTTAACCTTGTTGAACCTTGTTGATTTTTTTGTGGGTCGAGGGATCGTAACCCAAGTGTCGATTCAACTAAGGTTGAATTACTTCGGCGAAGGCTCATGGCCTGAGTCCCAGTTCAACCCTAGTTGAACCTTGTTGATTTTTTTGGGTTGAGGGCTCGTAGCACGAGTGTCGATTCAACTGAGGTTGAATTACATCGGGGAAGGCTCTTGGCCTTAGTCCCAGTTGAACCTTGTTTATTTTTTGGGGTCGAGATCTCGTAGCTCGAGTGTCGATTCAACTGAGGTTGAATTTCTTCGGCGAAGGCTCATGTCCCGATTCCCAATTCAACCGTAGTTGAACCTTGTTGACTTTTTTTGGGTCGAGGGCTCGTAGCCAGAGTGTCAATTCAACTGAGGTTGAATTACTTCGGCGAAGGCTCATGGTCTGAGTCCCAGTTCAACCGTAGTTGAACCTTGTTGATATTTTGGGTCGAGGGCTCGTAGCCCGAGTGTCGATTTCACTGAGGTTGAATTTCTTCGGCGAAGGCTCATGGCCTGAGTCCCAGTTCAACCGTAGTTCAACCTTATTGATTTTTTTTGGGTCGAGGGCTCGTAGCCCGAGTGTTGATTCAACTAAAGTTGAATTACTTTGGTCAAGGCTCATGGCCTTAGTCCCAATTCAACCGTAGTTGAACCTTGTTGATATTTGTTTGGGTAGAGGGTTCGTAGCCCGAGTGTCGATTCAACTGAGCTTGAAGTACTTCCGCGAAGGCTCATGGCATGAGTCCCAATTCAACCGTAGTTAAACCTTGGTGATTTGTTTTGTGTCGCGGGCTACTAGCCCGAGTGTCGATTCAACTGAGGTTGAATTACTTCACCGAAGGCTCATGGCCTGAGTCCCAGTTCACCGATAGTTGAACATTGTTGATTTTATTTGGGTCGAGGGCTCGTAGCCCGAGTGTCGATTCAAGTGAGGTTGAATTACTTCGGCGTAGGCTCATGTCTTGAGTGACAATTCAACCGTAGTTGAACCTTGTTGATTTTTTTTGATCGAGTGCTCGTAGCCTAAGTGTCAATTCAACTGAGGTTGAATTACTTCGACGAAGGCTCATGGCCTGAGTCCCAGTTCAACCGTAGTTGAACCTTGTTGATATTTTTATTGTCGAGGGCTCGTAGCACGAGTGTCGATTCAACCGAGGTTGAATTACTTCGACGAAGGGTCTTGCCTGAGTCCCAATTCAACCGTAGTTGAACCTTGTTGATTTTGTTTGGGCCGAGGGCTTTTAGCCCGAGTGTCGATTCAACTGAGGTTGAATTTCTTCGGCGAAGGCTCATGGCTTGAGTCCCAGTTTGACCGTAGTTGAACCTTGTTGATTTTTATTGGGTCGAGGGCTCGTAGCCCGAGGGTCGATTAAACTTAGGTTGAATTATTTCGGCGAAGGCTCATGGCCTGAGGCCCTATTCACCCGCAGTTGAACCTTGTTGATTTTTTGGGTCGAGGGCTCATAGCCTGTGTGTCGATTCAACTGAGGTTGAATTACTTCGGGGAAGGCTCATGGCCTGAGTCCTAATTCAATCGTAGTTGAACCTTGTTAATTTTTTTGGGTCAAGGGTTCGTAGCCCGAGTGTCATTTCAACTGAGGTTGAATTACTTCGGCGAAGGCTCAGGGCCTGAGTCCCAGTTCAACCGTAGTTAGACCTTGTTGATTTTTTTGGTCGAGGGCTCCTAGCCCGAGTGTCGATTCAACTGAGGTTGAATTACTTCGCCAAAGGCTCATGGCCTGAGTCCTAGTTCACCGGTAGTTGAACCTTGTTTATTTTTTTGGGTCGAGAGCTCGTAGCACGAGTGTCGATTCAAATAAGGTTGAATTACTTTTGTGATGGCTCATGGCCTTAGTCCCAGTTCAACCGTAATTGAACCTTGTTAATTTTTTATTGGTTCGAGGGTTCGTAGCCCGAGTGTCAATTCAACTGAGGTTGAATTACTTCGGCGAAGGCTCATGACCTGAGTCCCAATTCAACCGTAGTTTAACCTTGTTGATTTTTTTGGGTCAAGGGTTCGTAGCCCGAGTGTCATTTCAATAGAGGTTGAATTACTTCAGCGAAGGCTCATGGCCTGAGTCCCAGTTCAACCGTAGTTAGACTTTGTTGATTTTCTTGGTCGAAGGCTCCTAGCCGGAGTGTCGATTCAACTAAGGTTGAATTACTTCGCCGAAGGCTCATGGCTTGAGTCCCAGTTCACCGGTAGTTGAACCTTGTTGATTGATTTGGGTCGAAGGCTCGTAGCCCGAGTGTCGATTGAACTAAGGTTGAATTATTTCGGCGAAGGCTCATTGCATGAGTCCCAGTTCAACCGAAGTTGAACCTTGTTGGTATTTGTTTGGGTTGAGGGCTCGTAGCCTGAGTGTCGATTCAACTGATTTTGAATTACTTCGGCAACGGCTCATGGCATGAGTCCCAATTCACCCGTAGTTGAACCTTGTTGATTTTATTTGGGTCGAGGGCTCGTAGCTCGAGTGTCGATTCAACTGAGGTTGAATTACTTCGGCATAGGCTCATGTCTTGAGTCACAATTCAATCGTAGTTGAACCTTGTTGATTGTTTTTTGATCAAGGGCTCGTAGCCTAAGTGTCGATTCAACTGAGGTTGAATTACTTCGATGAAGGCTCTTGGCCTGAGTCCCAGTTCAACCGTAGTTGAACCTTTGTTGATATTTTTTTCATCGAGGGCTCGTAGCCCGAGTGTCGATTCAACTGAGGTTGAATTACTTCGGCGAAGGCTCACGGCCTGAGTCCCAGTTTAACCTAAGTTGAACCTTGTTTATTTTGTTTTTGGGTTGAGGGCTCGTAGCACAAGTATCGATTCAACTACGGTTGAATTACTTCGGCGAAGGCTCATGGCCTTAGTCCTAGTTCAACCGTAGTTGAACCTTGTTGATTTTTTTTGGGTCGAGGGCTCGTAGCTCGAGTGTCGATTCAACTGAGGTTGAATTTCTTCGGCGAAAGCTCATGTCCTGAGTCCCAGTTCAACCGTACTTGAACCTTGTTGATTTTTATTGGGTCGAGGGCTCGTAGCCCGAGTGTCGATTCAACTAAGGTTGAATTACTTTGGTGAAGGCTCATGGCCTTAGTCCCAGTTCAACCGTAGTTGAACCTTGTTGATTTTTTGGGTCGAGGGCTCGTAGCCCGACTGTCGATTTAACTGAGTTTGAATTACTTCGGCAAAGCTCAAGGCCTGAGTCCCATTTCAACCACAGTTGAACATTGTTGATATTTGTTTGGGTCGAGGGCTCGTAGCCCAAATATCGATTCAAATGAGGTTGAATTACTTCGGCGAAGGCTCATGGCCTGAGTCACAGTTCAACCTTTGTTGAACATTGTTGATTTTTTTTTTGGTTGGGGGCTTATATCCCGAGTGTCGATTCAACTGAGGTTGAATTACTTCACCGAAGGCTCATGGCCTGAGTCCCAGTTCAACCGTAGTTGAATCTTATTGATTTTTTTGGGTCGAGGGCTCGTAGCCCAAGGGTTGATTCAACTGAGGTTGAATTACTTTGGTGAAGGCTCATGGCCTAAGTCCTAGTTCAACACTAGTTGAACCTTGTTGATTTTTTTTGGGGTCGAGGGCTCCTAGTCCGAGTATCGATTCAACTGATGTTGAATTACTTCGGCGAAGGCTCATGGCCTGAGTCCCAGTTCAACCGTAGTTGAACCTTGTTGATTTTTTTGGGTCGAGAGATCGTTGCCGAGTGTCGATTCAACTAAGGTTTAATTATTTCGGCGAAGGCTCATGACCTGAGTCTCAGTTCAATCGTAGTAGAACCTTGTTGATTTTATTTGGGTCGAGGGCTCGTAGCCCGAGTGTCGATTCAACTAAGGTTGAATTACTTCGGCGAAGGCTCATGGCGTGAGTTCTAGTTCAACCGTAGTTGAACATTGTTGATATTTTTTTAGGTCGAGGGCTCGTAGCCCGAGTGTCGATTCAACTGAGTTTGAATTACTTCGGCAAAGGCCCATGGCATGAATCCTAGTTCAACCGTAGTTGAACCTTGTTGATTTTTTTTTGGGTCAAGGGCTCGTAGCCCGAGTGTTGATTCAACTGAGGTTGAATTACTTCGGCGAAGGCTCGTGGCCCGAGTCCCAGTTCAAGCGTAGTTGAATATTGTTGATTTGTTTGGTCGAGGGCTCGTAGCCAGAGTGTCGATTCAACTGAGGTTGAATTACTTCGGCGAAGGCTCATGGCCTGAGTCACAGTTCAACCGTAGTTGAACCTTGTTGATTTTTTTTGGGTCGAGGGCTCGTTGCCCGAGTGACGATTCAACTGCGGTTGAATTACTTGGGCGAAGGCTCATGGCATGAGTCCCAGTGCAATCGTAGTTGAACCTTGTTGATTTTTTTTGGGTCGAGGGCTCGTAGCCCGAGTGTCGATTAAACTGAGGTTGAATTACTTCGGCGAAGGCTCATGGCCTGAGTCACAGTTCAACCTTTGTTGAACCTTGTTAATTTTTTTGGTCGGGGGCTCATAGCCCGAGTGTCGATTCAACACAGGTTGAATTACTTTAGCGAAGGCTCATGGCCTGAGTCCCAGTTCAACCGTAGTTGAATATTGTTGATTTTTTTGGGTCGAGGGCTCGTAGCCCAAGTGTCAATACAACTGAGGTTGAATTACTTTGGCGATGGCTCATGGCCTGAGTCCTAGTTCAACCCTAGTTGAACCTTGTTGATTTTTTTGGGTCGACGGCTCGTAGCCCGAGTGTCGATTCAACTAAGATTGAATTACATCAGCGAAGGCTCATGGCCTGAGTCCCAGTTCAATCATAGATTTACATTATTGATTTTTTTTTGGTCGAGGGCACGTAGCCCGAGTGTCGATTCAACTGAGGTTGACTTACTTCGGCGAAGGCTCGTGGCCTGAGTTCCAGTTCAATCGTAGTTGAACCTTGTTGATATTTTTTGGTCGAGGGCTCGTAGCCTGAGTGTCGATTTAACTAAGGTTGAATTACTTCGGTGAAGGCTCATGGCCTGAGTCCCAGTTCAACCGTAGTTGAACTTTGTTGATTTTTTTTTGGGTCGAAGGCTCGTAGCCCGAGTGTTGATTCAAATAAGGTTGAATTACTTCGGTGAAGGCTCATGGCCTGAGTCACAGTTCAACCGTAGTTGAACATTGTTGATATTTTTTTTGGTCGGGGGCTCGTAGCCCGAGTGTCGATTCAACTGAGGTTGAATTACTTCAGCGAAGGCTCATGGCCTGAGTCCCAGTTCATTCGTAGTTGAATCTTATTGATTTTTTTTGGTCGAGGGCTCGTAGCCCAAGTGTAGATTCAACTGAGGTTGAATGACTTTGGCGAAGGCTCATGGCCTGAGTCCTAGTTCAACCCTAGTTGAACGAGGGCTCCTAGCCCGAGTGTTGATTCAACTGAGGTTGAATTAGTTCGGCGAAGGCTCATGGCGTGAGTCCCAGTTCAACCGTAGTTGAACCTTGTTGATTTTTTTTTGGGTCGAGGGTTCGTAGCCTGAGTGTCGATTCAACTATGGTTGAATTACTTCGGCGAAGGCTCATGTCCTGAGTCCCAGTTCAACCGTAGTTGAACATTGCTGATTTTGTTTGGTCGAGGGCTCGTAGCCCGAGTGTCGATTCAACTGAGGTTGACTTACTTCGGCAAAGGCTCGTGGCCTGAGTTGCAGTTCAATCGTAGTTGAACATTGTTGATTTTTTTTGGTTGAGGGCTCGTAGCCCAAGTGTCAATTAAACTGAGGTTGAATTACTTCGGCGAAGGCTCATGGCCTGAGTCCCAGTTCAACCGTAGTTGAACCTTGTTGATTTTTTTGGGTCGAGGGCTCGTTGCCGAGTGTCGATTCAACTAAGGTTTAGTTATTTCGGCGAAGGCTCATGACCTGAGTCACAGTTCAATCGTAGTAGAACCTTGTTGATTTTTTATTTTTGGCGCGAGGGCTCGTAGCCCGAGTGTCGATTCAACTAAGGTTGAATTGCTTCAGCGAAGGCTCATGCCCTGAGTCTCTGTTCAACCGTAGTTGAACCTTGTTGATATTTTTTTAGGTCGAGGGCTCGTAGCCCGAGTGTCGATTCAACTGAGTTTGAATTACTTCGGCGAAGGCTCATGGCATGAGTCCCAATTCAACCGTAGTTGAACCTTGTTGATTTTTCTTTGGGTCGAGGTCTTGTAGCCCAAGTGTCAATTCAACTGAGGTTGAATTACTTCGGCGAAGGCTCATGGCCTGAGTCACAATTCAACGGTAGTTGAACCTTGTTTATTTTTTTGGGTCGAGGGCTCGTAGCCCGAGTGTCGATTAAACAGAGGTTCAATTACTTTGGCGAAGGCTCATGGCCTTAGTCCCAGTTTAACCGTAGTTGAACCCTGTTGATATATTTTTGGGTCGAGGGTTCGTAGCCCGAGTGTCGATTCAACTTAAGTTGAATTACTTTGGCGAAGGCTCATGGCATAAGTACCAATTCAACCGTAGTTGAACCTTGTTGATTTTTTGTTGGGTTGAGGGATCGTAGCCTGAGTGTCGATTCAACTGAGGTTAAATTACTTCAGCGAAGGCTCATGAGCTGAGTCACAGTTCAACCGTTGTTGAACCTTGTTGATTTTTTTTGGTCGAGGGCTCGTAGCCCGAGTGTCGATTCAAGTGAGGTTGAATTACTTCAGCGAAGGCTCATGGCCTGAGTCCCAGTTCAACCGTAGTTGAATCTTGTTGATTTTTTTGGATCGAGGGCTCGTAGCCCAAGTGTCGATTCAACTGTGGTTGAATTACTTTGGCGAAGGCTCATGGCCTGAGTCCTAGTTCAACCCTAGTTGAACCATGTTGATTTTTTTTGGTTTTCGGTCGAGGGCTCGTAGCCGGGGTCTCAATTCAATTGAATTTGAATTTCTTCGGCGAAGGCTCATGGCCTGAGTCCCAGTTCAACCGTAGTTGTAACCTTGTTGATTTTGTTTTTTGGTCGAGGGCTTGTTGCACGAGTGTCGATTCAACTGAGGTTGAATTACTTCAGCAAAGGCTCGTAGACTGAGTCCCAGTTCAACCGTAGTTGATCCTTGTTGATTTGTTTGGGTCGAGGGCTCGTAGACCGAGTGTCGATTCAACTGATGTTGAATTACTTCAGCGAAGGCTCATGGCCTAAGTCCCAGTTCAACCGTAGTTGAATCTTATTGATTTTTTTGGGTCGAGGGCTCGTAGCCCAAGTGTCGATTCAACTGAGGTTGAATTACTTTGGCGAAGGCTCATGGCCTGAGTCCTAGTTCAACCCTAGTTGAACCTTGTTGATTTTTTTTGGGTCGAGGGCTCCTAGACCGAGTGTCGATTCAACTGAGGTTGAACTACTTCGGTGAAGGCTCATGGCTTGAGTCCCAGTTCAACCGTAGTTGAACCTTGTTGATTTTTTTTGGGTCAATGGCTCGAAGCTCGAGTGTCGATTCAACTGAGGTTGAATTACTTCGGCGAAGGCTCATGGCCTGAGTCCCAGTTCAACCGTAGTTGAACATTGTTAATTTTTTTTGGTCGAGGGCTCGTAGCCCGAGTGTTGATTCAACTGAGGTTGACTTACTTCGGTGAAGGCTCGTGGCCTGAGTTCCAGTTCAATCATAGTTGAACCTTGTTGATTTTTTTTGGGTCAAGGGCTTGTAGCCCGAGTGTTGATTCAACTTAGGTTGAATTCATTCGGCGAAGGCTCATGGCCTGAGTCCCAGTTCAACCGTAGTTGAACCTTGTTGATTTTTTGGGTCAAGAGCTCGTTGTCGAGTGTCGATTCAACTAAGGTTTAATTATTTCGGCGAAGGCTCATGGCATGAGTCTCAGTTCAATCGTAGTAGAACCTTGTTGATTTTTGTTTTGGGTTGAGGGCTCGTAGCCCGAGTGTCGATTCAACTAAGGTTAAATTACTTCGGCGAAGGTTCATGGCCTAAGTCCTAGTTCAACTGTAGTTGAACCTTGTTGATATTTGTTTAGGTCGAGGGCTCGTATCCCGAGTGTCGATTCAACTAAATTTGAATTATTTCGACGAAGGCGCATGGCATGAATCCCAATTCCACCGTAGTTGAACCTTGTTGATTTTTTTTTTTGGTTGAGGGATTGTAGCCCAAGTATCGATTGAAATGAGGTTGAATTACTTCGGTGAAGGCTCATGGCCTGAGTCACAATTCAACCGTAGTTGAACCTTGTTGATTTTTTTCTGTCGAGGGCTCGTAGCACGAGTGTCGATTCAACTGAGGTCGAATTACTTCGACGAAGGCTCATGGCTTGAGTCTCAGTTCAACCGTAGTTGAACCTTGTTGATTTTTTTTGGGTCGAGGGCTCGTAGACCAAGTGTCGATAGAACTGAGATTGAATAACTTCGCCGAAGGCTCATTGCCTGAGTCCCAGTTAAACCCTAGTTGAACCTTGTTGATGTTTTTTTGAGTCGAGGGCTCGTAGCTCGAGTGTCGATTCAACTGAGGTTGAATTACTTCGGCGAAGGCTCATGGCCTGAGTCCCAGTTCATTCGTAGTTGAATCATGTTGATTTTTTGGGTCGAGGGCTCGTAGCCCAAGTGTCGATTCAACTGAGGTTGAATTACTTTGGCAAAGGCTCATGGCCTGAGTCCTAGTTCAACCCTAGTTGAACCTTGTTGATTTTTTTTGGGTCGAGGGCTCGTAGATCGATTGTCGATTCAACTGAGGTTGAATTATTTCAGTGAAGGCTCATGGCCTGAGTCCCAATTTAACCGTACTTGAACCTTGTTGATTTTTTTTTTTTGGGTCGAGGGCTCGTAGCCGGAGTCGCAATTCAATTGAATTTGAATTTCTTCGGCGAAGGCTCATGGCCTGAGTCCCAGTTCAACAGTAGTTGAACCTTGTTGATTTTGGTTTTGGGTCGAGGGCTTGTTGCACGAGTGTCGATTCAACTAAGGTTGAATTACTTCGGCAAAGGCTCGTAGACTGAGTCCCAGTTCAACCGTAGTTGATCCTTGTTGATTTGTTTGGGTCGAGGGCTCATAGACCGAGTGTCGATTCAACTGATGTTGAATTACTTCAGCGAAGGCTCATGGCTTGAGTCCCAGTTCAACCGTAGTTGAATCTTGTTGATTTTTTTGGGTCGAGGGCTCGTAGCCCAAGTGTCGATTCAACTGAGGTTGAATTACTTTGGCGAAGGCTCATGGCCTGAGTCCTAGTTCAACCCTAGTTGAACCTTGTTGATTTTTTTTGGGTCGAGGGCTCCTAGACCGAGTGTCGATTCAACTGAGGTTGAACTACTTCGGCGAAGGCTCATGGCTTGAGTCCCAGTTCAACCGTAGTTGAACCTTGTTGATTTTTTTTGGGTCAATGGCTCGAAGCTCGAGTGTCGATTCAACTGAGGTTGAATTACTTCGGCGAAGGCTCATGGCCTGAGTCCCAGTTCAACCGTAGTTGAACATTGTTGATTTTTTTTAATCGAGGGCTCGTAGCCCGAGTGTCGATTCAACTGAGGTTGAATTACTTCGGCGAAGGCTCATGGCCTGAGTCCCAGTTCAACCGTAGTTGAACCTTGTTGATTTTTTGGGTCAAGAGCTCGTTGTCGAGTGTCGATTCAACTAAGGTTTAATTATTTCGGCGAAGGCTCATGTCCTGAGTCTCAGTTCAATCGTAGTAGAACCTTGTTGATTTTTTTTTTGGGTTGAGGGCTCGTAGCCCGAGTGTCGATTCAACTAAGGTTAAATTACTTCGGCGAAGGTTCATGGCCTGAGTCCTAGTTCAACCGTAGTTGAACCTTGTTGATATTTGTTTAGGTCGAGGGCTCGTATCCCGAGTGTCGATTCAACTAAATTTGAATTATTTCGGCGAAGGCTCATGGCATGAATCCCAATTCCACCGTAGTTGAACCTTGTTGATTTTTTTCTTGGTTGAGGGCTTGTAGCCCAAGTATCGATTGAACTGAGGTTGAATTACTTCGGTGAAGGCTCATGGCCTGAGTCACAATTGAACCGCAGTTGAACCTTGTTTATTTTTTTGGGTTGAGGGCTCGTAGCCCGAGTGTCGATTCAACTGAGGTTGAATTACTTCGGCGAAGGCTCATGGCCTGAGTCCCAGTTCAATCGTAGTAGAACCTTGTTGATTTTTTTTGGGTCGAGGGCTCGTAGCCCGAGTGTCAATTCATCTAAGGTAGAATTACTTCGGCGAAGGCTCATGGCCTGAGTCCCAGTTCAACCGTAGTTGAACCTTGTTGATTTTTTGGGTCAAGAGCTCGTTGTCGAGTGTCGATTCAACTAAGGTTTAATTATTTCGGCGAAGGCTCATGGCATGAGTCTCAGTTCAATCGTAGTAGAACCTTGTTGATTTTTGTTTTGGGTTGAGGGCTCGTAGCCCGAGGGTCGATTCAACTAAGGTTAAATTACTTCGGCGAAGGTTCATGGCCTAAGTCCTAGTTCAACTGTAGTTGAACCTTGTTGATATTTGTTTAGGTCGAGGGCTCGTATCCCGAGTGTCGATTCAACTAAATTTGAATTATTTCGACGAAGGCGCATGACATGAATCCCAATTCCACCGTAGTTGAACCTTGTTGATTTTTTTTTTGTTGAGGGATTGTAGCCCAAGTATCGATTGAAATGAGGTTGAATTACTTCGGTGAAGGCTCATGGCCTGAGTCACAATTCAACCGTAGTTGAACCTTGTTTATTTTTTTTGGTTGAGGGCTCGTAGCCCGAGTGTCGATTCAACTGAGGTTGAATTACTTCGGCGAAGGTTCATGGCCTGAGTCCCAGTTCAATCGTAGTAGAACCTTGTTGATTTTTTTTTTGGGTCGAGGGCTCGTAGCCCGAGTGTCGATTCAACTAAGGTTGAATTACTTCGGTGAAGGCTCATGGCCTGAGTCACAGTTGAACTGTAGTTGAACATTGTTAATGTTTTTTGGTCGGGGGTTCGTAGCCCGAGTGTCGATTCAACTGAGGTTGAATTACTTCAGGGAAGGCTCATGGCCTAAGTCCCACTTCATTCATAGTTGAATCATGTTGATTTTTTGGGTCGAGGGCTCGTAGCCCAAGTGTCGATTCAACTGAGGTTGAATTACTTTGGCAAAGGCTCATGGCCTGAGTCCTAGTTCAACCCTAGTTGAACCTTGTTGATTTTTTTTTGGGTCGAGGGCTCGTAGCTCGATTGTCGATTCAACTGAGGTTGAATTATTTCAGTGAAGGCTCATGGCCTGAGTCCCAATTTAACCGTACTTGAACCTTGTTGATTTTTTTTTTTTGGGTCGAGGGCTCGTAGCCGGAGTCGCAATTCAATTGAATTTGAATTTCTTCGGCGAAGGCTCATGGCCTGAGTCCCAGTTCAACAGTAGTTGAACCTTGTTGATTTTGGTTTTGGGTCGAGGGCTTGTTGCACGAGTGTCGATTCAACTAAGGTTGAATTACTTCGGCAAAGGCTCGTAGACTGAGTCCCAGTTCAACCTTAGTTGATCCTTGTTGATTTGTTTGGGTCGAGGGCTCATAGACCGAGTGTCGATTCAACTGATGTTGAATTACTTCAGCGAAGGCTCATGGCTGAGTCCCAGTTCAACCGTAGTTGAATCTTGTTGATTTTTTTGGGTCGAGGGCTCGTAGCCCAAGTGTCGATTCAACTGAGGTTGAATTACTTTGGCGGAGGCTCATGGCCTGAGTCCTAGTTCAACCCTAGTTGAACCTTGTTGATTTTTTTTGGGTCGAGGGCTCCTAGACCGAGTGTCGATTCAACTGAGGTTGAACTACTTCGGCGAAGGCTCATGGCTTGAGTCCCAGTTCAACCGTAGTTGAACCTTGTTGATTTTTTTTGGGTCAATGGCTCGAAGCTCGAGTGTCGATTCAACTGAGGTTGAATTACTTCGGCGAAGGCTCATGGCCTGAGTCCCAGTTCAACCGTAGTTGAATCTTGTTGATTTTTTTGGGTCGAGGGCTCGTAGCCCAAGTGTCGATTCAACTGAGGTTGAATTACTTTGGCGAAGGCTCATGGCCTGAGTCCTAGTTCAACCTAGTTGAACCTTGTTGATTTTTTTTGGGTCGAGGGCTCCTAGACCGAGTGTCGATTCAACTGAGGTTGAACTACTTCGGCGAAGGCTCATGGCTTGAGTCCCAGTTCAACCGTAGTTGAACCTTGTTGATTTTTTTTGGGTCAATGGCTCGAAGCTCGAGTGTCGATTCAACTGAGGTTGAATTACTTCGGCGAAGGCTCATGGCCTGAGTCCCAGTTCAACCGTAGTTGAACATTGTTGATTTTTTTTAATCGAGGGCTCGTAGCCCGAGTGTCGATTCAACTGAGGTTCAATTACTTCGGCGAAGGCTCATGGCCTGAGTCCCAGTTCAACCGTAGTTGAACCTTGTTGATTTTTTGGGTCAAGAGCTCGTTGTCGAGTGTCGATTCAACTAAGGTTTAATTATTTCGGCGAAGGCTCATGTCCTGAGTCTCAGTTCAATCGTAGTAGAACCTTGTTGATTTTTTTTTTGGGTTGAGGGCTCGTAGCCCGAGTGTCGATTCAACTAAGGTTAAATTACTTCGGCGAAGGTTCATGGCCTGAGTCCTAGTTCAACCGTAGTTGAACCTTGTTGATATTTGTTTAGGTCGAGGGCTCGTATCCCGAGTGTCGATTCAACTAAATTTGAATTATTTCGGCGAAGGCTCATGGCATGAATCCCAATTCCACCGTAGTTGAACCTTGTTGATTTTTTTCTTGGTTGAGGGCTTGTAGCCCAAGTATCGATTCAAGTGAGGTTGAATTACTTCGGTGAAGGCTCATGGCCCGAGTCATAGTTAAACCGTAGTTGAACCTTGTTGATTTTTTTTGGTCGAGGGCTCGTAGCCCGAGTTTTAATTCAACTGAGGTTGAATTACTTCAGCGAAGGCTCATGGCCTGAGTCCCAGTTCAATCGTAGTAGAACCTTGTTGATTTTTTTTGGGTCGAGGGCTCGTAGCCCGAGTGTCAATTCATCTAAGGTAGAATTACTTCGGCGAAGGCTCATGGCCTGAGTCCCAGTTCAACCGTAGTTGAACCTTGTTGATTTTTTGGGTCAAGAGCTCGTTGTCGAGTGTCGATTCAACTAAGGTTTAATTATTTCGGCGAAGGCTCATGGCATGAGTCTCAGTTCAATCGTAGTAGAACCTTGTTGATTTTTGTTTTGGGTTGAGGGCTCGTAGCCCGAGTGTCGATTCAACTAAGGTTAAATTACTTCGGCGAAGGTTCATGGCCTAAGTCCTAGTTCAACTGTAGTTGAACCTTGTTGATATTTGTTTAGGTCGAGGGCTCGTATCCCGAGTGTCGATTCAACTAAATTTGAATTATTTCGACGAAGGCGCATGGCATGAATCCCAATTCCACCGTAGTTGAACCTTGTTGATTTTTTTTTTGTTGAGGGATTGTAGCCCAAGTATCGATTGAAATGAGGTTGAATTACTTCGGTGAAGGCTCATGGCCTGAGTCACAATTCAACCGTAGTTGAACATTGTTGAATATTTTGAGTCGAGGGCTCGTAGCTCGAGTGTCGATTCAACCGAGGTTGAATTGATTCGACGAAGGTTCATGGCCTGAGTCCCAGTTCAATCGTAGTAGAACCTTGTTGATTTTTTTTTGGGTCGAGGGCTCGTAGCCCGAGTGTCGATTCAACTAAGGTTGAATTACTTCGGTGAAGGCTCATGGCCTGAGTCACAGTTCAACTGTAGTTGAACATTGTTAATGTTTTTTGGTCGGGGGCTCGTAGCCCGAGTGTCGATTCAACTGAGGTTAAATTACTTCAGCGAAGGCTCATGGCCTGAGTCCCAGTTCATTCATAGTTGAATCATGTTGATTTTTTGAGTCGAGGGCTCGTAGCCCAAGTGTCGATTCAACTGAGGTTGAATTACTTTGGCAAAGGCTCATGGACTGAGTCCTAGTTCAACCCTAGTTGAACCTTGTTGATTTTTTTTTGGGTCGAGGGCTCGTAGCTCGATTGTCGATTCAACTGAGGTTGAATTATTTCAGTGAAGGCTCATGGCCTGAGTCCCAATTTAACCGTACTTGAACCTTGTTGATTTTTTTTTTTTGGGTCGAGGGCTCGTAGCCGGAGTCGCAATTCAATTGAATTTGAATTTCTTCAGCGAAGGCTCATGGCCTGAGTCCCAGTTCAACAGTAGTTGAACCTTGTTGATTTTGGTTTTGGGTCGAGGGCTTGTTGCACGAGTGTCGATTCAACTAAGGTTGAATTACTTCGGCAAAGGCTCGTAGACTGAGTCCCAGTTCAACCGTAGTTGATCCTTGTTGATTTGTTTGGGTCGAGGGCTCATAGACCGAGTGTCGATTCAACTGATGTTGAATTACTTCAGCGAAGGCTCATGGCTTGAGTCCCAGTTCAACCGTAGTTGAATCTTGTTGATTTTTTTGGGTCGAGGGCTCGTAGCCCAAGTGTCGATTCAACTGAGGTTGAATTACTTTGGCGAAGGCTCATGGCCTGAGTCCTAGTTCAACCCTAGTTGAACCTTGTTGATTTTTTTTGGGTCGAGGGCTCCTAGACCGAGTGTCGATTCAACTGAGGTTGAACTACTTCGGCGAAGGCTCATGGCTTGAGTCCCAGTTCAACCGTAGTTGAACCTTGTTGATTTTTTTTGGGTCAATGGCTCGAAGCTCGAGTGTCGATTCAACTGAGGTTGAATTACTTCGGCGAAGGCTCATGGCCTGAGTCCCAGTTCAACCGTAGTTGAACATTGTTGATTTTTTTTAATCGAGGGCTCGTAGCCCGAGTGTCGATTCAACTGAGGTTCAATTACTTCGGCGAAGGCTCATGGCCTGAGTCCCAGTTCAACCGTAGTTGAACCTTGTTGATTTTTTGGGTCACGAGCTTGTTGTCGAGTGTCGATTCAACTAAGGTTTAATTATTTCGGCGAAGGCTCATGGCCTGAGTCTCAGTTCAATCGTAGTAGAACCTTGTTGATTTTTTTTTTGGGTTGAGGGCTCGTAGCCCGAGTGTCGATTCAACTAAGGTTAAATTACTTCGGCGAATGTTCATGGCCTGAGTCCTAGTTCAACCGTAGTTGAACCTTGTTGATATTTGTTTAGGTCGAGGGCTCGTATCCCGAGTGTCGATTCAACTAAATTTGAATTATTTCGGCGAAGGCTCATGGGATGAATCCCAATTCCATCGTAGTTGAACCTTGTTGATTTTTTTCTTGGTTGACGGCTTGTAGCCCAAGTATCGATTGAACTGAGGTTGAATTACTTCGGGGAAGGCTCATGGCCTGAGTCACAATTGAACCGTAGTTGAACCTTGTTTATTTTTTTGGGTTGAGGGCTCGTAGCCCGAGTGTCGATTCAACTGAGGTTGAATTACTTCGGCGAAGGTTCATGGCCTGAGTCCTAGTTCAATCGTAGTAGAACCTTGTTGATTTTTTTTGGGTCGAGGGCTCGTAGCCCGAGTGTCAATTCATCTAAGGTAGAATTACTTCGGCGAAGGCTCATGGCCTGAGTCACAGTTCAACTATAGTTGAACATTGTTGATTTTTTTTTGGTCGGGGCTCGTAACCCGAGGGTCGATTCAACTAAGGTTGAATTACTTCAGCGAAGGCTCATGGCCTGAGTCCCAATTCATTCATAGTTGAATCATGTTGATTTTTTTGGGTCGAGGGCTCGTAGCCCAAGTGTCGATTCAACTGAGGTTGAATTACTTTGGCGAAGGCTCATGGACTGAGTCCTAGTTCAACCCTAGTTGAACCTTGTTGATATTTTTTTGTTCGAGGGCTCCTAGCCCAGGTCTCGATTCAACTGAGGTTGACTTACTTCGATGAAGGCTCGTGGCCTGAGTTCCAGTTCAACCGTAGTTGAACCTTGTTGATTTTTTTTGGTCGAGGGCTCGTAGCCCGAGTGTTGATTCAACTGAGGTTGAATTACATCGGCGAAGGCTCATGGCCTGAGTCCCAGTTCAACTGTAGTTGAACCTTGTTGATTTTTTTGGGTCGAGGACTCGTTGCCAAGTGTCGATTCAATTAAGGTTTAATTATTTCGGCGAAGGCTCATGACCTGATTCCTAGTTCAATCGCAGTAGAACCTTGTTGATTTTTTTTGGGTCGAGGTCTCGTAGCCCGAGTGTCGATTCAACTAAGGTTGAATTACTTCGGCGAAGGCTCATGCCCTGAGTCCCAGTTCAACCATAGTTGAACCTTGTTGATATTTATTTAGGTCGAGGGCTCGTAGCCCGAGTGTCGATTCAACTGATTTTGAATTACTTCGGCGAAGGCTCATGGCATGAGTCCCAATTCAACCGTAGTTGAACCTTGTTGATTTTTTTTTGGCTCGAGGAATTGTAGCCCAAGTGTCGATTCAACAGAGGTTGAATTACTTCGGCGAAGGCTCATGGCCTGAGTCACAATTCAACCGTAATTGAACCTTGTTTATTTTTTTGGGTTGAGGGCTCGTAGCCCGAGTGTCGATTCAACTAAGGTTGAATTACTTCGGCGAAGGTTCATGGCCTGAGTCCCAGTTCAATCGTAGTAGAACCTTGTTTATTTTTTTTTTGGGTCGAGGGCTCGTAGCCCAAGTGTCGATTCAACTAAGGTTGAATTACTTCGGTGAAGGCTCATGGCCTAAGTCACAGTTCAACTATAGTTGAACATTGGTGATATTTTGAGTCGAGGGCTCGTAGCTCGAGTGTCGATTCAACCGAGGTTGAATTGATTCGACGAAGGTTCATGGCCTGAGTCCCAGTTCAACTGGCGTTGAACATTGTTGAATATTTTGAGTCGAGGGCTCGATTCAACTGAGGTTGAATTACTTTGGCGAAGGCTCATGGACTGAGTCCTAGTTCAACCATAAATGAACCTTGTTGATTATTTTTGGTTCGAGGGCTCCTAGCCCGAGTGTCGATTCAACTGAGGTTGACTTACTTCGATGAAGGCTCGTGGCCTGAGTTCCAGTTCAATCGTAGTTGAACCTTGTTGATATTTTTATGTCGAGGGCTCCTAGCCCGAGTTTCGATTCAACTGAGGTTGAATTACATCGGCGAAGGCTCAAGGCCTGAGTCCCAGTTCAACCGTAGTTGAACCTTGTTGATTTTTTTGGGTCGAGGGCTCGTTGCCGAGTGTCGATTCAACTAAGGTTTAATTATTTCGGAGAAGGCTCATGACCTGAGTCCCAGTTCAATCATAGTAGAACCTTGTTGATTTTTTTTGGTTCGAGGGCTCCTAGCCCGAGTGTCGATTCAACTGAGGTTGACTTACTTCGATGAAGGCTCATGACCTGAGTCCCAGTTCAACTAGCATTGAACATTGTTGAATATTTTGAGTCGAGGGCTCGTAGCTCGAGTGTCGATTCAACCGAGGTTGAATTGATTCGACGAAGGTTCATGGCCTGAGTCCCAGTTCAACTGGCGTTGAACATTGTTGATTTATTTGGGTCAAGGGCTCGTTGCCGAGTGTCGATTCAACTAAGGTTTAATTATTTCGGCGAAGGCTCATGACCTGAGTCCCAGTTCAATCGTAGTAGAACCTTGTTGATTTTTTATTGGGTCGAGGTCTCGTAGCCCGAGTGTCGATTCAACTAAGGTTGAATTACTTCGGCGAAGGCTCATGCCCTGAGTCCCAGTTCAACCGTAGTTGAACCTTGTTGATATTTTTTTAGGTCGAGGGCTCGTAGCCCGAGTGTAGATTCAACTGAGTTTGAATTACTTCGGCGAAGGCTCATGGCATGAGTCCCAATTCAACCGTAGTTGAACCTTGTTGATTTTTTTTGGGTCGAAGGACTTGTAGCCCAAGTGTCGATTCAACTGAGGTTGAATTACTTCGGCGAAGGCTCATGGCCTGAGTCCCAGTTCAACCGTAGTAGAACATTGTTGATTTTTTTTAATCGAGGGCTCGTAGCCCGAGTGTCGATTCAACTGAGGTTCAATTACTTCGGCGAAGGCTCATGGCCTGAGTCCCAGTTCAACCGTAGTTGAACCTTGTTGATTTTTTGGGTCACGAGCTTGTTGTCGAGTGTCGATTCAACTAAGGTTTAATTATTTCGGCGAAGGCTCATGGCCTGAGTCTCAGTTCAATCGTAGTAGAACCTTGTTGATTTTTTTTTTGGGTTGAGGGCTCGTAGCCCGAGTGTCGATTCAACTAAGGTTAAATTACTTCGACGAAGGTTCATGGCCTGAGTCCTAGTTCAACCGTAGTTGAACCTTGTTGATATTTGTTTAGGTCGAGGGCTCGTATCCCGAGTGTCGATTCAACTAAATTTGAATTATTTCGGCGAAGGCTCATGGCATGAATCCCAATTCCATCGTAGTTGAACCTTGTTGATTTTTTTCTTGGTTGACGGCTTGTAGCCCAAGTATCGATTGAACTGAGGTTGAATTACTTCGGGGAAGGCTCATGGCCTGAGTCACAATTGAACCGTAGTTGAACCTTGTTTATTTTTTTGGGTTGAGGGCTCGTAGCCCGAGTGTCGATTCAACTGAGGTTGAATTACTTCGGCGAAGGTTCATGGCCTGAGTCCTAGTTCAATCGTAGTAGAACCTTGTTGATTTTTTTTGGGTCGAGGGCTCGTAGCCCGAGTGTCAATTCATCTAAGGTAGAATTACTTCGGCGAAGGCTCATGGCCTGAGTCACAGTTCAACTATAGTTGAACATTGTTGATTTTTTTTTGGTCGGGGCTCGTAACCCGAGGGTCGATTCAACTGAGGTTGAATTACTTCAGCGAAGGCTCATGGCCTGAGTCCCAATTCATTCATAGTTGAATCATGTTGATTTTTTTGGGTCGAGGGCTCGTAGCCCAAGTGTCGATTCAACTGAGGTTGAATTACTTTGGCGAAGGCTCATGGACTGAGTCCTAGTTCAACCCTAGTTGAACCTTGTTGATATTTTTTTGTTCGAGGGCTCCTAGCCCAGGTCTCGATTCAACTGAGGTTGACTTACTTCGATGAAGGCTCGTGGCCTGAGTTCCAGTTCAACCGTAGTTGAACCTTGTTGATTTTTTTTGGTCGAGGGCTCGTAGCCCGAGTGTTGATTCAACTGAGGTTGAATTACATCGGCGAAGGCTCATGGCCTGAGTCCCAGTTCAACTGTAGTTGAACCTTGTTGATTTTTTTGGGTCGAGGACTCGTTGCCAAGTGTCGATTCAATTAAGGTTTAATTATTTCGGCGAAGGCTCATGACCTGATTCCTAGTTCAATCGCAGTAGAACCTTGTTGATTTTTTTTGGGTCGAGGTCTCGTAGCCCGAGTGTCGATTCAACTAAGGTTGAATTACTTCGGCGAAGGCTCATGCCATGAGTCCCAGTTCAACCATAGTTGAACCTTGTTGATATTTTTTTAGGTCGAGGGCTCGTAGCCCGAGTGTCGATTCAACTGATTTTGAATTACTTCGGCGAAGGCTCATGGCATGAGTCCCAATTCAACCGTAGTTGAACCTTGTTGATTTTTTTGGGTCGAGGGCTCGTAGCCCGAGTGTCGATTCAACTGAGGTTGAATTACTTCGGCGAAGGCTCATGGCCTGAGTCACAATTCAACCGTAGTTGAACCTTGTTTATTTTTTTGGGTTGAGGGCTCGTAGCCCGAGTGTCGATTCAACTAAGGTTGAATTACTTCGGCGAAGGTTCATGGCCTGAGTCCCAGTTCAATCGTAGTAGAACCTTGTTTATTTTTTTTTTGGGTCGAGGGCTCGTAGCCTAAGTGTCGATTCAACAAAGGTTGAATTACTTCGGTGAAGGCTCATGGCCTAAGTCACAGTTCAACTATAGTTGAACATTGGTGATTTTTTTTGGTCGGGGGCTCGTAGCCCGAGTGTCGATTCAACTGAGGTTGAATTACTTCAGCGAAGGCTCATGGTCTGAGTCCCAGTTCATTCG
Source organism: Nicotiana noctiflora (assembly GCA_032618575.1). Lineage (NCBI taxonomy): Eukaryota > Viridiplantae > Streptophyta > Magnoliopsida > Solanales > Solanaceae > Nicotiana > Nicotiana noctiflora. The sequence continues at coordinate 353,851 of JASVEL010002192.1, forward strand.
TAGTTGAATCTTGTTGATTTTTTGCCCAAGTGTCGATTCAACTGAGGTTGAATTACTTTGGCGAAGGCTCATGGACTGAGTCCTAGTTCAACTATAAATGAACCTTGTTGATTATTTTTTGTTCGAGGGCTCCTAGCCCGAGTGTCGATTCAACTGAGGTTGACTTACTTCGATGAAGGCTCGTGGCCTGAGTTCCAGTTCAACCGTAGTTGAACCTTGTTGATATTTTTATGTCGATGGCTCCTAGCCCGAGTTTCGATTCAACTGAGGTTGAATTACATCGGCGAAGGCTCAAGGCCTGAGTCCCAGTTCAACCGTAGTTGAACCTTGTTGATTTTTTTGGGTCGAGGGCTCGTTGCCGAGTGTCGATTCAACTAAGGTTTAATTATTTCGGAGAAGGCTCATGACCTGAGTCCCAGTTCAATCATAGTAGAACCTTGTTGATTTTTTTTGGTTCGAGGGCTCCTAGCCCGAGTGTCGATTCAACTGAGGTTGACTTACTTCGATGAAGGCTCGTGGCCTGAGTTCCAGTTCAACCGTAGTTGAACCTTGTTGATTTTTTTTGGTCGAGGGCTCGTAGCCCGAGTGTCGATTCAACTGAGGTTGAATTACATCGGTGAAGGCTCATGGCCTGAGTCCCAGTTCAACCGTAGTTGAACCTTGTTGATTTATTTGGGTCAAGGGCTCGTTGCCGAGTGTCGATTCAACTAAGGTTTAATTATTTCGGCGAAGGCTCATGACCTGAGTCCCAGTTCAATCGTAGTAGAACCTTGTTGATTTTTTATTGGGTCGAGGTCTCGTAGCCCGAGTGTCGATTCAACTAAGGTTGAATTACTTCGGCGAAGGCTCATGCCCTGAGTCCCAGTTCAACCGTAGTTGAACCTTGTTGATATTTTTTTAGGTCGAGGGCTCGTAGCCCGAGTGTAGATTCAACTGAGTTTGAATTACTTCGGCGAAGGCTCATGGCATGAGTCCCAATTCAACCGTAGTTGAACCTTGTTGATTTTTTTTGGGTCGAGGACTTGTAGCCCAAGTGTCGATTCAACTGAGGTTGAATTACTTCGGTGAAGGCTCATGGCCTGAGTCACAATTCAACCGTAGTTGAACCTTGTTTATTTTTTTGGGTTGAGGGCTCGTAGCCCGAGTGTCGATTCAACTGAGGTTGAATTACTTCGGCGAAGGTTCATGGCCTGAGTCCCAGTTCAATCGTAGTAGAACCTTGTTGATTTTTTTTTTGGGTCGAGGGCTCGTAGCCCAAGTGTCAATTCAACTATGGTTGAATTACTTCGGCGAAGGCTCATGGCCTGAGTCACAGTTCAACTGTAGTTGAACTTTGTTGATTTTTTTTGGGTTGAGGGCTTGTAGTCCAAGTATCGATTGAACTGAGGTTGAATTACTTCGGTGAAGGCTCATGACCTGAGTTACAATTCAACCGTAGTTGAACCTTGTTTATTTTTTTGGGTTGAGGGGTCGTAGCCCGAGTGTCGATTCAACTGAGGTTGAATTACTTCGGTGAAGGCTCACGGCCTGAGTCCCAGTTCAACCATAGTTGAACATTGTTGATTTTTTTTCTGGTCGAGGGCTCGTAGCCCGAGTGTCGATTCAACTGAGGTTGACTTACTTCGGTGAAGGCTCATGGCCTGAGTTCCAGTTCAACCGTAGTTGAACCTTGTTCATTTTTTTTTTGGTCAAGGGCTCGTAGCCCGAGTGTCGATTCAACTGAGGTTGAATTACATCTGCGAAGGCTCATGGCCTGACTCCCAGTTCAACCGTAGTTGAACCTTGTTGATTTTTTTGGGTCAAGGGCTCGTTGCCGAGTGTCGATTCAACTAAGGTTTAATTATTTCGGCGAAGGCTCATGACCTGAGTCCCAGTTCAATCGTAGTAGAACCTTGTTGATTTTTTTTTGGATCGAGGGCTCGTAGCCCGAGTGTCGATTCAACTAAGGTTGAACTACTTCGGCGAAGGCTCATGGCTTGAGTCCCAGTTCAACCGTAGTTAAACCTTGTTGATTTTTTTTTGATCGAGGGCTCGTAGCTTGAGTGTCGATTCAACTAATATTGAATTACTTCGGCGAAGGCTCATGGAATGAGTCCCAATTCAACCGTAGTTGAACCTTGTTGATTTTTTTTGGGTCGAGGACTTGTAGCCCAAGTGTCGATTCAACTGAGGTTGAATTACTTTGGCGAAGGCTCATGGCCTGAGTCACAATTCAACTGTTGTTGAACCTTGTATACTTTTTTGGGTCGAGGGCTCGTAGCCGGAGAGTCGATTCAACTGAGCTTCAATTACTTTGGCGAAGGCTCATCGCCTTAGTCCTAGTTCAACCGTAGTTGAACCTTGTTGATATTTTTTTGGGTAGAGGGTTCGTAGCCCGAGTGTCGATTCAACTGAGATTAAATTACATTGGCGAAGGCTTATGGCATAAGTCCCAATTCAACAGTAGTTGAACCTTGTTGATTTTTTGTTGGGTTAAGGGCTCGTAGCCCGAGTGTTGATTCAACTGAGGTTGAATTACTTCGGTGAAGGCTCATGGCCTGAGTCACAGTTCAACCGTTATTGAACCTTGTTGATTTTGTTTGGTCGAGGGCTCGTAGCCCGAGTGTCGATTCAACTGAGGTTGAATTACTTCAGCGAAGCCTCGTGGCCTGAGTCCCAGTTCAACTGTAGTTGAATCTTGTTGATTTTTTTTGGGTCGAGGGCTCGTAGCCCAAGTGTCGATTCAACTGAGGTTGAATTACTTTGGCGAAGGCTCATGGCTTGAGTCCTAGTTCAACCCTAGTTGAACCATGTTGATTTTTTTTTGGGTCGAGGGCTCCTAGCCCGAGTATCGATTCAACTGAGGTTGAATTACTTCGGTGAAGGCTCATGGCCTGAGTCCTAGTTCAACCGTAGTTGAACCTTGTTGATATTTTTTTAGGTCGAGGACTCGTAGCCCGAGTGTCGATTCAACTGAGGTTGAATTAATTTGGCGAAGGCTCATAGCCTGAGTCCTAGTTCAACCCTAGTTGAACCTTTTTGATTTTTTTTTTGGGTCGAGGGCTCCTAGACCGAGTGTCGATTCAACTGAGGTTGAACTACTTCAGCGAAGGCTCATAGCTTGAGTTCCAGTTCAATCGTAGTTAAACCTTGTTGATTTTTTTTGGATCGAGGGCTCGTAGCTTGAGTGTCGATTCAACTGAGGTTGAATTACTTCGGCGAAGGCTCATGGCCTAAGTCCCAGTTCAACCGTAGTTGAACCTTGTTGATTTTTTTAGGTCGAGGGCTCGTTGCCGAGTGTCGATTCAACTAAGGTTTAATTATTTCGGCGAAGGCTCATGCCCTGAGTCCCAGTTCAATCGTAGTAGAACCTTGTTGATTTTATTTTTGGTCGAGGGCTCGTAGCCCGAGTGTCGGTTCAACTGGGTTTGAATTACTTCGGTGAAAGCTCATGGCATGAGTCCCAATTCAACCGTAGTTGAACCTTGTTGATTGTATTTTGGGTCGAGGACTTGGCCCAAGTGTCGATTCAACTGAGGTTGAATTACTTCGGCGAAGCCTCATGGCCCGAGTCACAATTCAACCGTAGTTGAACCTTGTATACTCTTTTGGGTCGAGGGCTCGTAGCCCGAGTGTCGATTCAACTAAGCTTTAATTACTTTGGCGAAGGCTCATGGCCTTAGTCCCAGTTCAATCGTAGTTGAACCTTGTTGATATGTTTTTGGGTCGAGGGTTCGTAGCCTGAGTGTCGATTCAACTGAGATTAAATTACTTTGGCGAAGGCTCATGGCGTAAGTCCCAATTCAACCGTAGTTGAACATTGTTGATTTTTTGTTGGGTTGAGGGCTTGTAGACCGAGTGTCGATTCAACTGAGGTTGAATTACTTCAGTGAAGGCTCATGGCCTGAGTCACAGTTCAACTAGCATTGAACATTGTTGAATATTTTGAGTCGAGGGCTCGTAGCTCGAGTGTCGATTCAACCGAGGTTGAATTGATTCGACGAAGGTTCATGGCCTGAGTCCCAGTTCAACTGGCGTTGAACATTGTTGAATATTTTGAGTCGAGGGCTCGTAGCCCAAGTGTCGATTCAACTGAGGTTGAATTACTTTGGCGAAGGCTCATGGCCTGAGTCCTAGTTCAACCCTAGTTGAACCTTGTTGATTTTTTTTTGGGTCGAGGGCTCGTAGCTCGATTGTCGATTCAACTAAGGTTGAATTACTTCAGTGAAGGCTCATGGCCTGAGTCCCAGTTAAACCGTAGTTGAACCTTGTTGATATTTTTTTAGGTCGAGGACTCGTAGCCCAAGTGTCGATTCAACTGAGGTTGAATTACTTTGGCGAAGACTCATGGCCTGAGTCCTAGTTCAACCCTAGTTGAACCTTTTTGATTTTTTTTTTTGGTCGAGGGCTCCTAGACCGAATGTCTATTCAACTGAGGTTGAACTACTTCGACGAAGGCTCATGGCTTGAGTCCCAGTTCAACCGTAGTTGAACCTTGTTAATTTTTTTTTTTTGGATCGAGGGCTCGTAGCTTGAGTGTCGATTCAACTGAGGTTGAATTACTTCGGCGAAGGCTCATGGCCTGAGTCCTAGTTCAACCGTAATTGAACATTAGGTCGAGGGCTCGTAGCCCGAGTGTTAATTCAACTGAGGTTGACTTACTTCGGCGAAGGCTCGTGGCCTGAGTTCCAGTTCAATCATAGTTGAACCTTGTTGATTTTTTTTGGTCAAGGGCTCGTAGCCCGAGTGTCGATTCAACTGAGGTTGAATTACTTCAGCGAAGGCTCATGGCCTGAGTCCCAGTTCAGCCGTAGTTGAACCTTGTTGATTTTTTGGGTCGAGGGCTCATTGCCGAGTGTCGATTCAACTTAGGTTTAATTATTTCGGCGAAGGTTCATGGCATGAGTCCCAAATCAATCGTCGTAGAACCTTGTTGATTTTTTTTTGGGTCGAGGGCTCGTTGCCCGAGTCTCGATTCAACTAAGGTTGAATTACTTCGGCGAAGGCTCATGGCCTTAGTCCCAGTTCAACCGTAGTTGAACCTTGTTGATATTTTTTTAGGTCGAGGGCTCATAGCCCGAGTGTCGATTCAACTAAGTTTGAATTACTTCGGCGAAGGCTCATGGCATAAATCCCAATTCCACCGTAGTTGAACTTTGTTGATTTTTTTTGGGTTGAGGGCTTGTAGTCCAAGTATCGATTGAACTGAGGTTGAATTACTTCGGTGAAGGCTCATGACCTGAGTTACAATTCAACCGTAGTTGAACCTTGTTTATTTTTTTGGGTTGAGGGGTCGTAGCCCGAGTGTCGATTCAACTGAGGTTGAATTACTTCGGCGAAGGCTCACGGCCTGAGTCCCAGTTCAACCATAGTTGAACATTGTTGATTTTTTTTCTGGTCGAGGGCTCGTAGCCCGAGTGTCGATTCAACTGAGGTTGACTTACTTCGGTGAAGGCTCATGGCCTGAGTTCCAGTTCAACCGTAGTTGAACCTTGTTGATTTGTTTTTGGTCAAGGGCTCGTAGCCCGAGTGTCGATTCAAGTGAGGTTGAATTACATCTGCGAAGGCTCATGGCCTGACTCCCTGTTCAACCGTAGTTGAACCTTGTTGATTTTTTTGGGTCAAGGGCTCGTTGCCGAGTGTCGATTCAACTAAGGTTTAATTATTTCGGCGAAGGCTCATGACCTGAGTCCCAGTTCAATCGTAGTAGAACCTTGTTGATTTTTTTTTTGGATCGAGGGCTCGTAGCCCGAGTGTCGATTCAACTAAGGTTGAACTACTTCGGCGAAGGCTCATGGCTTGAGTCCCAGTTCAACCGTAGTTAAACCTTGTTGATTTTTTTTTGATCGAGGGCTCGTAGCTTGAGTGTCGATTCAACTAATATTGAATTACTTCGGCGAAGGCTCATGTCCTGAGTCCCAGTTCAACCGTAATTGAACATTGTTGATTTTTTTTGGTCGAGGGCTCGTAGCCCGAGTGTCGATTCAACTAAGGTTGACTTACTTCGGCGAAGTCTCGTGGCCTGAGTTCCAGTTCAATCATAGTTGAACCTTCTTAATGTTTTTTTTGGTCAAGGGCCCGTAGCCCGAGTGTCGATTCAACTGAGGTTGAATTACTTCAGCGAAGGCTCATGGCCTGAGTCCCAGTTCAGCCATAGTTGAACCTTGTTGATTTTTTGGGTCGAGGGCTCGTTGCCGAGTGTCGATTCAACTAAGGTTTAATTATTTCGGCGAAGGTTCATGGCCTGAGTCCCAGTTCAATCATAGTAGAACCTTGTTGATTTTGTTTTTGGGTCGAAGGCTCGTAGCCCGAGTCTCGATTCAACTAAGGTTAAATTACTTCGGCGAAGTCTCATGGCCTCAGTCCCAATTCAACCGTAGTTGAACCTTGTTGATATTTTTTTAGGTCGAGGGCTCGTAGCCCAAGTGTCGATTCAACTAAGTTTGAATTACTTCGGCGAAGGCTCATGGCATAAATCCCAATTCCACCGTAGTTGAACCTTTTTGATTTTTTTTGGGTTGAGGGCTTGTAGTCCAAGTATCGATTGAACTGAGGTTGAATTACTTCGGTGAAGGCTCATGACCTGAATCACAATTAAACCGTAGTTGAACCTTTTTTATTTTTTTGGGTCGAGGGCTCGTAGCCCGAGTGTCGATTCAACTAAGGTTGAATTACTTCGACGAAGGCTCACGGCCTGAGTCCCAGTTCTACCGTAGTTGAACATTGTTGATTTTTTTCTGGTCGAGGGCTCGTAGCCCGAGTGTCGATTCAACTGAGGTTGACTTACTTCGGTGAAGGCTCGTGGCCTGAGTTCCAGTTCAACCGTAGTTGAACCTTGTTGATTTTTTTTTGGTCAAGGGCTCGTAGCCCGAGTGTCGATTCAACTGAGGGTTTACATCGGCGAAGGCTCATGGCCTGAGTCCCAGTTCAACCGTAGTTGAACCTTGTTGATTTTTTTGGGTTAAGGGCTCGTTGCCGAGTGTTGATTCAACTAAGGTTTAATTATTTCGGCGAAAGCTCATGACCTGAGTCCCAGTTCAATCGTAGTAGAACCTTGTTGATTTTTTTTTTGGGTCGATGGCTCGTAGCCCGAGTGTCAATTCAATTGAGGTTGAACTACTTCGGCGAAGGCTCATGGCTTGAGTCCTAGTTCAACCGTAGTTGAACCTTGTTGATTGTTTTTTGGATCGAGGGCTCGTAGCTTGAGTGTCGATTCAGCGAATGTTGAATTACTTCGGCGAAGGCTCATGGCCTGAGTCCCAGTTCAACCGTAATTGAACATTGTTGATTTTTTTTTGGTCGAGGGCTCGTAGCCCGAGTGTCGATTCAACTGAGGTTGACTTACTTCGGCGAAGGCTCGTGGCCTGAGTTCCAGTTCAATCATAGTTGAACCTTGTTGATTTTTTTTTGGTCAAGGGCTCGTAGCTCGAGTGTCGATTTAACTGAGGTTGAATTACTTCAGCGAAGGCTCATGGCCTGAGTCCCAGTTCAGCCGTAGTTGAACCTTTTTGATTTTTTGGGTCGAGGGCTCATTGCCGAGTGTCGATTCAACTAAGGTATAATTGTTTCGGTGAAGGTTCATGGCCTGAGTCCTAGTTCAATCGTAGTAGAACGTTGTTGATTTTGTTTTTGGGTAGAAGGCTCGTAGCCCGAGTCTCAATTCAACTAAGGTTGAATTACTTCGGCGAAGGCTCATGGCCTGAGTCCTAGTTCAACCGTAGTTGAACCTTGTTGATATTTTTTTAGGTCGAGGGCTCGTAGCCCGAGTGTCGACTCAACTAAGTTTGAATTACTTCGGCAAAGGCTCATGGCATAAATCCCAATTCCACCGTAGTTAAACCTTGTTGATTTTTTTTTTGGGTTGAGCGCTTGTAGTCCAAGTATCGATTGAACTGAGGTTGAATTACTTCGGTGAAGGCTCATGGCCTGAGTCACAGTTCAACCGTAGTTGAACCTTGTTGAATATCTTGAGTCGAGGGCTCGTAGCCCGAGTATCGACTCAATTGAGGTTGAATTGATTCGGCGAAGGCTCATGACCTGAGTCCCAGTTCAACTAGCATTGAACATTGTTGAATATTTTGAGTCGAGGGCTCGTAGCTCGAGTGTCGATTCAACCGAGGTTGAATTGATTCGACGAAGGTTCATGGCCTGAGTCCCAGTTCAACTGGCGTTGAACATTGTTGAATATTTTGAGTCGAGGGCTCGTAGCCCGAGTGTCGATTCAACTGAGGTTGAATTGATTCGGCGAAGGCTCATGGCCTGAGTCCCAGTTCAACCGTAGTTGAACCTTGTTGAGTTTTTTGGGTCGAGGGCTCGTTGTTGAGTGTCGATTCAACTAAGGTTTAATTATTTCGGCAAAGGCTCATGACCTGAGTCCAGTTCAATCGTAGTAGAACCTTGTTGATTTTGTTTTTGGGTCGAGGGCTCATAGCCCGAGTGTCGATTCAACTAAGGCTGAATTACTTCGGCGAAGGCTCATGCCCTGAGTCCCAGTTCAACCGTAGTTGAACCTTGTTGATATTTTTTTGGTCGAGGGCTTGTAGCCCGAGTGTCTATTCAACTGAGTTTGAATTACTTCGGCGAAGGCTCATGGCATGAGTCCCAATTCAACCGTAGTTGAACCTTGTTGATTTTTTTTTGGGTCGAGGGCTTGTAGCCCAAGTGTCTATTCAACTGAGGTTGAATTACTTCGGCGAAGGCTCAAGGCTTGAGTCACAATTTAACCGTAGTTGAACCTTTTTTATTTTTTCGGGTCAAGGGCTCGTAGCCCGAGTGTCGATTCAACTGAGGTTCAATTACTTTGGTGAAGGCTCATGGCCTTAGTCCCAGTTCAACCGTAGTTGAACCTTGTTTGATATTTTATTGGGTCGAGGGTTCGTAGCCCGAGTGTCGATTCAACTGAAGTTAAATTACTTTGGCGAAGGCTCATGGCATAAGTCCCAATTCAATTGTAGTTGAACCTTGTTGATTTTTGTTGGGTTGAGGGCTCGTAGCCTGAGTGTCGATTCAACTGAGGTTGAATTACTTCAACGAAGCCTCATGGCCTGAGTCCCAGTTCAACCGTAGTTGAATCTTGTTGATTTTTTTGGGTCGAGGGCTCGAAGCCCAAGTGTCGATACAACTGAGGTTGACTTACTTCGGCGAAGGCTCGTGGCCTGAGTTCCAGTTCAATCATAGTTGAACCTTGTTGATTTTTTTTTTGGTCGAGGGCTCTTAGTCTAAGTGTCGATTCAACTGAGGATGAATTACTTCAGCGAAAGCTCATGGCCTGAGTCCCAATTCAACCGTAGTTGAACCTTGTTTATTTTTTTTTGGGTGGAGGGCTTGTAGCCCGAGTGTCGATTCAACTGAGGTTGAATTACTTCGGCGAAGGCTCATGGCCTGAGTCACAATTCAACCGTAGTTGAACCTTGTTTATTATTTTGGGTCGAGGGCTCGTAGCCCGAGTGTCGATTCAACTGAGGTTCAATTACATTGGCGAAGACTCATGGCCTTAGTCCCAGTTCAACCGTAGTTGAACTTTGTTGATTTGTTTTTTGGGTCGAGGATTCGTGGCACGAGTGTCGATTCAACTGAGGTTGAATTACTTTGGCGAAGGCTCATGGCATAAGTCCCAATTCAACCGTAGTTGAACATTGTTGATTGTTTGTTGGGTTGAGGGCTTGTAGCCTGAGTGTCGATTCAACTGAGGTTGAATTACTTCGGCGAAGGCTCATGGCCTGAGTCACAGTTCAACCGTTGTTGAACCTTGTTGATTTTTTTTGGTCGAGGGCTCGTAGCCCGAGTGTCGATTCAATTGAGGATGAATTACTTCAGCGAATCCTCATGGCCTGAGTCCCAGTTCAACCGTAGTTGAATCTTGTTGATTTTTTTGGGTCGAGGGCACGTAGCCCAAGTGTCGATTCAACTGAGGTTGACTTACTTCGGCGAAGGCTCGTGGCCTGAGTTCCAGTTCAATCATAGTTGAACCATGTTGATTTATTTTTTTGAGTCAAGGGCTAGTAGCCCAAGTGTTAATTCAACTAAGGTTGAATTAATTCGGCAAAGGCTCATGGCGTGAGTCCCAGCTCAACCATAGTTGAACCTTGTTGATTTTTTTGGGTAGAGCGCTTGTAGCCCGAGTGTAGATTCAACTGAGGTTGAACTACTTCGACGAAGGCTAATGGCCTGAGTCACAATTTAACCGTAGTTGAACCTTGTTGATTTTTTTTTATCGAGGGCTCGTAGCCCGAGTGTCGATTCAACTGAGGTTGAATTACTTCGACGAAGGCTCATGGCCTGAGTCCTAGTTCAACCGTAGTTGAACCTTGTCGATTAATTTTTTTGGGTCGAGGGCTTGTAGGCTGAGTGTCGATTCAACTAAGGTTGAATTACTTTGGTGAAGACAAATGGGGTTAGTCCCAGTTCAACCGTAGTTGAACCTTGTTGATGTTTTTTGGTCGAGGGCTCATAGCTCGAGTGTCGATTCAACTAAGGTTGAATTTCTTCGGCGAAGGCTCATGGTCTAAGTCGTAGTACAACCGTAGTTGAACCTTTTTGATTTTTTTTGGGTCGAGGACTCATAGCCCTAGTGTCGATTCAACTAAGGTTGAATTACTTCGGCGAAGGCTCATGGAATGAGTCCTAGTTCAACCATAGTTGAACCTGGTTGATTTTTTTGGGTCGAGGGCTTGTATCCCGAGTGTCGATTCAACTAAGGTTGAATTACTTCGGCGAAGGCTCATGTCCTGAGTCCCAATTCAACCGTAGTTGAACCTTGTTGATTTTTTTTGGGTCGGGGGCTCGTAGCCCGAGTGTCGATTCAATTGAAGTTGAATTACTTCGGCGAAGGCTCATGGCCTAAGTCCCAGTTCAACTGTAGTTGAACCTTGTTGATTTTTTTTGGGTCGAGCGCTTGTAGCCCGAGTGTCGATTCAACTATGGTTGAATTACTTTGGTGAAGGCTCATGGCCTTAGTCCTAGTTCTGCCATAGTCGAACCTTGTTGATATTTTTTTGGGTCGAGGGTTTGTAGCCCGAATGTCGATTAACCTGAGGTTGAATTACTTCGGCGAAGGTTCATAGCATAAGTCCCAATTCAACCGTAGTTGAACCTTGTTGATTTTTTGTTGGGTTGAGGGCTCGTAGCCCGAGTGTCGATTCAACTGAGGTTGAATTACTTCAGTGAAGGCTCATGGCCTGAGTCCCAGTTCAACCGTAGTTGAATCTTGTTGATTTTTTTGGGTCGAGGGCTCGAATACCAAGTGTCGATTAACTTGAGGTTGAATTACTTCGGCGAAGGCTCATAGCATAAGTCCCAATTCAATCGTAGTTGAACCTTGTTGATTTTTTGTTGGGTCGAGGGCTCGTAGCTCGAGTGTCGATTCAACCGAGGTTGAATTGATTCGACGAAGGTTCATGGCCTGAGTCCCAGTTCAACTGGCGTTGAACATTGTTGAATATTTTGAGTCGAGGGCTCGTAGCCCGAGTGTCGATTCAACTGAGGTTGAATTACTTCGGCGAAGGCTCGTGCCTTGAGTCCCAGTTCAATCGTAGTTGAACCTTATTGATTTTTTTTGGTCTAGGGCTCGTAGCCCGTGTGTCGATTCAACTAAGGTTAAATTACTTCGGTGAAGGCTCATGGCCAGAGTCCTAGTTCAACCGTAGTTGAACCTTGTTGATTTTTGGGGTCTACGTATTGTTGCCCGAGTGTCGATTCAACTAAGGTTAAATTATTTCGGCGAAGGCTCATGGCTTGAGTCCCAGGTCAATCGTTGTTGAACCTTGTTGATTTTTTTTTAGGTCGAGGGCTCGTAGCCCGAGTGTCGATTCAACTAAGGTTGAATTACTTCGGTGAAGGCTCCTGGCTTGAGTCCCACTTCAACCGTAGTTGAACCTTGGTTATATTTTTTTGATTCGAGGGCTAGTTTCCCGAGTGTCGATTCAACTGAGGTTGAATTACTTCGGCGAAGGCTCATGGCATGAGTCCCAATTCAATCGCAGTTGAACCTTGTTGATTTTTTTGAGGTCGAGGGCTCGTAGCCCGAGTGTCGATTCAACTAAGGTTGAATTACTTCGGTGAAGGCTCCTGGCTTGAGTCCCACTTCAACCGTAGTTGAACCTTGGTTATATTTTTTTGATTCGAGGGCTAGTTTCCCGAGTGTCGATTCAACTGAGGTTGAATTACTTCGGCGAAGGCTCATGGCATGAGTCCCAATTCAATCGCAGTTGAACCTTGTTGATTTTTTTGGGTCGAGGGCTCGAATACCAAGTGTCGATTAACCTGAGGTTGAATTACTTCGGCGAAGGCTCATAGCATAAGTCCCAATTCAATCGTAGTTGAACCTTGTTGATTTTTTGTTGGGTCGAGGGCTCGTAGCCCGAGTGTCGATTCAACTGAGGTTGAATTACATCAGTGATGGCTCATGGCCCAAGTCCCAGTTCAACTATAGTTGAACATTGTTGATATTTTTTTTGGTAGAGGGCTCGTAGCCCGAGTGTCGATTCAACTGAGGTTGAATTACTTCGGCGAAGGCTCGTGCCTTGAGTCCCAGTTCAATCGTAGTTGAACCTTATTGATTTTTTTTGGTCTAGGGCTCGTAGCCCGTGTGTCGATTCAACTAAGGTTAAATTACTTCGGTGAAGGCTCATGGCCTGAGTCCTAGTTCAACCGTAGTTGAACCTTGTTGATTTTTGGGGTCTACGAATTGTTGCCCGAGTGTCGATTCAACTAAGGTTAAATTATTTCGGCGAAGGCTCATGGCTTGAGTCCCAGGTCAATCGTTGTTGAACCTTGTTGATTTTTTTTTAGGTCGAGGGCTCGTAGCCCGAGTGTCGATTCAACTAAGGTTGAATTACTTCGGTGAAGGCTCCTGGCTTGAGTCCCACTTCAACCGTAGTTGAACCTTGGTTATATTTTTTTGATTCGAGGGCTAGTTTCCCGAGTGTCGATTCAACTGAGGTTGAATTACTTCGGCGAAGGCTCATGGCATGAGTCCCAATTCAATCGCAGTTGAACCTTGTTGATTTTTTTTGGGTCGAGGGCTCGTAGCCCGAGAGTCGATTCAACTGAGGTTGAATTACTTCGGCGAAAGCTCATGGCCTGAGTCACAGTTCAACCGTACTTTAACTTTGTTGATTTGTTTTTGGTCGAGGGCTCGTAGCCCGAGTGTCTATTCAACTGAGGTTGAATTACTTCGGTGAAGGCTCATGGAGTGAGTCCCAGTTCAACCGTAGTTGATCCTTGTTGATTGTTTTTGGGTCGAGGGCTCGTAGCCCAAGTCTTGATTCAACTATGGTTGAATTACTTTGGCGAAGGGTCATAGACTGAGTCCCAGTTCCATCGTAGTTGAACCTTGTTGATGTTTTTGGGTCGAGGGCTCGTAGCCCGAGTGTCGATTCAACTGAGGTTGAATTACTTTAGCGAAAGCTCATGGCCTGAGTCCCAGTTCAACCGTAGTTGAACCTTGTTCATTTTCTTTTTTGGGTCGAGGTCTCGAAGCCCGAGTGTTGATTCAACTGAGGTTGAATTACTTTGGCGAAGGTTCATGGCCTGAGTCCTAGTTCAACTGTAGTTGAACCTTGTTGATTTTTTAGGTCGAGGGCTCGTAGCCCGAGTGTCGATTCAACTAAGGTTGAATTACTTTGGCGAAGGCTCATGGCCTTAGTCCCAGTTCAACCGTAGTTGAACCTTGTTGATATTTTTTTAGGTCGAGGGTTCGTAGCCCGAGTGTCGATTCAACTGAGGTTGAATTGCTTCGGTGAAGGCTCATGGCATAAGTCCCAATTCTACCGTAGTTGAACCTTGTTGATATTTTGTTGGGTTGAGGGCTCGTAGCCCGAGTATCAGTTCTACTAAGTTTAAATTAATTCTTCAAAGGCTCATGGCCTGAGTCACAGTTCAACCGCTGTTGAACCTTGTTGATTTTTTCTGGTCAAGGGCTCGTAGCCCGCGTGTCGATTCAACTGAGGTTGAATTACTTCAATGAAGGCTCATAGCCTGAGTCCCTGTTCAACCGTAGTTGAATCTTGTTGATTTTTTTATGTCGAGGGCTCGTAGCCCAAGTGTCGATTCAACTGAGGTTGAATTACTTTGGGGAATGCTCACAGCATGAGTCCTAGTTCAATCCTAGTTGAACCTTATTGATTTTTTTTTGTGGGTCGAGGGCTCGTAGCTCGAGTGTCAATTCAATTCAGGTTGAATTACTTCAGCGAAGGCTCATGGCCTGAGTCCCAATTCAACCGTAGTTGAACATTGTTGATTTTTTGTTTGGGTCGAGGACTCGTAGTCGGAGTGTCGATTCAACTGAAATTGAATTTCGTCGACTAAGGTTCATGGCTTGAGTCCCAGTTTAACCGTAGTTGAAGATTGTTGATTTTATTTTGGGTCGAGGGCTCGTAGCACAAGTGTCGATTCAAGTGAAGTTGAATTACTTCGGCGTAGGCTCATGGATTGAGCCCTAGTTCATCCGTAGTTTAACCTTGTTAATTTTTTTGGGTTGAGGGCTCGTAGCCCGAGTGTCGATTCAACTGAGGTTGAATTACTTCGGTGAAGGCTCATGGCCTGAGTCATAGTTTAACCGTTGTTGAACCTTGTTGATTTTTTTGGTCGAGGGCTCGTAGCCCGAGTGTCAATTCAACTGAGGTTGAATTACTTCAGCGAAGGCTCATGGCCTGAGTCCCAGTTCAACTGTAGTTGAATCTTGTTGATTTTTTTTGGTCCAGGGCTCGAATACCAAATGTCGATTAACCGCAGGTTGAATTACTTTCGCGAAGGCTCATAGCATAAGTCCCAATTCAACCGTAGTTGAACCTTGTTGATTTTTTGTTGGGTCGAGGGCTCGTAGCCCGAGTGTCGATTCAACTGAGGTTGAATTACATCAGTGATGGCTCATGGCCCAAGTCCCAGTTCAACTGTAGTTGAACATTGTTGATATTTTTTTTTTGGTTGAGGGCTCGTAGCCCGAGTGTCGATTCAACCGAGGTTGAATTACTTCGGCGAAGGCTCGTTCCTTGAGTCCCAGTTCAATCGTAGTTGAACCTTATTGATTGTTTTTTGGTCTAGGGCTCGTAGCCCGTGTGTCGATTCAACTAAGGTTAAATTACTTCGGTGAAGGCTCATGGCTCTAGTCCTAGTTCAACCGTAGTTGAACCTTGTTAATTTTTTGGGTCTACGAATTGTTGCCCGAGTGTCGATTCAACTAAGGTTAAATTATTTCGGCGAAGGCTCATGGCTTGAGTCCCAAGTCAATCGTTGTTGAACCTTGTTGATTTTTTTTTAGGTCGAGGGCTCGTAGCCCGAGTGTCGATTCAACTAAGGTTGAATTACTTCGGTGAAGGCTCCTGGCTTGAGTCCCAGTTCAACCGAAGTTGAACCTTGGTTATATTTTTTTGAGTCGAGGGTTCGTATCCCGAGTGTAAATTCAATTGAGGTTGAATTACTTCGGCGAAGGCTCATGGCATGAGTCCCAATTCAATCGTAGTTGAACCTTGTTGATTTTTTTTGTATCGAGGGATCATAGCCCGAGAGTCGATTCAACTAAGGTTGAATTACTTCGGCGAAGGCTCATGGCCTGAGTCACAGTTCAACCGTAGTTTAACAATGTTGATTTTGTTTTGGTCGAGGGCTCGTAGCCCGAGTGTCTATTCAACTGAGGTTGAATTACTTCGGCGAAGGCTCATCGGAGTGAGTCCCAGTTCAACCGTAGTTGATCCTTGTTGATGTTTTTTGGGTCGAGGGCTCGTAGCCCGAGTCTTGATTCAACTATGGTTGAATTACTTTGGCGAAGGGTCATAGACTGAGTCCCAGTTCCACCGTAGTTGAACCTTGTTGATTTTTTTGGGTCTAGGTCTCGTAGCCCGAGTGTCGATTCAACTGAGGTTGAATTACTTCGGCGAAGGCTCATGGCCTGAGTCCCAATTCAAACTTAGTTGAACCTTGTTAATTTGTTTTTGGGTCGAGGGCTCGTAGCCCGAGTGTCGATTCAACTGAGGTTGAATTAATTCGGCGAAGGCTCATGGCTTGAGTCACAGTTCAACCGTAGTTTAACCTTGTTGATTTTTTTTGGTCGAGGGCTCGTAGCCCGAGTGTCGATTCAACTGAGGTTGAATTACATCGGCGAAGGCTCGTGCCTTGAGTCCCAGTTCAATCGTAGTTGAACCTTATTGATTTTTTTTTGGTCTAAGGCTCGTAGCTCGTGTGTCGATTCAACTAAGGTTAAATTACTTCGGTGAAGGCTCATGGCCTGAGTCCTAGTTCAACCGTAGTTGAACCTTGTTGATTTTTTGGGTCTACGAATTGTTGCCCGAGTGTCGATTCAACTAAGGTTAAATTATTTCGGCGAAGGCTCATGGCTTGAGTCCCAGGTCAATAACCTTGTTGATTTTTTTAGGTCGAGGGCTCGTAGCCCGAGTGTCGATTCAACTAAGGTTGAACTACTTCGGTGAAGGCTCCTGGCTTGAGTCCCAGTTCAACCGTAGTTGAACCTTGGTTATATTGTTTTGAGTCGGGGGCTCGTATCCCAGTGTCAATTCAACTGAGGTTAAATTACTTCGGCGAAGGCTCATGGAATGAGTCCCAATTAAATTGTAGTTGAACCTTGTTGATTTTTTTTGGGTCGAGTGCTCGTAGCCCGAGAGTCGATTCAACTGAGTTTGAATTACTTCGGCGAAGGCTCATGGCCTGAGTCACAGTTCAACCGTAGTTTAACCTTGTTGATTCTTTTTTGGTCGAGGGCTCGTAGCCCGAGTGTCTATTCAACTGAGGTTGAATTACTTCGGCAAAGGCTCATGGAGTGAGTCCCAGTTCAACCGTAGTTGATCCTTGTTGATTTTTTTGGGTCGAGGGCTCATAGCCCGAGTCTTGATTCAACTATGGTTGAATTACTTTGGCGAAGGGTCATAGACTGAGTCCCATTTCCACCGTAGTTGAACCATGCTGATTTTTTTGGGTCGAGGGCTCGTAGCCCGAGTGTCGATTACACTAAAGTTGAATTACTTCGGCGAAGGCTCATGGCCTGAGTCCCAATTCAACCGTAGTTGAACCTTGTTAATTTGTTTTTGGGTCAAGGGCTCGTAGCCCGAGTGTCGATTCAGCTGAGGTTGAATTACTTCGGCGAAAGCTCATGGCCTGAGTCCCAGTTCAACCGAAGTTGATCCCTTGTTGATTTTTTTTTTGGGTCGAGGTCTCGTAGCCCGAGTGTTGATTCAATTGAGGTTGAATTACTTTGGCGAAGGTTCATGGCCTGAGTCCTAGTTCAACTGTAGTTGAACCTTGTTGATTTTTTTGGGTCGAGGGCTCGTAGCCCGAGTGTCGATTCAACTAAGGTTGAATTACTTTGGCGAAGGCTCATGGCCTTAGTCCCAGGTCTACCGTAGTTGAACCTTGTTGATATTTTTTTAGGTCGAGGGTTCGTAGCCCGAGTGTCGATTCAACTGAGGTTGAATTGCTTCGGTGAAGGCTCATGGCATAAGTCCCAATTCTACCGTAGTTGAACCTTGTTGATATTTTGTTGGGTTGAGGGCTCGTAGCCCGAGTGTCGGTTCAACTGAGGTTAAATTAATTCGGCAAAGGCTCATGGCCTGAGTCACAGTTCAACCGATGTTGAACCTTGTTGATTTTTTCTGGTCGAGGGCTCGTAGCCCGCGTGTCGATTCAACTGAGGTTGAATTACTTCAGTGAAGGCTCATAGCTTGAGTCCCTGTTCAACCGTAGTTGAATCTTGTTGATTTTTTTATGTTGAGGGCTCGTAGCCCAAGTGTCGATTCAACTGAGGTTGAATTACTTTGGGGAAGGCTCACAGCATGAGTCCAAGTTCAACCCTAGTTGAACCTTGTTGATTTTTTTTGTGGGTCGAGGCCTCGTAGCTCGAGTGTCAATTCAATTGAGGTTGAATTACTTCAGCGAAGGCTCATGGCCTGAGTCCCAATTCAACCTTAGTTGAACCTTGTTGATTTTTTGTTTGGGTCGAGGGCTCGTAGTCGGAGTGTCGATTCAACTGAAATTGAATTTCTTCGACTAAGGTTCATAGCCTGAGTCCTAGTTTAACCGTAGTTGAAGCTTGTTGATTTTTTTTTGGGTCGAGGGCTCGTAGCACAAGTGTCGATTCTACTGAAGTTGAATTACTTCAGCGAAGGCTCATGGACTGAGCCCTAGTTCATCCGTAGTTTAACCTTGTTGATTTTTTTGGGTCGAGGGCTCGTAGCCCGAGTGTCGATTCAACTGAGGTTGAATTACTTCGGCGAAGGCTCATGGCTTAAGTCCCAGTTCAACTGTAGTTGAATCTTGTTGATTTTTTTTAGGTCGAGGGCTCCTATCCCGAGTGTCGATTCAACCGAGGTTGAATTACTTCGGCGAAGGCTCATGCTTCAACGCTCCCCAAGACAATAGAGCCATCATTGTGGGGAACTTAAAGAGCATCCAATGCAAAGCGGCCTTTCATTCCCTTGTTTCGTCGTAGTTTAACCTTGTTGATTTTGTTTTTGGTCGAGGGCTCGTAACCCGAGTGTCGATTCAACTTAGGTTGAATTACTTCGGTGAAGGTTCGTGGCCTGAGTTCCACTTCAATCGTAGTTGAACCTTGTTGATTTTTTTTGGTCGAGGGCTCGTTGCATGAGTGTCGATTCAACTGAGGTTGAATTACTTCGGCGAAGGCTCATGGCCTGAGTCCCAGTTCAACCGTAGTTGAACCTTGTCGATTATTTTAGGTCGAGGGCTCGTTGCCCGAGTGTTGATTCAACTAAGGTTTAATTATTTCGGTGAAGGCTCATGGCCTGAGTCCTAGTTCAATCGTAGTTGTACCTTGTTGATTCTTTTTGGGTCGAGGTCTCGTAGCCCGAGTGTCGATTCAACTAAGGTTGAATTACTTCAGCGAAGGCTCATGGTCTGAGTCACAGTTCAACCCTAGTTGAACCTTGTTGATTTTTTTTGGGTCGAGGGCTCGTAGCTCGAGTGTCGATTCAATTGAGGTTGAATTACTTCGGCGAAGGCTCATGGCCTGACTCACAGTTCAACCGTAGTTGAACCTTGTTGATTTTTTTTGGGTCGAGGGCTCGTTGCCCGAGTGACGATTCAACTGAGCTTGAATTACTTCGATGAAGGCTCATGGCCTGAGTCCCAGTTCAACCGTAATTGAACCTTGTTGATTTTTTTGAGTCGAGGGCTCGTTGCTCGACTGTTGATTCAACTAAGGTTGAATTACTTCTGCGAAGGTTCATGGCCTGAGTCCCAGTTCAATCGTAGTTGAACCTTGTTGATTTTTATTTTGGGTCGAGGGCCCGTAGCCCGAGTGTCGATTCAACCGAGGTTGAATTACTTTGGCGAAGGATCATGGACTAAGTCCCAATTCAAGCGTAGTTGAACGTTGTTGATTTTTTTGGGTCGAGGGCTCGTAGCCCGAGTGTCGATTCAACTGAGGTTGAATTACTTCGGCGAAAGCTCATGGCCTGAGTCCCAGTTCAACCATAGTTGAACCTTGTTGATTTTTTTTTTGGGTCGAGGTCTCGTAGCCCGAGTGTCGATTCAACTGAGGTTGAATTACTTTGGCGAATGTGCATGGCCTGAGTCCCAGTTCAACTGAAGTTGACCCTTGTTGATTTTTTTGGGTCGAGGGCTCGTAGCCCGAGTGTCGATTCAACTAAGGTTGAATTACTTTGGCGAAGGCTCATGGCCTTAGTCGCAGTTCAACTATAGTTGAACCTTGTTGATATTTTTTTAAGTCGAGGGTTCGTAGCACGAGTGTCGATTCAACTGAGGTTGAATTGCTTCGGTGAAGGCTCATGGCATAAGTCCCAATTCTACCGTAGTTGAACTTTGTTGATATTTTGTTGGGTTGAGGGCTCGTAGCCCGAGTGTCGATTCAACTGAGGTTAAATTAATTCGGCAAAGGCTCATGGCCTGAGTCATAGTTCAACCGCTGTTGAACCTTGTTGATTTTTTCTGGTCGAGAGCTCGTAGCCCGCGTGTCGATTCAACTGAGGTTGAATTACTTCAGTGAAGGCTCATAGCCTGAGTCCCTGTTCCACCGTAGTTGAATCTTGTTGATTTTTTTGGGTCGAGTGCTCGTAGCCCAAGTGTCGATTCAACTGAGGTTGAATTACTTTGGGGAAGGCTCACGGCATGATTCCTAGTTCAACCCTAGTTGAACCTTGTTGATTTTTTTTTGTGGGTCGAGGGCTCGTAGCTCGAGTGTCAATTCAATTGAGGTTGAATTACTTCAGCGAATGCACATGGCCTGAGTCCCAATTCAACCGTAGTTGAACCTTGTTGATTTTTTGTTTGGGTCGAGGGCTCGTAGTCGAAGTGCCGATTCAACTGAAATTGAATTTCATCGACTAAGGTTCATGGCCTGAGTCCCATTTTAACTGTAGTTGAACCTTGTTGATTTTATTTTTGGCTCGAGGGTTCGTAGCCCGAGTGTCGATTCAACTGAGGTTGAATTACTTCGGCGAAGGCTCATGGCCTGAGTCCGAGTACAACTGTAGTTGAACCTTGTTGATTTTTTTTGGGTCAAGGGCTCCTAGCCCGAGTGTCGATTCAACTGAGATTGAATTACTTCGGCGAAGGCTCATGGATTGAGTCCTAGTTCAACCATAGTTGAACCTTGTTGATTTTATTTTGGTCTAGGGCTTGTAGCCCGTGTGTCGATTCAACTAAGGTTAAATTACTTCGGTGAAGGCTCATGGCCTGAGTCCTAGTTCAACCGTAGTTGAACCTTGTTGATTTTTTGGGTCTACGAATTGTTGCCCGAGTGTCGATTCAACTAAGGTTTAATTATTTCGGCGAAGGCTCATGGCTTGAGTCCCAGGTCAATAACCTTGTTGATTTTTTTAGGTCGAGGGCTCGTAGCCCGAGTGTCGATTCAACTAAGGTTGAATTACTTCGGTGAAGGCTCCTGGCTTGAGTCCCAGTTCAACCGTAGTTGAACCTTGGTTATATTGTTTTGAGTCGGGGGCTCGTATCCCAGTGTCAATTCAACTGAGGTTAAATTACTTCGGCGAAGGCTCATGGAATGAGTCCCAATTCAATTGTAGTTGAACCTTGTTGATTTTTTTTGGGTCGAGTGCTCGTAGCCCGAGAGTCGATTCAACTGAGGTTGAATTACTTCGGCGAAGGCTCATGGCCTGAGTCACAGTTCAACCGTAGTTTAACCTTGTTGATTTGTTTTTGGTCGAGGGCTCGTAGCTCGAGTGTCTATTCAACTGAGGTTGAATTACTTCGGCGAAGGCTCATGGAGTGAGTCCCAGTTCAACCGTAATTGATCCTTGTTGATTTTTTTGGGTCGAGGGCTCATAGCCCGAGTCTTGATTCAACTATGGTTGAATTACTTTGGCGAAGGGTCATAGACTGAGTCCCATTTCCACCGTAGTTGAACCATGTTGATTTTTTTGGGTCGAGGGCTCGTAGCCCGAGTGTCGATTACACTAAAGTTGAATTACTTCGGCGAAGGCTCATGGCCTGAGTCCCAATTCAACCGTAGTTGAACCTTGTTAATTTGTTTTTGGGTCAAGGGCTCGTAGCCCGAGTGTCGATTCAACTGAGGTTGAATTACTTCGGCGAAAGATCATGGCCTGAGTCCCAGTTCAACCGAAGTTGATCCTTGTTGATTTTTTTTTTTTGGGTCGAGGTCTCGTAGCCCGAGTGTTGATTCAATTGAGGTTGAATTACTTTGGCGAAGGTTCATGGCCTGAGTCCTAGTTCAACTGTAGTTGAACCTTGTTGATTTTTTTGGGTCGAGGGCTCGTAGCCCGAGTGTCGATTCAACTAAGGTTGAATTACTTTGGCGAAGGCTCATGGCCTTAGTCCCAGTTCAACCGTAGTTGAACCTTGTTGATATTTTTTTAGGTCGAGGGTTCGTAGCCCGAGTGTCGATTCAACTGAGGTTGAATTGCTTCGGTGAAGGCTCATAGCATAAGTCCCAATTCTACCGTAGTTGAACCTTGTTGATATTTTGTTGGGTTGAGGGCTCGTAGCCCGAGTGTCGGTTCAACTGAGGTTAAATTAATTCGGCAAAGGCTCATGGCCTGAGTCACAGTTCAACCGATGTTGAACCTTGTTGATTTTTTCTGGTCGAGGGCTCGTAGCCCGCGTGTCGATTCAACTGAGGTTGAATTACTTCAGTGGAGCCTCATAGCCTGAGTCCCTGTTCAACCGTAGTTGAATCTTGTTGATTTTTTTATGTCGAGGGCTCGTAGACCAAGTGTCGATTCAACTGAGGTTGAATTACTTTGGGGAAGGCTCACAGCATGAGTCCTAGTTCAACCCTAGTTGAACCTTGTTGATTTTTTTTTGTGGGTCGAGGGCTCGTAGCTCGAGTGTCAATTCAATTGAGGTTGAATTACTTCAGCGAATGCACATGGCCTGAGTCCCAATTCAACCGTAGTTGAACCTTGTTGATTTTTTGTTTGGGTCGAGGGCTCGTAGTCGGAGTGTCGATTCAACTGAAATTGAATTTCTTCGACTAAGGTTCATGGCCTGAGTCCCACTTCAACCGTAGTTGAAGCATGTTGATTTTTTTTTGGGTCGAGGGCTCGTAGAACAAGTGTCGATTCAACTGAAGTTGACTTACTTCGGCGAAGGCTCATGGACTGAGCCCTAGTTCATCCGTAGTTTAACCTTGTTGATTTTTTTGGGTCGAGGGCTCGTAGCCCGAGTGTCGATTCAACTGAGGTTGAATTGAATTGCGAAGGCTCATGGCTTAAGTCCCAGTTCAACTGTAGTTGAATCTTGTTGATTTTTTTTAGGTCGAGGGCTCCTAGCCCGTGTGTCGATTCAACTGAGGTTGAATTACTTCGGCGAAGGCTCATGCTTCAACGCTCCCCAAGACAACAGAACCATCATTGTGGGGAAGTTAAAGAGCATCCAACGCAAAGCGGCCTTTCATTCCCTTGTTTCGTCATAGTTGAACCTTGTTGATTTTTGTTTTGGTCGAGGGCTCGTAGCTCGAGTGTCGATGCAACTAAGGTTGAATTACTTCGGTGAAGGCTCGTGGCCTGAGTTCCACTTCAATCGTAGTTGAACCTTGTTGATTTTTTTTGGTCGAGGGCTCGTTGCATGAGTGTCGATTCAACTGAGGTTGAATTACTTCAGCGAAGGCTCATGGCCTGAGTCCCAGTTCAACCGTAGTTGAACCTTGTTGATTACTTTAGGCCGATGGCTCGTTGCCCGAGTGTTGATTCAACTAAGGTTTAATTATTTCGGTGAAGGCTCATGGCCTGAGTCCCAGTTCAATCGTTGTTGTACCTTGTTGATTTTTTTTTTGGCTCGAGGTCTCGTAGCCCGAGTGTCGATTCAACTAAGGTTGAATTACTTCGGCGAAGGCTCATGGCCTGAGTCCTAGTTCAACTGTAGTTGAACCTTGTTGATATTGTTTTTAGGTCGAGGGCTCGTAGCCCGAGTGTCGATTCAACTGAGGTTGAATTACTTCGGCGAAGGCTCATGGCCTGAGTCACAGTTCAACCGTAGTTGAACCTTGTTGATTTTTTTTGGGTCGAGGGCTCGTTGCCCGAGTGACGATTCAACTGCGGTTGAATTACTTCGGCGAAGGCTCATGGCCTGAGTCCCAGTTCAACCGTAATTGAACCTTGTTGATTTTTTTGGTTCGAGTGCTTGTTGCTCGAGTGTTGATTCAACTAAGGTTGAATTACTTCGGCGAAGGTTCATTGCCTGAGTTCCAGTTCCACCGTAGTTGAACATTATTGATTTTTTCGGGTCGAGGGCCCGTAGCCCGAGTGTCGATTTAACTAAGGTTAAATTACTTCGGCGAATGCTCATGGCCTAAGTCCCAATTCAACCGTAGTCGAACCTTGTTAGTTTGTTTTTGGGTCGAGGGCTCGTAGCCCGAGTGTCGATTCAACTGAGGTAGAATTACTTCGGCGAAAGCTCATGGCCTGAGTCCCAGTTCAACCGTAGTTGAACCTTGTTGATTTTTTTTTTGGGTCGAGGTCTCGTAGCCCGAGTGTCGATTCAACTGAGGTTGAATTACTTTTGCGAAGGTGCATGGCCTGAGTCCCAGTTCAACTGAAGTTGCACCTTGTTGATTTTTTTGGGTCGAGGGCTCGTAGCCCTAGTGTCGATTCAACTAAGGTTGAATTACTTTGGCGAAGGCACATGGCCTTAGTCGCAGTTCAACCGTAGTTGAACCTTGTTGATATTTTTTTAAGTCGAGGGTTCGTAGCTCGAGTGTCGATTCAACTGAGGTTGAATTGCTTCGGTGAAGGCTCATGGCATAAGTCCCAATTCTACCGTAGTTGAACCTTGTTTATACTTTGTTGGGTTGAGGGCTCGTAGCCCGAGTGTCGATTCAACTGAGGTTAAATTAATTCGGCAAAGGCTCATGGCTTGAGTAACAGTTCAACCGCTGTTGAACCTTGTTGATATTTTCTAGTCAGGGGCTTGTAGCCCGCGTGTCGATTCAACTGAGGTTGAATTAATTCAGTAAAGGCTCATAGCCTGAGTCCCTGTTCAACCGTAGTTGAATCTTGTTGATTTTTTTGGGTCGAGTGCTCGTAGCCCAAGTGTCGATTCAACTGAGGTTGAATTACTTTGGGGAAGGCTCGCGGCATGATTCCTAGTTCAACCCTAGTTGAACCTTGTTGATTTTTTTTTGTGGGTCGAGGGCTCGTATCTCGAGTGTCAATTCAACTGAGGTTGAATTACTTCAGCGAAGGCTCATGGCCTGAGTCCCAATTCAACCGTAGTTCAACCTTGTTGATTTTTTGTTTGGGTCGAGGGCTCGTAGTCGGAGTGTCGATTAAACTGAAATTGAATTTCTTCGACTAAGGTTCATGGCCTAAGTCCCAGTTTAACCGTAGTTGAAACTTGTTGATTTTTTTTTGGCTCGAGGGTTCGTAGCCCGAGTGTCGATTCAACTGAGGTTGAATTACTTCGGCGAAGGCTCATGGCCTGAGTCCGAGTACAACTGTAGTTGCACCTTGTTGATTTTTTTGGGTCGAGGGCTCCTAGCCCGAGTGTCAATTCAACTGAGGTTGAATTACTTCGGTGAAGGCTCATGGATTGAGTCCTTGTTCAACCATAGTTGAACCTTGTTGATTTTATTTTGGGTCGAGGGCTCGTAGCCCGAGTGTCTATTCAACTGAGGTTGAATTACTTCGGCGAAGGCTCATGGCCTGAGTCCCAGTTCAACCGTAGTTGAACATTGTTGATTTTTTTTTTGGTCGAGGGCTCGTTGCCCAAGTGTCGATTAACCTGAGGTTGAATTACTTTGGCGAAGGCTCAAGGCCTGAGTCCTAATTCAACCATAGTTGAACCTTGTTGATTTTTTTTTTGGGTCGAGGGCTCGTAGCCGGAGTGTCGATTCAACTGAGGTTGAATTACTTCACCGAAGGCTCATGGCCTGAGTCTTAGTTCACCGGTAGTCGAACTTTGTTGATTGTTTTGGGTTGAGGGATCGTAGACCGAGTGTCGATTCAACTGAGGTTGAATTATTTCGGTGAAGGCTCATGGCCTGAGTCCCAATTCACCCGTAGTTGAACCTTGTTGATTGTTTTGGGTCGAGGGCTCGTAGCTCGAGTGTCGATTCATCTGAGGTTGAATTATTTTGGCGAAGGCTCATGGCCTGAGTCCCAATTCACCCGTAGTTGAACCTTGTTGATTTTTTAGGTCGAGGACTCGTAGCCCGAGTGTCGATTCAACTAAGGTTGAATTACTTCAGCGAAGGTTCATGGCCTGAGTCCCAATTCAACTGTAGTTGAACCTTGTTGATTTTTGGGTTGAGGGCTCGTATCCGGAGTGTCGATTCAACTGAAGTTTAATTTCTTCGGGGAAGGCTAATAGCTTGAGTCCCACTTCAACCGTAGTTGAACCTTGTTGATTTTTTTTTGGGTCGAGGGTTCGTAGCACGAGTGTCGATTCAGTTGAAGTTGAATTACTTCGGCGAAGGCTGATGGACAGAGTCCCAGTTCATACGTAGTTGAACCTTGTTGATTTCTTTGGGTCGAGGGCTCGTAGTCCGAGTGTCGATTCAACTGAGGTTGAATTACTTCGGCGAAGGCTCATGGCCTGAGTCCCAGTTCAACCGTAGTTGAACCTTGTTGATTTTTTTGGGTCGAGGGCTCATAGCCCGAGTGTCGATTCAACTGAGGTTGAATTACTTCGACGAAGGCTCATGGCCTGAGTCCCAGTTCAACCGTAATTGAACCTTGTTGATTTTTTTGAGTCGAGGGCTCGTTGCTCGACTGTTGATTCAACTAAGGTTGAATTACTTCTGCGAAGGTTCATGGCCTGAGTCCCAATTCAACCGTAGTCGAACCTTGTTAGTTTGTTTTTGGGTCGAGGGCTCGTAGCCCGAGTGTCGATTCAACTGAGGTAGAATTACTTCGGCGAAAGCTCATGGCCTGAGTCCCAGTTCAACCGTAGTTGAACCTTGTTGATTTTTTTTTTGGGTCGAGGTCTCGTAGCCCGAGTGTCGATTCAACTGAGGTTGAATTACTTTTGCGAAGGTGCATGGCCTGAGTCCCAGTTCAACTGAAGTTGCACCTTGTTGATTTTTTTGGGTCGAGGGCTCGTAGCCCTAGTGTCGATTCAACTAAGGTTGAATTACTTTGGCGAAGGCTCATGGCCTTAGTCGCAGTTCAACCGTAGTTGAACCTTGTTGATATTTTTTTAAGTCGAGGGTTCGTAGCTCGAGTGTCGATTCAACTGAGGTTGAATTGCTTCGGTGAAGGCTCATGGCATAAGTGCCAATTCTACCGTAGTTGAACCTTGTTTATACTTTGTTGGGTTGAGGGCTCGTAGCCCGAGTGTCGATTCAACTGAGGTTAAATTAATTCGGCAAAGGCTCATGGCTTGAGTAACAGTTCAACCGCTGTTGAACCTTGTTGATATTTTCTAGTCAGGGGCTTGTAGCCCGCGTGTCGATTCAACTGAGGTTGAATTAATTCAGTAAAGGCTCATAGCCTGAGTCCCTGTTCAACCGTAGTTGAATCTTGTTGATTTTTTTGGGTCGAGTGCTCGTAGCCCAAGTGTCGATTCAACTGAGGTTGAATTACTTTGGGGAAGGCTCGCGGCATGATTCCTAGTTCAACCCTAGTTGAACCTTGTTGATTTTTTTTTGTGGATCGAGGGCTCGTATCTCGAGTGTCAATTCAACTGAGGTTGAATTACTTCAGCGAAGGCTCATGGCCTGAGTCCCAATTCAACCGTAGTTCAACCTTGTTGATTTTTTGTTTGGGTCGAGGGCTCGTAGTCGGAGTGTCGATTAAACTGAAATTGAATTTCTTCGACTAAGGTTCATGGCCTAAGTCCCAGTTTAACCGTAGTTGAAACTTGTTGATTTTTTTTTGGCTCGAGGGTTCGTAGCCCGAGTGTCGATTCAACTGAGGTTGAATTACTTCGGCGAAGGCTCATGGCCCGAGTCCCTGTTCAACCGTAGTTGAACCTTGTTGATTTTTTTTGGGTCGAGGGCTCCTAGCCCGAGTGTCAATTCAACTGAGGTTGAATTACTTCGGTGAAGGCTCATGGATTGAGTCCTTGTTCAACCATAGTTGAACCTTGTTGATTTTATTTTGGGTCGAGGGCTCGTAGCCCGAGTGTCTATTCAACTGAGGTTGAATTACTTCGGCGAAGGCTCATGGACTGAGTCCCAGTTCAACCGTAGTTGAACCTTGTTGATATTTTTTTAAGTCGAGGGTTCGTAGCTCGAGTGTCGATTCAACTGAGGTTGAATTGCTTCGGTGAAGGCTCATGGCATAAGTCCCAATTCTACCGTAGTTGAACCTTGTTTATACTTTGTTGGGTTGAGGGCTCGTAGCCCGAGTGTCGATTCAACTGAAGTTGAATTTCTTTGGTGAAGGCTCATGGCCTGAGTCCCAGTTCAACCGCAGTAGAACCTTGTTGATTTTTTTTGGGTCGAGGGTTCGTAGCACGAGTGTCGATTCAACTAAAGTTGAATTACTTCGGCAAAGGCTCATGGACTGAGTCTCAGTTCAACCGTAGTTGAACCTTGTTGATTGTTTTGGGTCGAGGGCTCGTAGCCCGAGTGTCGATTCAACTGAGGTTGAATTACTTCGGTGAAAGCTCATTGCATGAGTCCTAGTTCAACCGTAGTTGAACCTTGTTGATTTTTTTTTTGGGTCGAGGGGTCGTAGCCCGAGTGTCGATTCAACTAAGGTTGAATTACTTCAGCGAAGGTTCATGGCCTGAGACCCAGTTCAACCATAGTTGAACCTTGTTGATTTTTTTTTGGTCGAGGGCTAGTAGCCCGAATGTTGATTCAACTGAGGTTGAATTACATTAGCGAAGGCTCATGGCCTGAGTCCCAGCTCAATCGTAGTTGAACCTTGTTGATTTTTTTGGGTCGAGGGCTCGTTGCTGAGTGTCGATTCAACTAAGGTTTAATTATTTCGGCAAAGGCTCATGAACTGAGTCCAATTTCAATCGTAGTTGAACCTTGTTAATTTTTTTTGGTCGAGGGCACCTAGCCCGAGTGTCGATTCAACTGAGGTTAAATTACTTCGGCGAAGGCTCATGGCTTGAGTCCCAGTTCAACCGTAGTTGATTTTATTTTGGGTCGAAGGCTCGTAGTCCGAGTGTCGATTCAACTGAGGTTGAATTACTTCGGCGAAGTCTCATGGCCTGAGTCCCAGTTCAACCGTAGTTGAACATTGTTGATTTGTTTTTTGGTCGAGGGCTCGTAACCCAAGTATCGATTCAACTGAGGTTGAATTACTTTGGCGAAGGCTCATGGCCTGAGACCTAGTTCAACCCTAGTTGAACCTTGTTGATTTTTTTTTAGGTCGAGGGCTCGTAGCTCGAGTGTCGATTCAATTGAGGTTGAATTACTTCAGCGAAGGCTCATGGCCTGAGTCCCAATTCAACTGTAGTTGAACCTTGTTGATTTTTGGGTTGAGGGCTCGTATCCGGAGTGTTGATTCAACTGAAGTTTAATTTCTTCGGGGAAGGCTCATAGCTTGAGTCCCACTTCAACCGTAGTTGAACCTTGTTGATTTTGTTTTGGGTCGAGGGTTCGTAGCACGAGTGTCGATTCAGTTGAAGTTGAATTACTTCGGCGAAGGCTGATGGACAGAGTCCCAGTTCATACGTAGTTGAACCTTGTTGATTTCTTTGGGTCGAGGGCTCGTAGTCCGAGTGTCGATTCAACTGAGGTTGAATTACTTCGGCGAAGGCTCATGGCCTGAGTCCCAGTTCAACCGTAGTTGAACCTTGTTGATTTTTTTGGGTCGAGGGCTCATAGCCCGAGTGTCGATTCAACTGAGGTTGAATTACTTCGACGAAGGCTCATGGCTTGAGTCCCAGTTCAACCGTAATTGAACCTTGTTGATTTTTTTGAGTCGAGGGCTCGTTGCTCGACTGTTGATTCAACTAAGGTTGAATTACTTCTGCGAAGGTTCATGGCCTGAGTCCCAGTTCCACCGTAGTTGAACCTTGTTGATTTTATTTTGGGTCGAGGGCTCGTAGCCCGAGTGTCTATTCAACTGAGGTTGAATTACTTCGGCGAAGGCTCATGGCCTGAGTCCCAGTTCAACCGTAGTTGAACATTGTTGATTTTTTTTTTGGTCGAGGGCTCGTAGCCCAAGTGTCGATTAACCTGAGGTTGAATTACTTTGGCGAATGCTCAAGGCCTGAGTCCTAATTCAACCATAGTTGAACCTTGTTGATTTTTTTTTGGGTCGAGGGCTCGTAGCCGGAGTGTCGATTCAACTGAAGTTGAATTTCTTTGGTGAAGGCTCATGGCCTGAGTCCCAGTTCAACCGCAGTAGAACCTTGTTGATATTTTTTTGAGTCGAGGGTTCGTAGCACGAGTGTCGATTCAACTAAAGTTGAATTACTTCGGCGAAGGCTCATGGACTGAGTCTCAGTTCAACCGTAGTTGAAAATTGTTGATTGTTTTGGGTCGAGGGCTCGTAGCCCGAGTGTTGATTCAACTGAGGTTGAATTACTTCGGTGAAAGCTCATTGCATGAGTCCCAGTTCAACCGTAGTTGAACCTTGCTGATTTTTTTTTGGGTCGAGGGATCGTAGCCCGAGTGTCGATAAACCTAAGGTTGAATTACTTCGGCGAAGGTTCATGGCCTGAGTCCTAGTTCAACCGCAGTTAAACCTTGTTGATTTAATTTTTGGGTCGAGGGCTCGTAGCCCGAGTGTCTATTCAACTGAGGTTGAATTACTTAGGCGAAAGCTCATGGCCTGAGTCCTAGTTCAATCGTAGTTGAACCTTGTTGATTTTTTTTTGGTTTAGGGCTTGTAGCCCGAGTGTCGATTCAACTGAGGTTGAATTACTTCGGCGAAGGCTCATGGCCTGAGTCCTATTTCAACCGTAGTTGAACCTTGTTGATTTTTTTGGGTCGAGGGCAGCTAGCCCGAGTGTCGATTCAACTGATGTTGAATTACTTCGGTAAAGGCTCATGGCTTGAGTCCCAGTTCAACCGTAGTTGATTTTATTTTGGGTCGAGGGCTCGTAGTCCGAGTGTCGGTTCAACTGAGGTTGAATTACTTCGGCGAAGGCTCATGGCCTAAGTCCCAGTTCAACCGTAGTTGAACATTGTTGATTTTGTTTTTGGTCGAGGGCTCGTAGCCCAAGTATCGATTCAACTGAGGTTGAATTACTTTGGCGAAGGCTCATGGCCTGAGTCCTAGTTCAACCCTAGTTGAACCTTGTTGATTTTTTTGGGTCGAGGGCTCGTAGCTCGAGTGTCGATTCAATTGAGGTTGAATTACTTCAGCGAAGGCTCATGGTCTGAGTCCCAGTTCAATCGTAGTTGAACCTTGTTGATTTTTTTGGGTTGAGGGCTCGTAGCCGGAGTGTCGATTCAACTGAAGTTGAATTTCTTCGGGGAAGGCTCATGGCTTGAGTCCCACTTCAACCGTAGTTGAACCTTGTTGATTTTTTTTTTATGGGTCGAGGGTTCGTAGTACGAGTGTCGATTCAGTTGAAGTTGAATTACTTCGGCGAAGGCTGATGGACAGAGTCCCAGTTCAAACGTAGTTGAACCTTGTTGATTTAATTTTTGGGTCGAGGGCTCGTAGCCCGAGTGTCTATTCAACTGAGGTTGAATTACTTAGGCGAAGGCTCATGGCCTGAGTCCCAGTTCAATCGTAGTTGAACCTTGTTGATTTTTTTTTGGTTGAGGGCTTGTAGCCCGAGTGTCGATTCAACTGAGGTTGAATTACTTCGGCGAAGGCTCATGGCCTGAGTCCTAGTTCAACCGTAGTTGAACCTTGTTGATTTTTTTGGGTCGAGGGCACCTAGCCCGAGTGTCGATTCAACTGAGGTTGAATTACTTCGGCGAAGGCTCATGGATTGAGTCCTAGTTCAACCATAGTTGAACCTTGTTGATTTTATTTTGGGTCGAGGGCTCGTAGCCCGAGTGTCTATTCAACTGAGGTTGAATTACTTCGGCGAAGGCTCATGGCCTGAGTCCCAGTTCAACCGTAGTTGAACATTGTTGATTTTTTTTTTGTCGAGGGCTCGTAGCCCAAGTGTAGATTAACCTGAGGTTGAATTACTTTGGCGAAGGCTCAAGGCTTGAGTCCTAATTCAACCATAGTTGAACCTTGTTGATTTTATTTTTGGGTCGAGTGCTCGTAGCCGGAGTGTCGATTCAACTGAAGTTGAATTTCTTTGGCGAAGGCTCATAGCCTGAGTCCCAGTTCAACCGTAGTAGAACCTTGTTGATTTTTTTTTGGGTCGAGGGCTTGTAGCACGAGTATCGATTCAACTAAAGTTGAATTACTTCGGCGAAGGCTCATGGACTGAGTCTCAGTTCAACCGTAGTTGAACCTTGTTGATTGTTTTGGGTCGAGGGCTCGTAGCCCGAGTGTCGATTCAACTAAGGTTGAATTACTTCGGTGAAAGCTCATTGCATGAGTCCCAATTCAACCGTAGTTGAACCTTGTTGATTTTTTTTTGGTTCGAGGGATCGTAGCCCGATTGTCGATTCAACTAAGGTTGAATTACTTCGGCGAAGATTTGTGGCCTGAGTCCTAGTTCAACCGCAGTTAAACCTTGTTGATTTAATTTTTGGGTCGAGGGCTCGTAGCCCGAGTGTCTATTCAATTGAGGTTGAATTACTTAAGTGAAGGCTCATGGCCTTAGTCCTAGTTCAACCGTAGTTGAACCTCGTTGATTTTTTGTTGGGTCGAAGGCTCGTAGGCCGAGTGTCGATTCAACTGAGGCTGAATTACTTCGGCGAAGGCTCATGACCTGAGCCACAATTCAACTGTTGTTGAACCTTGTTGATTTTTTTTTGGTCGAGGGCTCGTAGCCCAAGTGTAGATTAACCTGAGGTTGAATTACTTTGGCGAAGGCTCAAGGCCTGAGTCTTAATTCAACCATAGTTGAACCTTGTAGATTTTGTTTTGGGTCGAGGGCTCGTTGCCGGAGTGTCGATTCAACTAAAGTTGAATTTCTTTGGCGAAGGCTCATAGCCTGAGTCCCAGTTCAACCGCAGTAGAACCTTGTTGATATTTTTTTTGGTTGAGGGCTTGTTGCCCGAGTGTCGATTCAACTGAGGTTGAATTACTTCACCGAAGGCTCATGGCCTGAGTCCTGGTTCAACCATAGTTGAACCTTGTTGATTTTTTTGCTTCGAAGGTTCGTAGCCCGAGTGTCGATTCAACTAAGGTGGAATTACTTCGGCGAAGGCTCATGACGTGAGTCCCAATTCAACCGTAGTTGAACCTTGTTGATTTTATTTTGGGTCAAGGGCTCGTAGCCCGAGTGTCGATTCTACTAAGGTTAAATTACTTCAGCGAAGGCTCATGGTTGAGGGTTTGTTGCCCGAGTGTCGATTCTACTAAGGTTCGTAGCCCGAGTGTCGATTCAACTAAGGTGGAATTACTTCGGCGAAGGCTCATGGCATGAGTCCCAATTCAACCGTACTTGAACCTTGTTAATTTTTTATTGGGTCGAGGGCTCGTAGCCCGAGTGTCGATTCAACTGGGTTGAATTACTTCGGCGAAGGCTCATGGAATGAGTCCCAATTCAACCGTAGTTGAACCTTGTTGATTTTTTTGGGTCGAGGGCTCGTAGCCCGAGTTTCGATTCAACTAAGGTTGAATTACTTCAGCGAAGGCTCATGGACTGAGTCATAGTTCAACCGTTGTTGAACCTTGTTGATTTTTTTTGGTCAAGGGTTTGTAGCCCGAGTGTCGATTCAACTGAGGTTGAATTACTTTAGTGAAGGCTTATGGCCTGAGTCCCAATTCAACCATTGTTGAACCTTGTTGATTTTTTTTAGGTCGAGGACTCGTAGCCCAAGTATCGATTCAACTAAGTTTGAATTACTTCGACGAAGGCTCATGGCCTGAGTCCCAGTTCAACCATAGTTGAACCTTGTTGATTTTTTTGGGTCGACGGCTCCTAGCCCAAGTGTCGATTCAACTAAGGTGGAATTACTTCGGCGAAGGCTCATGGCATGAGTCCCAATTCAACCGTACTTGAACCTTGTTAATTTTTTATTGGGTCGAGGGCTCGTAGCCCGAGTGTCGATTCAACTGGGTTGAATTACTTCGGCGAAGGCTCATGGAATGAGTCCCAATTCAACCATAGTTGAACCTTGTTGATTTTGTTGGGTCGAGGGCTCGTAGCACGGGTGTCGATTCAACTGAGGTTGAATTACTTTGGCGAAGGCTCATGGCCTGAGTCCCAATTCAACCATTGTTGAACCTTGTTGATTTTTTTTAGGTCGAGGACTCGTAGCCCAAGTATCGATTCAACTAAGTTTGAATTACTTCGACGAAGGCTCATGGCCTGAGTCCCAGTTCAACCATAGTTGAACCTTGTTGATTTTTTTGGGTCGACGGCTCCTAGCCCAACTGTCGATTCAACTGAGGTTGAATTACTTCGGCGAAGGCTCATGGCCTGAGTCCCAGTTCAACCGTAGTTGAACATTGTTGATTTTTTTTTGGTCGAGGGCTCGTAGCCCAAGTGTAGATTAACCTGAGGTTGAATTACTTTGGCGAAGGCTCAAGGCCTGAGTCTTAATTCAACCATAGTTGAACCTTGTAGATTTTGTTTTGGGTCGAGGGCTCGTTGCCGGAGTGTCGATTCAACTAAAGTTGAATTTCTTTGGCGAAGGCTCATAGCCTGAGTCCCAGTTCAACCGCAGTAGAACCTTGTTGATATTTTTTTTGGTTGAGGGCTTGTTGCCCGAGTGTCGATTCAACTGAGGTTGAATTACTTCACCGAAGGCTCATGGCCTGAGTCCTGGTTCAACCATAGTTGAACCTTGTTGATTTTTTTGCTTCGAAGGTTCGTAGCCCGAGTGTCGATTCAACTAAGGTGGAATTACTTCGGCGAAGGCTCATGACGTGAGTCCCAATTCAACCGTAGTTGAACCTTGTTGATTTTATTTTGGGTCAAGGGCTCGTAGCCCGAGTGTCGATTCTACTAAGGTTAAATTACTTCAGCGAAGGCTCATGGTTGAGGGTTTGTTGCCCGAGTGTCGATTCTACTAAGGTTCGTAGCCCGAGTGTCGATTCAACTAAGGTGGAATTACTTCGGCGAAGGCTCATGGCATGAGTCCCAATTCAACCGTACTTGAACCTTGTTAATTTTTTAT
Organism: Nicotiana noctiflora; assembly: GCA_032618575.1. NCBI lineage: Eukaryota > Viridiplantae > Streptophyta > Magnoliopsida > Solanales > Solanaceae > Nicotiana > Nicotiana noctiflora. Next base: position 388,346 of record JASVEL010002192.1, read on the forward strand.
TGGGTCGAGGGCTCGTAGCCCGAGTGTCGATTCAACTGGGTTGAATTACTTCGGCGAAGGCTCATGGAATGAGTCCCAATTCAACCGTAGTTGAACCTTGTTGATTTTTTTGGGTCGAGGGCTCGTAGCCCGAGTTTCGATTCAACTAAGGTTGAATTACTTCAGCGAAGGCTCATGGACTGAGTCATAGTTCAACCGTTGTTGAACCTTGTTGATTTTTTTTGGTCAAGGGTTTGTAGCCCGAGTGTCGATTCAACTGAGGTTGAATTACTTTAGTGAAGGCTTATGGCCTGAGTCCCAATTCAACTGTAGTTGAACCTTGTTGATTGTTTTTTGGGTCGAGGGCTCGTAGCACGAATGTCGATTCAACTGAAATTGTATTACTTCGGCGAAGGCTCATGGTCTGAGTCACAATTCAACCATAGTTGAACCTTGTTGATTTTGTTGGGTCGAGGGCTCGTAGCACGGGTGTCGATTCAACTGAGGTTGAATTACTTTGGCGAAGGCTCATGGCCTGAGTCCCAATTCAACCATTGTTGAACCTTGTTGATTTTTTTTAGGTCGAGGACTCGTAGCCCAAGTATCGATTCAACTAAGTTTGAATTACTTCGACGAAGGCTCATGGCCTGAGTCCCAGTTCAACCGTAGTTGAACCTTGTTGATTTTTTTGGGTCGACGGCTCCTAGCCCAACTGTCGATTCAACTGAGGTTGAATTACTTCGGCGAAGGCTCATGGCCTGAGTCCCAGTTCAACCGTAGTTGAACATTGTTGATTTTTTTTTTGGTCGAGGGCTCGTAGCCCAAGTGTAGATTAACCTGAGGTTGAATTACTTTGGCGAAGGCTCAAGGCCTGAGTCTTAATTCAACCATAGTTGAACCTTGTAGATTTTATTTTGGGTCGAGGGCTCGTTGCCGGAGTGTCGATTCAACTGAAGTTGAATTTCTTTGGCGAAGGCTCATAGCCTGAGTCCCAGTTCAACCGCAGTAGAACCTTGTTGATTTTTTTTTGGGTCGAGGGCTCGTAGCACGAGTATCGATTCAACTAAAGTTGAATTACTTCGGCGAAGGCTCATGGACTGAGTCTCAGTTCAACCGTAGTTGAACCTTGTTGATTGTTTTGGGTCGAGGGCTCGTAGCCCGAGTGTCGATTCAACTGAGGTTGAATTACTTCGGTGAAAGCTCATTGCATGAGTCCCAGTTCAACCGTAGTTGAACCTTGTTGATTTTTTTTTTATGGGTCGAGGGTTTGTAGCCTGAGTGTCGATTCAACTAAGGTTGAATTACCTCGGCGAAGGTTCATGGCCTGAGTCTTAGTTTAACCGCAGTTAAACCTTGTTGATTTTACTTTGGGTCGAGGGCTCGTAGCCCGAGTGTCGATTCAACTGAGGTTGAATTACTTCGGCGAAGGCTCATGGCCTAAGTCCCAGTTCAATCGTAGTTGAACCTTGTTGATTTTTTTTTGGTTGTGGGCTTGTTGCCCGAGTGTCGATTCAACTGAGGTTGAATTACTTCACCGAAGGCTCATGGCCTGAGTCCTAGTTCAACCATAGTTGAACCTTGTTGATTTTTTTGCTTCGAAGGTTCGTAGCCCGAGTGTCGATTCAACTAAGGTGGAATTACTTTGGCGAAGGCTCATGACGTGAGTCCCAATTCAACCGTAGTTGAACCTTGTTGATTTTATTTTGGGTCAAGGGCTCGTAGCCCGAGTGTCGATTCTACTAAGGTTAAATTACTTTGGCGAAGGCTCATGGCCTGAGTCCCAGTTCAACTATAGTTGAACCTTGTTGACATTTTTTTGGGTCGAGGGCTCGCAGCCAGAGTGTCGATTCAACTAAGGTTGAATTACATTGGCGAAGGCTCAAGGCCTGATTCCCAGCTCAACCGTAGTTGAACCATGTTTATATTTTTTTGGGTCGAGGGATCGTAGCATGAGTGTTTATTCAACTGAGGTTGAATTAGTTTGGCGAAGGCTCATGGCATGAGTCCCAATTCAACCGTACTTGAACCTTGTTGATTTTTTATTGGGTCGAGGGCTCGTTGCCCGAGTGTCGATTCAACTGGGTTGAATTACTTCGGCGAAGGCTCATGGAATGAGTCCCAATTCAACCGTAGTTGAACCTTGTTGATTTTTTTGGGTCGAGGGCTCGTAGCCCGAGTTTCGATTCAACTAAGGTTGAATTACTTCAGCGAAGGCTCATGGACTGAGTCATAGTTCAACCGTTGTTGAACCTTGTTGATTTTTTTTGGTCAAGGGTTCGTAGCCCGAGTGTCGATTCAACTGAGGTTGAATTACTTCAGCGAAGGCTTATGGCCTGAGTCCCAGTTCAACTGTAGTTGAACCTTGTTGATTGTTTTTTGGGTCGAGGGCTCGTAGCACGAATGTCGATTCAACTGAAATTGTATTACTTCGGTGAAGGCTCATGGTCTGAGTCACAATTCAACCATAGTTGAACCTTGTTGATTTTGTTGGGTCGAGGGCTCGTAGCACGGGTGTCGATTCAACTGAGGTTGAATTACTTTGGCGAAGGCTCATGGCCTGAGTCCCAATTCAACCGTTGTTGAACCTTGTTGATTTTTTTTAGGTCGAGGACTCGTAGCCCAAGTATCGATTCAACTAAGGTTGAATTACTTCGACGAAGGCTCATGGCCTGAGTCCCAGTTCAACCGTAGTTGAACCTTGTTGATTTTTTTGGGTCGACGGCTCCTAGCCCAACTGTCGATTCAACTGAGGTTGAATTACTTCGGCGAAGGCTCATGGATCGAGTCCTAGTTCAACCGTAGTTGAACCTTGTTGATTTTATTTTGGGTCGAGGGCTCGTAGCCTGAGTGTCTATTCAACTGAGGTTGAATTACTTCGGCGAAGGCTCATGGCCTGAGTCCCAGTTCAACCGTAGTTGAACATTGTTGATTTTTTTTTGGTCGAGGGCTCGTAGCCCAAGTGTAGATTAACCTGAGGTTGAATTACTTTGGCGAAGGCTCAAGGCCTGAGTCTTAATTCAACCATAGTTGAACCTTGTAGATTTTGTTTTGGGTCGAGGGCTCGTTGCCGGAGTGTCGATTCAACTGAAGTTGAATTTCTTTGGCGAAGGCTCATAGCCTGAGTCCCAGTTCAACCGCAGTAGAACCTTGTTGATTTTTTTTGGGTCGAGGGCTCGTAGCACGAGTATCGATTCAACTAAAGTTGAATTACTTCGGCGAAGGCTCATGCACTGAGTCTCAGTTCAACCGTAGTTGAACCTTGTTGATTGTTTTGGGTCGAGGGCTCGTAGCCCGAGTGTCGATTCAACTGAGGTTGAATTACTTCGGCAAAGGCTCATGGCATGAGTCCCAATTCAACCGTACTTGAACCTTGTTGATTTTTTTTTGGGTCAAGGTCTCGTAGCCCGAGTGTCGATTCAACTAAGGTTGAATTACCTCGGCGAAGGTTCATGGCCTGAGTCTTAGTTTAACCGCAGTTAAACCTTGTTGATTTTACTTTGGGTCGAGGGCTCGTAGCCCGAGTGTCGATTCAACTGAGGTTGAATTACTTCGGCGAAGGCTCATGGCCTAAGTACCAGTTCAATCGTAGTTGAACCTTGTTGATATTTTTTTTGGTTGTGGGCTTGTTGCCCGAGTGTCGATTCAACTGAGGTTGAATTACTTCACCGAAGGCTCATGGCCTGAGTCCTAGTTCAACCATAGTTGAACCTTGTTGATTTTTTTGCTTCGAAGGTTTGTAGCCCGAGTGTCGATTCAACTAAGGTGGAATTACTTCGGCGAAGGCTCATGACGTGAGTCCCAATTCAACCGTAGTTGAACCTTGTTGATTTTATTTTGGGTCAAGGGCTCGTAGCCCGAGTGTCGATTCTACTAAGGTTAAATTACTTTGGCGAAGGCTCATGGCCTGAGTCCCAGTTCAACCGTAGTTGAACCTTGTTGACTTTTTTTTGGGTCGAGGGCTCGCAGCCAGAGTGTCGATTCAACTAAGGTTGAATTACATTGGCGAAGGCTCAAGGCCTGATTCCCAGCTCAACCGTAGTTGAACCATGTTTATATTTTTTGGGGTCGAGGGATCGTAGCATGAGTGTTTATTCAACTGAGGTTGAATTAGTTTGGCGAAGGCTCATGGCATGAGTCCCAATTCAACCGTACTTGAACCTTGTTGATTTTTTATTGGGTCGAGGGCTCGTAGCCCGAGTGTCGATTCAACTGGGTTGAATTACTTCGGCGAAGGCTCATGGAATGAGTCCCAATTCAACCGTAGTTGAACCTTGTTGATTTTTTTGGGTCGAGGGCTCGTAGCCCGAGTTTCGATTCAACTAAGGTTGAATTACTTCAGCGAAGGCTCATGGACTGAGTCATAGTTCAACCATTGTTGAACCTTGTTGATTTTTTTTGGTCAAGGGTTCGTAGCCCGAGTGTCGATTCAACTGAGGTTGAATTACTTCAGCGAAGGCTTATGGCCTGAGTCCCAGTTCAACTGTAGTTGAACCTTGTTGATTTTTATTTGGGTCGAGGGCTCGTAGCACGAATGTCGATTCAACTGAAATTGTATTACTTCGGCGAAGTCTCATGGTCTGAGTCACAATTCAACCATAGTTGAACCTTGTTGATTTTGTTGGGTCGAGGGCTCGTAGCACGGGTGTCGATTCAACTGAGGTTGAATTACTTTGGTGAAGGCTCATGGCCTGAGTCCCAATTCAACCGTTGTTGAACCTTGTTGATTTTTTTTAGGTCAAGGACTCGTAGCCCAAGTATCGATTCAACTAAGGTTGAATTACTTCGGCGAAGGCTCATGGCCTGAGTCCCAGTTCAACCGTAGTTGAACCTTGTTGATTTTTTTGGGTCGACGGCTCCTAGCCCGACTGTCGATTCAACTGAGGTTGAATTACTTCGGCGAAGGCTCATGGATTGAGTCCTAGTTCAACCGTAGTTGAACCTTGTTGATTTTATTTTGGGTCGAGGGCTCGTAGCCCGAGTGTCTATTCAACTGAGGTTGAATTACTTCGGCGAAGGCTCATGGCCTGAGTCCCAGTTCAACCGTAGTTGAACATTGTTGATTTTTTTTGGTCGAGGGCTCGTAGTCCAAGTGTCGATTAAACTGAGGTTTAATTACTTTGGCGAAGGCTCATGGCCTGAGTCCTAATTCAACTATAGTTGAACCTTGTTGATTTTTTTTTTTGGGTCTAGGGCTCGTAGCTGGAGTGTCGATTCAACTAAAGTTCGATTTGTTCGGCAAAGGCACATGGCCTGAGTCCCAGTTCAACCATAGTAGAACCTTGTTGATTTTGTTTTGGGTCGAGGGCTCGTAGTACGAGTGTCGAATCAACTAAAGTTGAATTACTTCGGCGAAGGCTCATGGACAGAGTCTCAATTCAACCGTAGTTGAACCTTGTTGATTGTTTTGGGTCGAGGGCTCGTAGCCTGAGTGTCGATTCAACTGAGGTTGAATTACTTCGGCGAAAGCTCATGGTCTGAGTCCCAGTTCAACCGTAGTTTAACCTTGTTGATTTTTTTTTGGGTCGAGGGCTCGTAGCCCGAGTGTCGAATCAACTAAGGTTGAATTACTTCAACGAAGGTTCATGGCCGGAGTCCTAGTTCAACCGCAGTTAAACCTTGTTGATTTATTTTTTTAGGTCGAGGGCTCGTAGCCCGAGTGTCGATTCAACTAAGGTTGAATTACTTCGGCGAAGGCTCATGTCCTGAGTCCCAGTTCTATCGTAGTTGAACCATGTTGATTTTCTTTTTGGTTGAGGGCTCGTAGCCCGAGTGTCGATTCAACTGAGGTTGAATTACTTCAGTGAAGGCTCATGGCCTGAGTCCTAGTTCAACCGTAGTTGAACCTTGTTGATTTTTTTGGGTCGAGGGCTCGTAGCCAGAGTGTTGATTCAACTAAGGTGGAATTACTTCGACGAAGGCTCATGATGTGAGTCCCAATTCAACCGTAGTTGAACCTTGTTGATTTTATTTTGGGTCGAGGGCTCGTAGCCCGAGTGTCGATTCTACTGAGGTTAAATTACTTCGGCGAAGGTTCATGGCCTGAGTACCAGTTCAACCGTAGTTGAACCTTGTTAAATTACTTCGGCGAAGGTTCATGGCCTGAGTACCAGTTCAACCGTAGTTGAACCTTGTTGATTTTTTTGGGTCGGCGAAGGCTCATGACCTGAGTCCCAGCTCAACCGTAGTTGAATGTTATTGATATTTTTTTGGGTCGAGGGCTCGTACCATGAGTGTTTATTCAACTGAGGTTGAATTAGTTTGGCGAAGGCTCATGGCATGAGTCCCAATTCAACCGTACTTGAACCTTGTTGATTTTTTATTGGGTCGAGGGCTCATAGCCCGAGTGTCGATTCAACTGAGGTTGAATTACTTTGGTGAAGGCTCATGGCATGAGTCCCAATTCAGCCGTAGTTGAACCTTGTTAATTTTTTTTGGGTCGAGCGCTCGTAGCCCGAGTTTCGATTCAAATGAGGTTGAATTACTTCAGCGAAGGCTCATGGACTGAGTCATAGTTCAACCGTTGTTGAACCTTGTTGATATTTTTTGGTCGAGGGTTCTTAGCCCGAGTGTCGATTCAACTGAGGTTGAATTACTTCAGCGAAGGCTTATGGCCTGAGTCCCAGTTCAACCGTAGTTGAACATTGTTGATTTTTTTGGGTTGAGGGTTTGTAGCACGAGTGTCGATTCAACCGAGGTTGAATTACTTCGGCGAAGGCTCATGGCCTGAGTCGCAATTCAACCGTAGTTGAACCTTGTTGATTTTTTTTGGGTCAAGGGCTCCTAGCCCGAGTGTCGATTCAACTGAGGTTGAATTACTTCGGCGAAGGCTCATCGATTGTGTCCTAGTTCAACCGTAGTTGAACCTTGTTGATTTTATTTTGGGTCGAGGGCTCGTAGCCTGAGTGTCTATTCAACTGAGGTTGAATTACTTCGGCGAAGGCTCATGGCATGAGTCCCAATTCAACCGTACTTGAACCTTGTTGATTTTTTATTGGGTCGAGGGCTCATAGCCCGAGTGTCGATTCAACTGAGGTTGAATTACTTTGGTGAAGGCTCATGGCATGAGTCCCAATTCAGCCGTAGTTGAACCTTGTTAATTTTTTTTGGGTCGAGCGCTCGTAGCCCGAGTTTCGATTCAAATGAGGTTGAATTACTTCAGCGAAGGCTCATGGACTGAGTCATAGTTCAACCGTTGTTGAACCTTGTTGATATTTTTTGGTCGAGGGTTCTTAGCCCGAGTGTCGATTCAACTGAGGTTGAATTACTTCAGCGAAGGCTTATGGCCTGAGTCCCAGTTCAACCGTAGTTGAACCTTGTTGATTTTTTTTTGGGTTGAGTGCTCGTAGGACGAGTGTCGATTCAACTAAGGTTGAATTACTTCAACGAAGGTTCATGGCCTGAGTCCGAGTACAACTGTAGTTGAACCTTGTTGATTTTTTTTGGGTCAAGGGCTCCTAGCCCGAGTGTCGATTCAACTAAGGTTGAATTACTTCGGCGAAGGCTCATCGATTGTGTCCTAGTTCAACCGTAGTTGAACCTTGTTGATTTTATTTTGGGTCGAGGGCTCGTAGCCCGAGTGTCTATTCAACTGAGGTTGAATTACTTCGGCGAAGGCTCATGGCCTGAGTCCCAGTTCAACCGTAGTTGAACATTGTTGATTTTTTTTTGGTCGAGGGCTCGTAGTCCAATTGTCGATTAAATTGAGGTTGAATTACATTGGCGAAGGCTCATGGCCTGAGTCCTAATTCAACTATAGTTGAACCTTGTTGATTTTTGTTTGGGTCGAGGGCTCGTAGCCCGAGTGTCGATTCAACTGAAGTTGGATTTGTTCGGGGAAGGCTCATGGCCTGAGTCCCAGTTCAACCGCAGTAGAACCTTGTTGATTTTGTTTTGGGTCGAGGGCTCGTAGTACGAGTGTCGAATCAACTAAAGTTGAATTACTTCGGCGAAGACTCATGGACAGAGTCTCAATTCAACCGTAGTTGAACCTTGTCGATTGTTTTGGGTCGAGGGCTCGTAGCCTGAGTGTCGATTTAACTGAGGTTGAATTACTTCGGCGAAAGCTCATGGCCCGAGTCCCAGTTCAATCGTAGTTTAACCTTGTTGATTTTTTTTTTGGGTCGAGGGATCGTAGCCCGAGTGTCGATAAAACTAAGGTTGAATTACTTCAGCGAAGGTTCATGGCCGGAGTCCTAGTTCAACCGCAGTTAAACCTTGTTGATTTATTTTTTGGATCGAGGGCTCGTAGCCCGAGTGTCGATTCAACTAAGGTTGAATTACTTCGGCGAAGGCTCATGTCCTGAGTCCCAGTTCAATCGTAGTTGAACCTTGTTGATTTTCTTTTTGGTTAAGGGCTTGTAGCCCGAGTGTCGATTCAACTGAGGTTGAATTACTTCACCGAAGGCTCATGGCGTGAGTCCTAGTTCAGCCGTAGTTGAACCTTGTTGTGGGTCGAGGGCTCATAGCCCGAGTGTCGATTCAACTAAGGTGGAATTACTTCGACGAAGGCTCATGACGTGAGTCCCAATTCAACCGTAGTTGAACCTTGTTGATTTTATTTTGGGTCGAGGGCTCGTAGCCCGAGTGTCGATTCTACTGAGGTTAAATTACTTAGGCGAAGGCTCATGGCCTGAGTCCCAGTTCAACCGTAGTTGAACCTTGTTGATTTTTTTGGGTCGAGGGCTCATAGCCCGAGTGTCGATTCAACTAAGGTTGAATTACATCGGCGAAGGCTCATGGCCTGAGTCCCAGCTCAACCGTAGTTGAATCTTATTGATATTTTTTTGGGTCGAGGGCTCGTACCATGAGTGTTTATTCAACTGAGGTTGAATTAGTTTGGCGAAGGCTCATGGCATGAGTCACAATTCAACCGTACTTGAACCTTGTTGATTTTATTTTGGGTCGAGGGCTCGTAGCCCGAGTTTCGATTCAAATGAGGTTGAATTACTTCAGTGAAGGCTCATGGACTGAGTCACAGTTCAACCGTTGTTGAACCTTGTTGATATTTTTTGGTCGAGGGTTCTTAGCCCGAGTGTCGATTCAACTGAGGTTGAATTACTTCAGCGAAGGCTTATGGCCTGAGTCCCAGTTCAACCGTAGTTGAACCTTGTTGATTTTTTTTTGGGTCGAGTGCTCGTAGGACGAGTGTCGATTCAACTGAGATTGAATTACTTCGGCAAAGGCTTATGGTCTGAGTCCCAATTCAACCATAGTTGAACCTTGTTGATTTTGTTGGGTCGAGGGCTCGTAGCACGAGTGTCGATTCAACTGAGGTTGAATTACTTCGGCGAAGGCTCATGGCCTGAGTCCTAATTCAACTATAGTTGAACCTTGTTGATTTTTTTTAGGTCGAGGACTCGTAGCCCGAGTATCAATTCAACTAAGGTTGAATTGCTTCGGCGCAGGCTCATGGTCTCAGTCCCAGTTCAATCGTAGTTGAACCTTGTTGATTTTTTTTTTGTATCGAGGACTTGTTGCCCGAGTGTCGATTCAATTGAGGTTGAATTACTTCGGTGAAGGCTCATGGCTTGAGTCACAATTCAACCGTAGTTGAACCTTGTTGACTTTTTGGGTCGAGGGCTCGTAGCCCGAGTGTCGATTCAACTGAGGTTGAATTACTTTGGCGAAGGCTCATGGCCTGAGACCTAGTTCAACCCTAGTTGAACCTTGTTGATTTTTTTTGGGTCGAGGGCTCGTAGCTCGAGTGTCGATTCAACTGAGGTTGAATTACTTCGGCGAAGGCTCATGGCCTGACTCCCAATTCAACTGTAGTTGAACCTTGTTGATTTTTTTTTGGGTCAAGGGTTCGTAGCACGAGTGTCGATTCAGTTGAAGTTGAATTACTTCGGCGAAGGTTGATGGAAAGAGTCCCAGTTCAAACGTAGTTGAACCTTGTTGATTTTTTTGGGTCGAGGGCTCGTAGCTCGAGTGTCGATTCAACTGATGTTGAATTATTTCGGCGAAGGCTCATGGACTGAGTCCCAGTTCAACCGTAGTTGAACCTTGTTGATTTTTTGGGTCGAGGGCTCGTAGCCCGAGTGTCGAATTAACTGAGGTTGAATTACTTCGGCGAAGGCTCATGGCCTGAGTCCCAGTACAACTGTAGTTGAACCTTGTTGATTTTTTTTGGGTCGAGGGCTCCTAGCCCGAGTGTCGATTCAATTGAGGTTGAATTACTTCGGCGAAGGCTCATGGATTGAGTCCTAGTTCAACCATAGTTGAACCTTGTTGATTTTATTTTGGGTCGCGGGCTCGTTGCCCAAGTATCTATTCAACTGAGGTTGAATTACTTCGGCGAAGGCTCATGGCCTGAGTCCCAGTTCAACCGTAGTTGAACATTGTTGATTTTCTTTTTGGTCGAGGGCTCGTAGCCCAAGTGTCGATTAACCTGAGGTTGAATTACTTTGGCGAAGGCTCAAGGCCTGAGTCCTAATTCAACCATAGTTGAACCTTGTAGATTTTTTTTTGGGTCGAGGGCTCGTAGCCGGAGTGTTGATTCAACTGTAGTTGAATTTCTTCGGCGAAGGCTCATAGCCTGAGTCCCAGTTCAACCGCAGTAGAACCTTATTGATTTTGTTTTGGGTCGAGGGCTCGTAGCACGAGTATCGATTCAACTAAACTTGAATTACTTCAGCGAAGGCTCATGGACTAAGTCTAAGTTCAACCGTAGTTGAACCTTGTTGATTGTTTTGGGTCGAGGGCTCATAGCCCGAGTGTCGATTCAACTGAGGTTGAATTACTTCGGCAAAAGCTCATGGCCTGAGTCCCAATTCAACCGTAGTTGAACCTTGTTGATTTTTTTTTTGGGTCGAGGGCTCGTAGCCCAAGTGTCGATTCTACTAAGGTTAAATTACTTCGGCGAAGGCTCATGGCCTGAGTCCTAGTTCAACCGAAGTTGAACCTTGTTGACTTTTTTTTGGGTCGAGGGCTCGTAGCCAGAGTGTCGATTCAACTAAGGCTGAATTACATTGGCGAAGGCTCATGGCCTGAGTCCCAGCTCAACCGTAGTTGAACCTTGTTTATATTTTTTTGGGTCGAGGGATCGTAGCATGAGTGTTTATTCAACTGAGGTTGAATTAGTTTGGCGAAGGCTCATGGCATGAGTCCCAATTCAACCGTACTTGAACCTTGTTGATTTTTTATTGGGTCGAGGGCTCGTAGCCCGAGTGTCGATTCAACTGGGTTGAATTACTTCGGCGAAGGCTCATGGAATGTGTCCCAATTTAACCGTAGTTGAACCTTGTTGATTTTTTTTGGGTCGAGGGCTCGTAGCCCGAGTTTCGATTCAACTGATGTTGAATTACTTCAGCGAAGGCTCATGGACTGAGTCATAGTTCAACCGTTGTTGAACCTTGTTGATTTTCTTTGGTCGAGGGTTCATAGCCCGAGTGTCGATTCAACTGAGGTTGAATTACTTCAGCGAAGGCTTATGGCCTGAGTCCCAGTTCAACTTTAGTTAAACCTTGTTGATTTGTTTTTGGGTCGAGGGCTCGTAGCACGAGTGTCGATTCAACTGAAATTGAATTACTTCGGCAAAGGCTCATGGTCTGAGTCCCAATTCAACCATAATTGAACCTTGTTGATTTTGTTGGGTCGAGGGCTCGTAGCACGGGTGTCGATTCAACTGAGGTTGAATTACTTCAGCGAAGGCTCATGGCCTGAGTCCCAATTCAACCATTGTTGAACCTTGTTGATTTTTTTTAGGTCGAGGACTGGTAGCCCGAGTATCGATTCAACTAAGGTTGAATTACTTCGGCGAAGGCTCATGGCCTGAGTCCCAGTTAAACCCTAGTTGAACCTTGTTGAGTTTTTTTGGGTCGAGGGCTCGTAGCCCGAGTGTCGATTCAACTGAGGTTGTATTACTTCAGTGAAGGCTCATGGCCTTAGTCCGAGTTCAGCCGTAGTTGAACCTTGTTGATTTTTTTGGGTCGAGGGCTCGTAGCTCGAGTGTCGATTCAACTGAGGTTGAATTACTTCGGCGAAGGCTCATGGCCTGACTCCCAATTCAACTGTAGTTGAACCTTGTTGATTTTTTTTTGGGTCAAGGGTTCGTAGCACGAGTGTCGATTCAGTTGAAGTTGAATTACTTCGGCGAAGGTTGATGGAAAGAGTCCCAGTTCAAACGTAGTTGAACCTTGTTGATTTTTTTGGGTCGAGGGCTCGTAGCTCGAGTGTCGATTCAACTGATGTTGAATTATTTCGGCGACGGCTCATGGACTGAGTCCCAGTTCATCCGTAGTTGAACCTTGTTGATTTTTTTGGGTCGAGGGCTCATAGCCCGAGTGTCGATTCAACTGAGGTTGAATTACTTCGGCGAAGGCTCATGGCCTGAGTCCGAGTACAACTGTAGTTGAACCTTGTTGATTTTTTTTGGGTCGAGGGCTCCTAGCCCGAGTGTCGATTCAATTGAGGTTGAATTACTTCGGCGAAGGCTCATGGATTAAGTCCTAGTTCAACCATAGTTGAACCTTGTTGATTTTATTTTTGGTCGAGGGCTCGTTGCCCAAGTATCTATTCAACTGAGGTTGAATTACTTCGGCGAAGGCTCATGGCCTGAGTCCCAGTTCAACCGTAGTTGAACATTGTTGATTTTCTTTTTGGTCGAGGGCTCGTAGCCCAAGTGTCGATTAACCTGAGGTTGAATTACTTTGGCGAAGGCTCAAGGCCTGAGTCCTAATTCAACCATAGTTGAACCTTGTAGATTTTTTTTTTTTTGGGTCGAGGGCTCGTAGCCGGAGTGTTGATTCAACTGTAGTTGAATTTCTTTGGCGAAGGCTCATAGCCTGAGTCCCAATTCAACTGCAGTAGAACCTTATTGATTTTTTTTTGGGTCGAGGGCTCGTAGCACGAGTATCGATTCAACTAAACTTGAATTACTTCAGCGAAGGCTCATGGACTAAGTCTCAGTTCAACCGTAGTTGAACCTTGTTGATTGTTTTGGGTCGAGGGCTCATAGCCCGAGTGTCGATTCAACTGAGGTTGAATTACTTCGGCAAAAGCTCATGGCCTGAGTCCCAGTTCAACCGTTAGTTTAACCTTGTTGATTTTTTTTTTGGGTCGAGGGCTCGTAGCCCAAGTGTCGATTCTACTAAGGTTAAATTACTTCGGCGAAGGCTCATGGCCTGAGTCCCAGTTCAACCGAAGTTGAACCTTGTTGACTTTTTTTTGGGTCGAGGGCTCCTAGCCAGAGTGTCGATTCAACTAAGGCTGAATTACATTGGCGAAGGCTCATGGCCTGAGTCCCAGCTCAACCGTAGTTGAACCTTGTTTATATTTTTTTGGGTCGAGGGATCGTAGCATGAGTGTTTATTCAACTGAGGTTGAATTATTTTGGCGAAGGCTCATGGCATGAGTCCCAATTCAACCGTACTTGAACCTTGTTGATTTTTTATTGGGTCGAGGGCTCGTAGCCCGAGTGTCGATTCAACTGGGTTGAATTACTTCGGCGAAGGCTCATGGAATGTGTCCCAATTTAACCGTAGTTGAACCTTGTTGATTTTTTTTGGGTCGAGGGCTCGTAGCCCGAGTTTCGATTCAACTGATGTTGAATTACTTCAGCGAAGGCTCATGGACTGAGTCATAGTTCAACCGTTGTTGAACCTTGTTGATTTTCTTTGGTCGAGGGTTCGTAGCCCGAGTGTCGATTCAACTAAGGTTGAATTACTTCAGCGAAGGCTTATGGCCTGAGTCCCAGTTCAACTTTAGTTAAACCATGTTGATTTGTTTTTGGGTCGAGGGCTCGTAGCACGAGTGTCGATTCAACTGAAATTGAATTACTTCGGCGAAGGCTCATGGTCTGAGTCCCAATTCAACCATAGTTGAACCTTGTTGATTTTGTTGGGTCGAGGGCTCGTAGCACGGGTGTCGATTCAACTGAGGTTGAATTACTTCAGCGAAGGCTCATGGCCTGAGTCCCAATTCAACCATTGTTGAACCCTGTTGATTTTTTTTAGGTCGAGGACTGGTAGCCCGAGTATCGATTCAACTAAGGTTGAATTACTTCGGCGAAGGCTCATGGCCTGAGTCCCAGTTCAACCGTAGTTGAACCTTGTTGATTGTTTTGGGTTGAGGACTCATATCCCGAGTGTCGATTCAACTGAGGTTGAATTACTTCGGCGAAGGCTCATAGCCTAAGTTCGAGTACAACTATAGTTGAACCTTGTTGATTTTTTTTGGGTCGAGGGATCCTAGCACGAGTGTCGATTCAACTGAGGTTGAATTACTTCGGCGAAGGCTCATGGATTGAGTCCTAGTTCAACCGTAGTTGAACCTTGTTGATTTTATTTTGGGTCGAGGGCTCGTAGCCCGAGTGTCGATTCAACTGAGGTTGAATTACTTCGGCGAAGGCTCATGGCCTGAGTCCCAGTTCAACCGTAGTTGAACCTTGTTGATTTTTTTTTTGGTCAAGGGTTTGTAGCCCAAGTGTCGATTAAACTGAGGTTGAATTACTTTGGCGAAGGCTCATGGCCTGAGTCCTAATTCAACCATAGTTGAACCTTGTTGATTTTTTTTTGGGTCTAGGGCTCGTAGCCGGAGTATCGATTCAACTGAAGTTTGATTTGTTCGGCGAAGGCTCATGGCCTAAGTCCCAGTTCAACCGCAGAAGAACCTTGTTGATTTTGTTTTGGGTCGAGGGCTCGTAGTACGAGTGTCGAATCATCTAAAGTTGAATTACTTCGGCGAAGGCTCATGGACAGAGTCTCAATTCAACCGTAGTTGAACCTTGTTGATTGTTTTGGGTCGAGGGCTCATAGCCTGAGTGTCGATTCAACTGAGGTTGAATTACTTCGGCGAAAGCTCATGGCCTGAGTCCCAGTTCAACCGTAGTTTAACCTTGTTGATTTTTTTTTTTGGGTCGAGGGCTCGTAGCTCGAGTGTCGATTCAACTAAGGTTGAATTACTTCAGCGAAGGTTCATGGCCTGAGTCCTAGTTCAACCGCAGTTAAACCTTGTTGATTTATTTTTTGGGTCGAGAGCTCGTAGCCCGAGTGTCGAATCAACTGAGGTTGAATTACTTAGGCGAAGGCTCATGTCCTGAGTCCTAGTTCAATCGTAGTTGAACCTTGTTGATTTTTTTTTTGGTTGAGGGCTTGTAGCCCGAGTGTCGATTCAACTGAGGTTGAATTACTTCAGCGAAGGCTCATGGCCTGAGTCCTAGTTCAACCGTAGTTGAACCTTGTTGATTTTTTTGGGTCGAGGGCTCGTAGCCCGAGTGTCGATTCAACTAAGGTGGAATTACTTCGGCGAAGGCTCATGACGTGAGTCCCAATTCAACCATAGTTGAACCTTGTGGATTTTATTTTGGGTCGAGGGCTCGTAGCCCGAGTGTCGATTCTACTAAGCTTAAATTACTTCGGCGAAGGCTCATGGCCTGAGTCCCAATTCAACCGTAGTCGAACCTTGTTGATTTTTTTTTGGGTCGAGGGCTCATAGCCCGAGTGTCGATTCAACTAAGGTTGAATTACATCGGCGAAGGCTCATGGCCTGAGTCCCAGCTCAACCCAAGTTGAATCTTATTGATATTCTTTTGGGTCGAGGGCTCGTACCATGAGTGTTTATTCAACTGAGGTTGAATTAGTTTGGCGAATGCTCATGGCATGAGTCCCAATTCAACCGTACTTGAACCTTGTTGATTTTTTTTTGGGTCAAGGTCTCGTAGCCCGAGTGTCGATTCAACTAAGGTTGAATTACTTCGGCGAAGGTTCATGACCTGAGTCTTAGTTCAACCGCAGTTAAACCTTGTTGATTTTATTTTGGGTCGAGGGCTCGTAGCCCGAGTGTCGATTCAACTGAGGTTGAATTACTTCGGCGAAGGCTCATGGCCTAAGTCCCAGTTCAATCGTAGTTGAACCTTGTTGATTTTTTTTGGTTGAGGGCTTGTAGCCCGAGTGTCGATTCAACTCAGGTTGAATTACTTCACCGAAGGCTCATGGCCTGAGTCCTAGTTCAACCGTAGTTGAACCTTGTTGATTTTTTTGGGGCGAGGGTTCGTAGCCCGAGTGTTGATTCAACTAAGGTGGAATTACTTCGGCGAAGGCTCATGCCCTGAGTCCCAATTCAACCGTAGTTGAACTTTATTGATTTTATTTTGGGTCGACGGCTCGTAGCCCGAGTGTCGATTCTACTAAGGTTAAATTACTTCGGCGAAGGCTCATGGCCTGAGTCCTAGTTCAACCGTAGTTGAACCTTGTTGACTTTTCTTTTGGGTCGAGGGCTCGTAGCCAGAGTGTCGATTCAACTAAGGTTGAATTACATTGGCGAAGGCTCATGGCCTGAGTCCCAGCTCAACCGTAGTTGAACCTTGTTTATATTGTTTTGGGTCGAGGGATCGTAGCATGAGTGTTTATTCAACTTAGGTTGAATTAGTTTGGCGAAGGCTCATGGCATGAGTCCCAATTCAACCGTACTTGAACCTTGTTGATTTTTTATTGGGTCGAGGGCTTGTAGCCTGAGTGTCGATTCAACTGGGGTTGAATTACCTCGGCGAAAGCTCATGGCATGAGTCCCAATTCAGCCGTAGTTGAACCTTGTTGATTTTTTTTGGGTCGAGGGCTCGTAGCCCGAGTTTCGATTCAAATGAGGTTGAATTACTTCAGCGAAGGCTCATGGACTGAGTCACAGTTCAACCGTTGTTGAACCATGTTGATTTTTTTTGGTCGAGGGTTCTTAGCCCGAGTTTCGATTCAACTGAGGTTGAATTACTTCACCAAAGGCTTATGGCCTGAGTCCCAGTTCAACCGTAGTTGAACCTTGTTGATTTTTTTTTGGGTCGAGTGCTCGTAGGACGAGTGTCGATTCAACTGAGATTGAATTACTTCGGCAAAGGCTTATGGTCTGAGTCCCAATTCAACCATAGTTGAACCTTGTTGATTTTGTTGGGTCGAGGGCTCGTAGCGCGAGTGTCGATTCAACTGAGGTTGAATTACTTCGGCGAAGGCTCATGGCCTGAGTCCCAATTCAACTATAGTTGAACCTTGTTGATTTTTTTTAGGTCGAGGACTCGTAGCCCGAGTATCAATTCAACTAAGGTTGAATTACTTCGGCGAAGGCTCATGGTCTCAATCCCAGTTCAATCGTAGTTGAACCTTGTTGATTTTTTTTTAGGTCGAGGACTTGTAGCCCGAGTGTCGATTCAACTGAGGTTGAATTACTTCGGCGAAGGATCATGACCTGAGTCCCACTTCAACCGTGTTGAATGTATATACATCACAAGATACACCATATAGGTAATGCCTCCAAATCTTCAAGGCATGAACAATAGCAGCTAACTCCAAATCATGAACAGGGTAGTTCTTCTCGTGGGGCTTTAGCTGACGAGAAGCATATGCAATAACTCTACCCTCCTGCATCAACACACAACCGAGTCCAACTCTGGAAGCATCACAATACACCGTATATGACCCCGAGGCCGATGGTAACACAAGTACTGGAGCCGTGGTCAAAGCCTCTTTGAGCTTCTGAAAGCTCTCTTCACATTCATCAGACCACACAAATGGAGCATTCTTCTGTGTCAACTTAGTCAACGGTGAAGCAATAGACGAGAAACCCTGAACAAATCGGCGATAATAGCCCGCCAAGCCGAGAAAACTCCGAATCTCTATAGCTGAGGAAGGTCTGGGCCAATTCTGCACTGCCTCGACCTTCTGTGGATCAACCCGTATACCATCACTGGACACTACATATCCCAGAAAAGTCACAGTATCAAGCCAGAACTCACACTTAGTGAATTTTGCATAAAGCTTCTCTTCTCTCAATCTCTACAATACCACCCTCAAATGCTGTGCATGCTCCTCCTGGCTGCGTGAATATACCAGAATATCATCAATAAACACAATCACAAAAGAATCAAGGTACGGCCGAAATACGCTATTCATCAAGTGCATGAATGCAGCTGGGGCATTAGTCAACCCAAAAGACATCACCAGGAACTCGTAGTGCCCATATCGCGTCCTGAACGCTGTCTTCATAATATCCGAGTCCCTGATCTTCAACTGATGATAGCCCGATCGAAGATCAATCTTAGAAAATACACTAGCTCCTTGGAGCTGATCAAATAGGTCCTCAATACGAGGCAATGGGTACTTATTCTTCACTGTTACCTTGTTCAGCTGCCCGTAATCAATGCACATTCTCATTGTGCCATCTTTCTTCTTCACGAACAACACCGGTGCACCCCAAGGTGACACACTCGGACGAATGAAACCCTTATCTAAGAGTTCCTAAAGTTGTTCTTTCAATTCTTTTAACTCTGCTGGTGCCATGCGATAGGGAGGAATAGAAATGGGCCTGAGTGCCCGGCACCAAGTCAATACCAAAGTCAATATCTCTGTCAGGCGGCATGCCTGGTAGGTCCGCTGGAAATACATCCGGAAACTCCCTCACAATGGGGACCGAATCAAGACTGGGTGTCTCGGCCTCAACATTTCTAATGAAGGCCAAATAAGATAAACAACCCTTGCCAATCATTCGTCGGGCCTTTATATAAGAAATCACCCTGTCGGACACATAATCAGTCAAGCCACGCCACTCGATCCTCTGATTACCTGGAATAGCTAGTGTGACTGTCTTGGCATGACAGTCCAGAATCGCATGGTAAGGAGATAGCCAATCCATGCCTAGAATTACATCGAAATCTACCATGCCCAGTAGTAATAAATCAACTCGGGTCTCCGGACCCCCAATAGTAATAATACAGGATCGATATACCTGATCCACAACAACAGTATCCCCCACTGGGGTAGACACATGTACGGGCAAGGCAAGAATACCACGGGTCATACCCAAATGATGTGCAAAATAAGTAGAGACATAAGAATAGGTAGATCCGGGATCAAATAAGACAGAAGCATCCCTGTGGCAGACTGAGATAATACCTGAAATGACCGCATCTGAAGCACTAGCATCCTTCCTATCCGGAAGAGCATAGAAACGAGCCCGGCCTCCACCAGTACGATCCTCACCCCTATGGCGACCTCTGGATACCTGGCCACCAGTCCTAGCCGACTATGCTGGCGCTGAAGAAATAGGAGTAGAAGACGAGGGCTGATCCCTCTACTGAGACCGCTTACGAAGCCACTGAGGACACTCTCTCCTGATATGGCCCAAATTACTGCACTCAAAACAACGGCCTGAAGATGGAAGAAGGGGCTGCTGAGGACCCCTCGCTACCGATGAATCCTGTGCTGAGGAAACAGGAGCAGAGCTCTGATCTGGAAGAGCACTCAGTGCAGGCTGACTCTGCTGACGGCTCTGCTGACCCTGATAACCCTGATGGCCCTGACGACCATGATCAGATGAAACCCCACTGGACTCTGCACGTCCAGACTGATGAGACCCGAAAGAACGACCTCTGCTATGCTGAGGTTGGCCCCTAGACGGAGCACCACTGTAACTGCCAGTACCACGAGGCCTCTTAGCCTCTCTCTCCTCTCGCTCTCTGCGGCGATCCGTCTCAATATGACGGGCAGCATCAACCACCTCCTCAAAGGTAACTGCCGAAACTCTCTCCCTGGTCATCAAAATGCGGATGGGATAAATAAGGCCATCGATAAATCTCCGAATCCTCTCTCTGTCCTGTAGGAACCATCCACATGGCATGACGGCTAACTGTGTGAATCTCATCTCGTACTAATTAACCGTCATCTCTCCCTGCTTCAACCACTCGAACTGACGTCGCAGCTCCTCTCTCCGAGACCGAGGCACGTACTTCTCCAAAAATACCATGGAGAACTGCTGCCAAGTGAGGGGCACTGCCCCAGCGGGCCTACGCCTCTCGAAATCCTCCCACCACTGAAATGCTGCACCTGTGAACTGAAAAGTGGTGAATGAAACACCGCTGGACTCTAGAATACCCGCGGTGCGAAGCATGCGCTGACATCTGTCAAGAAAACCCTGGGCGTCCTCGCCCTCAGCACCACCGAATGTCGGAGGTTGTAGCCTCTCAAATCTCTCCAAACGACGCTGCTCATCGTCGGGCATAACTGGAACCATATATGCAGGAGCTGGTGCAACGGGCGCAACTGGCTGGACTGGCTCGGGTGTGTGAGCCACGGGGGTCTGATTTCCTCCCCCTGCCTGCGAAGAAGATACTGCAGCAGTAGCTGCAACTACCTGTGCCAAGCCTGTGCACACTGATAAGATCTGAGCCAAGGTCTCCTGAAGACCTGGTATGACAATGGGCACTGCCGGTACCTGAACCTGAGTTGTCGGAGCGTCTGCCGCTGGAATCTGGTCCTGAGTTTGGGCCACTGGTGTAGGAATCTGACCTTGAGTCTGGTCAGCTGGTGGGTCAGCAGGCACTGGCACTGCTGCCCTACCTCTACCACGACCACGGCCTCCGGGTGCCAATGGTGGTCGTCCGCCACGTCCGTTAGCTCGTGTTCTCGCCATCTGCAAGAGAATAGAATATGGAAAATTTTAATTTCATGACAACACAAATCGCACGATATGAATCCAAGAAAATGAGGTTTTTCCTAAAGTTTCTGTAGCCCTCCGAGGATAGATACGGACGTCTACGTACCGATCCGCGAAAGCCTACTAAGCCGGCTCATGACTCGCGAGTCCTAATAACCTAGGCTCTGATACCAACTTGTCACGACCCAAATCCGGTCGTGATGGCGCCCAACAATTCAAGCTAGGCCAGCCAGACCAACAATTACTGATTTCATCTAATACCAGTCCCAAATGGACAACCCGAGAAGAATATAAGAGTTTAAGAACTCGAATAATAATAATAATGAACGAAATACTGACACTCCCAAAGATCTGGAGTCACAAGTCTAGAGCCTCTAACAAAACCCAACAGGAATAGAGAGTACTGTATAGAAATACTCAAGTCTGAATACAAAATACAAAATAACAACTGGAAAGGAGAGGAGAAGCTAGGTTATGCGAACGTAGGCAGCTACCTCAGCAACTCGATATGACACTGCAAACGCTGGAAATGCCTGTCTACTGCTCCTGAGTACCTGAGTCTGCACACAAAAGGTGCAGGGAGTAGGGGTGAGTACTAAGTACTCAGTGAGTAATAAATATATAACAGCAGCTGAAAATAAGAAATCCACAGATTACCACATAATGAAGCTAAACTACAGTTCGAATCTCCTACGAACTAGCATCAACAATACAATACAGCTACCACCGAGTAATTCAACAAATAAAGATGCAATGCAATGCACATAACCGCTACGGCGTGTAGCCCGATCCAATTTAACGTCGACGACGCTCACTAGGGGTGTGTACAGACTCCGGAGGGGCTCCTACAGCCCAAGCGCAATACTGCTGCGGCGTGCAGCCCGATCCTCATATCAACCACTGCGGCGTGCAGCCCGATCCCATGCTCAGTCCACAATAAGCAATTAAGTCACAAAACAGTTCATTTTTCTTAATTCCAGTTTTGAATTCATAATTTATGAAAAATACTTTAACTTTATTAAATTTGCAAAAGCCGGTGACTTAGCATTTCAAAAGTGTGATTTCAGTTTCCAGGACTGAGATCAGTGATTTAAGCAATTATAGCTATCACATAAATATTGTCTTCTAAGGACGCTACAGATCGGCACAAGGCCCCAAACAAGGCTTACAGCCCACAAATATATCAAATACAGTGTATTTCCAACACTAACCACATATTATTCATTTCCGGGATGGACCAAGTCTCAATCCCCGATCACAATCAATCCCGCACCTGCCACGGTGTGCGAGCCACGCCCTATTAGCGTCACAATGTGCTAAGCCGGGGTTTCGAACCCTCAGGCTACCGTATACACAAACTACTCACCTCTAGCCGGTCGTAGACTCGTCCGCGATGCCTTTTCCTTTGAAATTTGCTGCCTCGTGTGTAGAATCTAGTCAAATAACAATAATTATATCAAATACGGGTCAAAGAATCATAACCCACTTCAATTTACATGAAATTCGCATAAATACACCAAGTTGGTAAAACCCGACCCCGGGCCCACTGCTCGAAAAATTTCGAAATTAGAACCAACGCGACCCTCATCTCACCACGAGTCCGTGCATATAAAATTTATCGAAATCAGAGTTCAAATGGCCTTCCAAATCGAAAAATCCCGTTTTCAATATTTAGGCCACATTTCTTCAAGATTTCAACCCAATTTCATGAAGATTGATGTTAATTCTACCATAAAATGATGTTTTTGAGTCAAGAATCTTACCTCCGACGAATACCCGATGATTTCTCAGTGATTTCCTCGAGTTTTCTTCTCACTAGGGCTCAAAATTATGTTTTGGGGGCGTAAACCCGTAAGCCTTCTGTTTCTGGATTTTATTCACTGCCAGAGCTTTTTGCTCTTCGCGTTCGCGTGAGCTCCCACGCGTTCGCGATGAACAGCTCTCACTTACCCTTCGCGAACGCGACGCTTACCACACGTTCGCGATGCTCAATTCCGGTTACCCTTCGCGAACGCGACGCCAACCATACGTTCGCGATGCTCAAACTCCCAGCCGCCCAAATTCCTTCTACGCGTTCGTGATACTCCTCCCGCGAACGCGAAGCCTTACCCTCACACACCTACGCGAACGCGACCACTGGAACGCGAACGCGATGCACACGATCCCTGGCCTACGCGAACGCGGCTCCCCTTATCGCGAACGCGATGCATGATCCGCCTGGCCTTCGCGAACGCGGCCCATGCCACGCGAACGCGAAGGCTTAGATGCCTAGGCAGAACCTGCAGTTTTTCTGCAGATTTTTGCCAAGTCCAAATGCCCGGTTGATGGTCCGAAATCATCCCGAGGCCCCCGGACCCCAACGAAAACCACCAACGTACTCCAAAACATGACACGGACTTGTTTAAATAATAAAAACACCATACTAAACATCAAAATCACCATTTACTCACGAATTCAATCCTACATTTCTTCAAACTTTCAAAACTAACATTCAATCCAAAACCCGATCAAACGACGTCCGAATGACCTGAAAATTTGCAGACGTATCCAAAATCACATAACGAAGCTATAGAAATTGTCGGAATTCCATTCCGGCCCCCAGATCAAAATATCACCTACCATCCGGTTTTCGCCTAAATTCAACCTTCGCCAATTCAAGCCTAAAACTACACCGGACCTCCGAATTCAATTCCGATTGCTCTCCTAAGTCATAAATGATCCCCCGGAACTAGTAGAATCATCAGAATTCGGTTCCGAGCACTCTAACTCAATAGTCAACTCTTGGTTGACTTTCCATATTCAAGCTTCCTTCAAACATACTATTTGGTTCATTTCCAATCCAAATCACTCCTAACTCACCCGATATACTCTAATACTGATATAAAAGCATAAGATATGTAAATGCAAGGTAACAGGGTGGTAATTCCCATAACGACGGGCCGGGTCGTAACATTCTCGCTTTAAAATTCCTATTGATGTTAATGAGAATTTCAGTTGCAATATTAGTAAGCAAAGTTCATTCGCATCTTTCATATGAGATGCAAAATTAATTGTATGGGATGAAATTTCAATGGCAAAAAAGGAAACGGTAGAAGCATTCGATTTGCTTTTAAGAGATCTAATGGAAACTAATATAATATTTGGTGGAAAGGTAGTTGTCTTCAGTGGTGATTTTAGACAAACTCTTCCCGTAGTTCGTAGTGGAAAGAAGGAAGATTTTATTCGTGAAAGTTTATTATGCTCTGAAATTTGGAATCAACTTGAAAAATTACTACTATCAGAGAATATGCGTGCAAAAACAGATCCTGCGTTTTGTGAATATTTAATGAGAATTGGTGATGGAAAAGAAAAACATAATGCCTATGGAAAAATTGAAATTCCTCATTCTCTCATTATTCCTTTTACTTCTGAAAAAGAATCATTGAATATGCTCTTCCGAGTTACTTATCCTGATTTATACAAATGTCATTCAAATGCTTCTTTTATTACTTCTCGTGCTATTCTAACAACCAAAAATGATTTCGTTGATGAAATAAATGTTATGCTTATTGCTCAATTTCCAACCACCAAAAACGTTTACATTGCTACTGATGAGACAATTGATCCAAAAGATCAAAGTGAGTATGAAGATTTTTTGCACACTTTAAATCCTGCTGGCTTGCCTCCTTATAAATTATCTTTGAAGAAAAATTGCCCAATTATGTTATTAAGAAATCTGAATCCCAAGTGAAGGTTTATGCAATGGAACACGACTAATATGTGATGATTTTAAAAATCACATCATTAGTGCAACAATATCTAGCGGCGATTTTAAAAATAGACATGTATTTATTCCGTGAATACCACTCATGACATCAGAAGATGAGAAATTACCTCTTCCTTTTAAAAGAACACAATTTCCAGTTCGATTATGTTTCGCCATGACAATAAACAAAGCTCAAGGTCAAACATTAGATTTTGTGAGTATCTATTTGCGCGAACCTACCTTTTCTCATGGACATTTGTATGTTGCTTTATCAAGAGCCAAAAGTTCTAATTGTGTAAAAGTATTAATTTGTGATGACCCGACACGTCGTCACGGTAGTTACCACCCCGTACCCCTTCATTTATATGCTTCATATTTCTATATCGGTGTTAGAGTCTATCGGGTGAGTTAGGAGTAATTCTGGTTGAAAATGAGGCATATAGCCTTTTGAAATTAAGCTTGTTTATGAAAAGTCAACCTGGAGTTCACTATGTGGTTAGAGGGCTCGAAATCGAATTCTGATAATTCGGTTAGTTCCGGGAGGTCCTTTGTGGCTTAGGAGAGCAATCGGAATTGAATTTGGGGTTCCGGTGTAGTTTTAGGCTTGAATTGGCAAAGATTGAATTTTGGCGAAATCCGAACAGTAGGTGAGATTTTGATCCAGGAGTCAGATTGGAATTCTGACAGTTGTAGTAGCTTCGTTAGGTGATTTTGGATATGTCTGCAAATTTTGAGGTCATTCGGATATCGTTTGGTCGGGTTTCGGATCGAATATGAGTTTTGGAAGAATTTGATAAATTTAGACTTGAATCCGTGGTAATTTAATGATTTTAGTGTTTTTGAATGTGTTTTGACAATTGGAACACGTTTGAATGATGTTATAAGAGGTGATGGTAGTTTTGGTTGAGGTCCCGGAGGCTTCGGGGTAAATTCGGAATGCCCAACGGGTCATTTTTGGAAGATTTTTGCCGTTTTGAGCATAAATGTAATGATCCAAAGGTCTATTTTTAGTTCTAGAGATCCAAATTTGATTTCGAGACTTTGAGAATTTAAATAATGAATTATAGGATGATCCGGAAATTTTGGTTTAATTTCATCAAGTCGCGATTGGGTTTTTGACGCGAAACGCGAGTTAATTGTTTAACGAGCGAAATTGATGTTGCACTAAGCAAATGAGATCCAAATTCAGTTTTATTTAAACCACTCGATCCGTATCAAAATTACGGAGCCATAGGAAAAAGAATCGTTGAATTCCGAGTTCGTATGATTGAGTTATAGTATTTTTAGTGAAATACAAAGCTGCTACAATTTTCTGGGGCAAATCTAATATTTTCGCTTCTGTGATGAACAGTAACCACAGAAACGGATGAACAGTGATTTTCCGCTTCTGTGATGAGCTGTACCACAGAAGCGGTGAACAGTGAAATCGCACCTGTGATGAACAGTAACCGAAGATGCGAAAATCGTTGGGCATTTAATTTGGGGCAGTCCGTGATGTTCTTCATTTTTGGAGTTATGGAGCTCGGATTGAAGCGAGTTTCGAAGCGATTTTCACCATATGGATGGGGGTAAGTGTTCTATATCCAAAAGTGATTATATTTAATGATTCCATGGTTATTTTCATCAAGTATTAGTGAATTAAATGGAAGAAATCGGAGAAATTTGTAAACTTTTCAAAAACGAAAATTTAGGATTTGAAGGGCCATTTGTGGTCCGATTTGGGAGTTCTTGGTATGTACGGACTTGTGGAGAGACGAGGATTCCAAAAATATAATTTTTGTAATTTTTTTAGAAGCGTTCCGAAAGTCGGGTTTTGACAACTTTGTGGGTTTTGGTGTAAATTGAGTTATTTCGAATGGGTTGTGTCTAATTAGCCTATATTGATGTATTCTTATTTATTTTGAGGAGATTCGGCATCCGAGGAGATTGATTTACGAGGCAAGCGCAGAGTTGGCTAGGACTCTTACCGGTTCGAGGTGAGTGGTGGTAGTAAATAATGTACTGAGGGTTTGAAACCCCGTACTTGCACTATACAATGCTATGTAGAGATGAGACACGCGTCATGTGACGGGCGTGGTGGCATTGTGATTGGGGGATTGGACTTGGTCCTTCCCAACTAATAGTTTATTGTGTATTACGACTGTGAATGAGCTTATAACTGTGTAGTTGGGCTGGTAGCCATGTTTGGGGCCTTGTGCCGATCTGTAGAAGTATTAGGGAAACCTGTAGAGCTAGGTGACCCTCATATCATGCTGGATACATACACTCAACCGTAGTATATCATGCTGGATACTTACACTCAGCCATAGTATATCATGCTGGATACATACACTCAGCCGTAGTTATAGCTGTATAGCATATCATGAGCCAATACTAGATGTGTACTTGAGAGAAGCTACCTAGGGTGGGATTCCCTGTTCTAGCTGAGTGGGCCTGAGAGGCCAAGTCTATACTGACTGAGATAGGGTTGAGGACCCACTATAAGAAGTTATATTGGGCCTGAGAGGCCAAGATTATACTGACTAAGATAGGGTCGAGGACCCACTATGAGATACTATATATATATATATATATATATATATATGTATCTATATTGGATCGGGCTGCACGCCGCAGCACTATATGTATTGGATTGGACTGCACGCCGCAGTAATATATATGTGGATCGGACTGCACGCCGCAGTAATATATATGTGGATCGGACTGCACGCCACAGTGATATACATGTGGAACGGACTGCACACCGCAGTATTATTGCGCTAGGGCTGTAGGAGCCCCTTTGGAGTATGAGTCTGCACACATTCTCAGTGAGCGCTGGAGTATATTATAGGATCGGGCTGCACACCGCAGTAGTATAGTTATATATGTATATATATATTGGATCGGACTGCATGCCTCAGTAATATATGTGTGGATCGGGCTACACGCTGCAGTATCATAGCGCTTGGGCCTAGGGAGCCCCTCCGAAGTCTGTATACACCCCCAGTGAGCACCGTCGACATTAAATGGAGCGGGTTGTGTGCCGCAACGGTATGTGTATTGGAGCGGGCTGCACGCCGCAGCATTATACTTATCCATATCCTTATACATACTTAATATACTTATACATTGTAGACATATGTATATATCGCCATACATTGAGATGGATGTACGCCGTAGCGGTACGAGTGGGGATTTGGTCATGTGGGACCTTGTTGAGATAGATGTGGATTGGAGAATAGAGTACTCACTGTAGAGATGACTTACCTGTGAGGTTTGCCTTAGAACTGTTTAGTGATCGTAAAGGAGTTCTTATTTTCAGTTATTATTTATTATTGCTACTCACTGAGTTGAAATATACTCACCTCACTCCCCTGCACTTTTTGTGCAGATTCACAGGTGCTAGCGAGCAGTTGAGCTATTGCAGCTGCTTATTCATATCTATTTTGCGGAGACTACGAGGTAGTTGCCGACGTCCGCAGAACCTGTTTTTCTCCTTCCTTATCATTTTATGGTTTTCATCTTGCTTAGACTTGTTTGTATTAGGATGTTATTCTATAGAGGCTCAGACTTGTGACACCACGGTTTGGTTGGGACCGCATTTTGTATGTTTCTACTATTACGTTACCCTTTTTGGGTATAAACACTTGTTGTTTAAGTATAACTTGATTAATTGGAATTAATAATTGGCTGGTAATAGATAACATGGTCGGGCTTGCCTAGCATTGTGTTGGGCGCCATCACGACCAGAGTTTGGGTCGTGACAAGTTGGTATCAGAGCCTAGGTTAACAGGTCTCGCGAGTTATGAGCCGATTTAGTAGATTCTCGTGGATCGGTACGGGGACGCCTGTACTTATCCTCGGGAGGCTGCAAACCTTTAGGAAACACTTTACATTTCATGGAATTCTTATCGTGCGTACTTCATTCAGCTTGAGATATAATCTTTACGAGTTCATGTTGGGCCAGTCTGGAGGACTTGAGGCCAGATCTTCTATGACATGAGCACCAAAGTGCTGATTTTACAAACTGGTATTATGAAATTTCGTATGATCGGTATTGTTCCTAACTGTGGAAATGGCAACTTAATAATGTACGAGCTGTCAGGTGTTAGATCGTTATTGTAATCTGTTGTGTATCCCCGAGCTATGGGCGTGGTGAATATTTATCATATCTCTTAATTGGAAGGTAAAGTGCCTTACGTGTAGTAAAACGAGTTTAGACTCAGGAAGACTAAAGTGATTATGCTATGTATATCCTAGTGGAAGGTGTTGTACTGAAATACTAGATTGATGCAAAGTAGGTGGGTGGATTCGGATGTGTAATGGAAGGGTCCATGATATATGCTATGATTCGAGAAGGTGCAACATATGTTCAGGTATAGGGTCCATGATATATACTATAATTCGAGCAGGTGCAATGTATGTTCAGGTATAAGTTGTGATAATATGGTTCGTGTAGTATTGAGATTTAACGTTGTTGAAATACATTGTGATGTCTTGTTGAGTTGTGGATGTATTATTAGAATGGTTAGGTGATTCTCTGGCAGGTGGATAGGCAAAATTACAAAGGAAACTCTGCCAAAATTTCAAAAAAAAAAATGGGACTTAGAAAAGATTTCTGTCACCTAAAGAGAGAAGGCTTAACTGTGGTGTGTGTATAAATGCAAGAATTGCAGAAGGGTTAAGGTCTCCGATGATTCGAGTATCTGTCAAGCTTGTAAATCACTTGAGTTTAATCTCACTATAACATTGTGGCATCATTTGAGTAAGAATGACATAGGTGGCTAAAAGTGCTTTGATATATGGCTTCGAGCTAAGTTGGGGAGGTTGCTATTGATTAACTGATTGCACTATTGTGTGATGTGTTGGTTCTGTCTCCAAGTATGTTGGGGAAAATTCTGGTAAAGGTTATGGT
Source organism: Nicotiana noctiflora (assembly GCA_032618575.1). Lineage (NCBI taxonomy): Eukaryota > Viridiplantae > Streptophyta > Magnoliopsida > Solanales > Solanaceae > Nicotiana > Nicotiana noctiflora. The sequence continues at coordinate 417,376 of JASVEL010002192.1, forward strand.
GCTTCATAAATGTGAAGAAATACTAGGATATTTTTAACTGTTGTTGGTAAAGAATGTTCGGTGCATAGAAAAGAATGATAGCTAATCGTACTTGTATGTAACCACGTTCTGCGGTGTCAGAGTTCTAGTAAGGCACGAGTGGTTCTGTTTAATAAGGCAGTTGAATTATAACTGGTTAAGGGTGAATGATGCCCGAGAATAGCCTTGCGGTGTTCAAGATTTACACTTGCAACTATCAGGTGTCTTAAGATTATGCATGCGGATAAAGATGGTGGTTTCGTTAGAAGAGATCAAGGCTTGTGTTATATCATGTGAATGATGGGACTCTATGTATCCGTATTGTGACATAATGATAACAAATTCAAAATCGCAGGAAGTTCTGCAAAACAAAGTATTGTAGAATATGGTACTTCTGGGAAACATTGAGAGAGTATTCAGTGGCCTATGGGTCTTAGACCGTGTGGTCTTATGTACGAGTCTCGTGGGGTAACATGAGTAGAGGTATTGTGGTGCTACAGTAAAGGCTAATATTAAATTAAAGATGAATTATAAAGGAAACTAGGTAAATGGAACAACTTGATAGTAAATTGAAACAGTATGTAAAGGGCATGAGTAACTCCTGGTGTGTGTTCGAAGTAATGAGTCTTGCAGTTATGGTGCAATAAAGCTCTTGTTGTGCTTGGCAGTTGCGTAGCTCGATGTGGGTAAAAGGACTCAGTCCTGGCAGTTAAGCTTATGCAATGAATTGGAAGAAAGAGTTGTGATGTGTTTTATCATGGTTTGAAAATGAGTATATTTCTATCGGTATGCGAAGCATGGAATGTGTAATGACTTTTTCTCCTATATGGGATCATGAAGGTCCTTAACTAGTTGAGTGCGCCGAGCTTGTCGGATGCATTTCATGTGGCCGAGCTTGAGGCTATATATATGTTTGTTGTAACGGGCAACTTGACTCGATGTGCATTCCCTTTTGCTAGATTATGCGTGGATCGGGTGGCACGCTGCCACATGTATAGTATATGGATCGGGTGGCACGCCGCCAGATGTATGGTATTAGGATCGGGTGGCATGCTGCAACAGGTATAGTATCTGGATCGGGTGGCACGCCGCCACAGGTGTAGTATCTGGATCGGGTGGCACGCCGCCACAGGTATGGTATCTGGATCGGGTGGCACGTCGCCACAGGTATGTTATTGGAATGGGTTGCGCGCCGCAACAGTGTGATGTGGAAAATAGAGTACTCACTGTAGAGATGACTTACCTGTGAGGTTTTGCCTTAGAACTGTTTAGTGATCGTAAAAGAGTTCTTATTTTCAGTTATTATTTATTATTGCTACTCACTGAGTTGAAATATACTCAATCCACTCCCCTGCACTTTTTGTGTAAATTCACAGGTGCTAGCGAGCAGTTGAGCTGTTGCAGCTGCTTATTCATATCTATTTTGCGGAGACTACGAGGTAGTTGCCGACGTCCGCAGAACCTGTTTTTCTCCTTCCTTATCATTTTGTGGTTTTCATCTTGCTTAGACTTGTTTGTATTAGGATGTTATTCTGTAGAGGCTCAGACTTGTGACACCACGGTTTGGTTGGGACCGCATTTTGTATGTTTCTACTATTACGTTACCCTTTTTGGATATAAACACTTGATGTTTAAGTATAACTTGATTAATTGGAATTAATAATTGGCTGGTAATAGATAACATGGTCGGGCTTGCCTAGCATTATGTTGGGCGCCATCACGACCAAAGTTTGGGTCGTGACATAATTAGACCACCTACAGCTGACGATAATTATGATCACTCTACATATAACATAGTCTATGATGAAATTACTAAAAAAGCTTTTTCTTGACCATATGCCATAATTTCTTATGGTAAATCTAATTATAACTTGATTTTTTTCTTTATTTTTTCATTTATATTAAACTATGTCTATTTTTATTATTAATGAATACCGTTATACTAATATCAAACAGGTTAATTCCACTATGGGTGAAAGGTTAACTATCAACATGATCACTCCTAAAACAGAAGAATGGACCTGTAAGATCCAAGTAATTGATAAAGGTCGTCCCAAGGACAACAAAGATAAAACCAAAAAATATCAACTCATGACTCTACAGGATGAAGAGGTATTCTTTTTTAATTTCACAAATATGTCAACAATAATTGAATTAGAGATTGCTCATATTAAAATTTTATATATTTTGCTGCTATAAGTTTTTCCAATTTATTTTAATATATGATTAGAATCTAATTGTTTCTTATTTTCTTACAGGAAAATCAAGTTCAAGCCATCATGTTCAACGCTGATATAACACATTTTGAAGATCTATTTGAACTTTTTCACACTTACTTGGTGTCAGTGGCACAAGTGAAGGAGTCATCTTATTTATATGGAAATCCACTTAACAAATTCACTCGGACAATTGATAGAAGCACCATTGTTGAACCAATTGAAAAGGTCACTCCTCCTGAGGATCCATTACCTCCACCAACACGCCTAACTATCACAACATTTGACACTTTCGAGTATCAACCTAAAGAATCTGAATTTGATATTTAAAGATTTAATTATCTATATTTGTGCAAATACAATCCATTTATTATACCTTCTCAAAAATCTTTTTAGTACTATGACACAATGATTTTCATAATATACTAACTTATTTGTTTTTTTTTGTCTAATGCAAGATGTCCTTACTATTGTGGTTAATGGCGGCCCTTCAACATATGCTGCAAATGGAAGAAGAATTCAAGAATTTATCTGTCACGAACCGGATTTTCCCCCAACATCGGGATCATGATGGCGCCTACTCGTGGTAGCTAGGCAATCCTCTTTATTCACCCTATCTTGTTTTTAACAATACTTCATACTCAATTTAACAACCAAAATCATAATCTTAATTAAACAAGTGCGGAAGACTTTATAAAAATAGAAATAAGTAGTTTCAAGGTAACCAATACTGAAATCCTCTACCCAAGACGTGGAGTCACCAACTCACGAACTACTACTGAATACTACACATAAAATTCTGAAAGAAATATAACATAGTCTGTTTGTCTCGGAACAAAGAGACTACTGCTAGTAACATAAGTAAAGGATGAGACGCCGGGCTTGCGGACGCCTGCAAGCTACCTCAATCTCAAATATGATCAACTTCCACGCAAAAGACCTACTGCTGCTGCTCCTGATCGAAACCTGGACCTGTGCAAAAACGCACAGAAGTGCAGTATCAGCACAACCGACCCCATGTGCTGGTAAGTGCATGGCCTATCCCGGCGAAGTAGTGACAAGCCTAGGACCAGACACCCACATAAACCTGTGCAGTTCTATATATATGTATACCACAAGATAACGAGAAATAACCAAGTAATAACGCAATAAAGAATATCTCAAAAGAACTCAACAATTAACAATAGTTAATAAGTCCACAAGGAAAACAAAGTATAAAAGAAAAACAAGTAATATCAAGTCAAGGAATGGCAAGTAGTTGCACGGCATCACCCTTCGTGCTTTTACTCTCATCCTCACCAAATAAGCAAATAAAGTGCACGGCATCACCCTTCGTGCTTTTACTCTCATCCTCACATCCATGGTTCGCCACGATCCTTCGTACATGGTTCAATAACAAGGCACGGCATGATCCTTCGTGCATAATCAATAAAACATGGCACGGCATTAACCTTCGTGCATAATCAATATCAAGGCACGGCATTAACCTTCGTGCATAATCAATAACAAGGCACGGCATTAACCTTCGTGCATAAACAATAAATCAAGGCACGGCATCACCCTTCGTGCATTATCGCTCTTCCTCACCCAAATAACAATCATAGTTAAGGGCAAGGAATGAAAACAACAAATCATGAACCATCCCTGCAAGGGACACAATAATCATTTTAATAAAGTCCCGGCAAGGGCAATCAATAGCAATTCTACAACCCGGCAAGGGTTCAACAATTTATCTTCAAATATGTCTCACAACAAGTATCAACAACGACTCACGGTCATGCTAGACGCCGGTGTATGGATGCTCGTCACCACAGCCCATACACCGCACTCGATCACATAGCACATAGCACATAATCCTATTCCCTCAAGCTAGGATAGAACAAACACTTACCTCGAATGTTTACGAACAATTCAATCCGTGGCAATGCCTTTTCCTTTCAAATTTGGCTCAAATCCAATCCTATCTATACACAATTGATTTAATATCATCAATACTACTCAACAAACTAATTCACATGGCCAATTATAATTTTTACAACATTCTGCCCGGAATAGTGAATATCGACCACGGGCCCACATGGTCGGAACTCGGGGTTCGGACCAAAATCCGGTTACCCATCCCCCCACGAGTTCAAGTATATGATTTGTTTTAAAATCGGACATCAATTCGAGGTCCAATTACCCAATTCATGAAAAACCCTATATTCTACCAAAAACAAGAAATTCTACCATGAAAACCTTTGATTTCTATTGAAAAACATGTTTAATGTTGTTAGGAATTGAAAGAATTAAGTAAAAAGTGACTTACAATTGCTTTGAAGAAGAGGGAGTTCGTGAAAAATCGCCAATGGATGTTTTTGGGTTGTGAAATGTGAAAAATAAAGCTGGAAATCGTAATTTACAGGTCTCTGTGTTCGCATTTGCGAGCATGGGTTTGAAATTGCGAACCCCAACCAATTTCTGGAGTTTGAAAAATAAGCTAAGGATGGGAAGTTTGCATTTGTGAACTTTTGTTCGCATTTGCAAAGCCAAGGCAAATCTGGGGAGTTCGCATTTGCGAACAAGGCTGGATCGAGGGATGTTCGCATTTGCGAACAGGAGCTTCGCATTTGCGAAGCCAAGCGGTTAAGGGAGGGCCTCGCAATTGCGAGGTTTTGTTCGCAATTGTGAACCAAGCAGTCCTGGACACCCCTTCGCATTTGCGATCGAGGGTTCGCATTTGCGAACCCAGCATTGACCTGTCACCTACGCATTTGCGAGAAATGCTTCGCAAATGCGAAGCCAACAGCTGGGTGAAAAACCAGCAGTGCAAAAATTCAGAAATCGATTCAACGGCCTACCAAATCTTTACCCGAGCCCTCCGGGCTCCAAACCAAATATGTACACAACATCTAAAACACATTACGAACTTGTTCGTGCGATCACATCGCCAATATCACATCATTTTCATCAAATCAAGCCTCGAGTTCATGATTTTCATACTTTTGGTTTTCAAACCTTTCAAACTTGGAACTCAAGGTCCAAAACATATCAAACGACATCCAAATGTCACCAAACTTTGCAGAAAGCACATATATAATATTTAAGACTTGTACCGGGCGTCGGAACCAAAATACGAGCCCGATACCAAGGTCAATTAATTCATTTTCCTTTAATAATTACATCAAAAATAATTTCACATAAAAATTCATAACTTGGGCTCTAGGCCTCAGAATTCGACTCCGGACGCATGTCCAAGTCCCATATTTTCCTACGGACCTTCCGGGACCATCCAATCTCGGGTCCGGGTCCGTTTACCAAAAATGTTGACCGAAGTCAACTATATCAATATTAATATCATTTTTATCCATATTTCTCATAGAATTCATATTTTCTATCACAAAATCTTTCCGGCTACATGCTCGGATCGTGCACGTAAATCGAGGCAATATAGAATGAGGTTTTCAAGACCTCAGAAGCTCAAAATGATTAATAAGACAAGTGATGACCCTTTGGGTCGTCACATTATCATTATGGATAAGCAGTAAGGATATACCTCCTCCTATTCCTTTCCTCCGTTTCTTTTGTTGTTCATTATCTTCATTCACCTCCTCCTCCTCCTCTTCAACCACCTCTAATTTTTCATCTATAGCTGCTTATTTTTTCTTTTAGTGGCAAAAAAACACTGCATGTGATTCAACTATGATGTTGTTTTTGCAGCATTTTAGTTTGAGATTATATAGTATTGCAGAGTGGTAAAAGGGTAAAGCACACACACTCTTTGTCACGACCCTAGTTCACCAATCGTGAACATGTCGTGATGGCACCCAGTCTCCACGACTAGGTAAGCCTAACACGTTGCAGAATATACAAGCTTATGCACATTTAATAAGAATTAGCGGGAAATGAGATAAAAGGAATGTAATCCGTGCCGCTTGGCACATACACCCGTCAAATACACTGTATAAAACACTACCAAGACCCGGAATCCCACGGGTAACACACACTAAAAGAGAACATACAACTGTAGCTCTATGTATAAAGAGTATCTAACAACGGAATGAAGGAAAAACATCTACTAGCACTAGAATAGAAGGAAGGCCTCCGGATCCGCGGACGTAGCAGATCATACCTTGAGGTCTCCCAAAGCGCTGCTGAATCACCTGGTGTGAGCCTACCCTGATGTACCTGGATCTGCACAACAAAAGTATGTAGAAAAGTAGCATGAGTACACCACGGCAGTACTCAGTAAGCGCCAAGCCTAACCTCGATGGAGTAGTGACGAGGAAGGTCAGGCCCCTACTTAGAGAAAACAATTACAAGATGATAATAATAATAATAATAATAATAAGCAGTTTAAATGATAATAATTCCGAAATAATGACAATAAAACGATTACTACAGCCATCTACAATTAAGCTAACAACAAGTAACAAATTCAATTAACAAGTCCAGGACCTGTGGGAATTGAACCCACAGTCCCACTCTATAATCAACAGTCTAGGAGCTACGGGAATTTAACCCGCAGTCCCAATAACGGTATCTCTGGGTCTCCGGGAATCGAACCCGCAGCCCATGTCTCAATACCTCACGATGTATCTTAATGATCTCGGGATCTCCGGGAATCGAACCCGTAGTCCGTATCTCAGTATCTCAGGATGTGTCTCAATATCTCAGGATCTCCGGGAATCGAACCCGCAGTCCGTATCTCAATAATATATCAATAAACTCCGGGTCTCCGGGAATCGAACCCGTAGCCCTTGGATCTCCGGGAATTGAACATGCAGTCCACAAACAATAGCAATTTCGGGTCTCTAGGAATCGAACCCACAGCCCTGGGATCTCCGGGAATTGAACACGCAGTCCACCAACACAACAAATAAAGAAAACGCACACAGAAAACATAATATGCTTAACTACAACTTCACCGAGGACTAGTGCCAACAATTATCAAGAAGTTCAAGTAGGACAATTAGGCAATTGGACAGATAAATGCTACCTAATAATACTTCCCTAACGAATACCAGGTAAATGTCACAATTTAATAAATTAAGAACAGGAATATCAAGAATTGGACAATTCAAGTAAAGTGAGTTACAACAACTAGCGCATGTACACGCCCGTCACCTCGCATACAAGGCATTTAAACTATCACATAATATCCTAGGGGTAAAGGTTCCCCCACACGAGGTTAGACAAGCCACTTACCTCGACTGCGGTACAAAACCGCTAAGAGACAACTCTTTTGCCGCGCATTTCGGCCTCCACAGGTGTAGTATCTGATAAAAATCAATAGAATACCATCAAAATAGGCCAATTGGGCATTACCCAATCAAAACAACTCAAAATACACGAAAACCCACAAGTTGCCAAAACCTGACTTTCGGTACGCTTATCGAAAAATCACGAAAGTTATATATTCGGGTTCCTTATCTCAATACGAGTCCGTGCATATAACATTTATCGAAATCGGACTCCGTTTGCCCACTCAAATCAAAGGTTTTCTAAAATTTAGTCCTAGGGCTCAAACCCACCTTTAATCTTCCATTTTCAGTGAAATAATCACGGATTTCATGATAAACTAACGAATTAAGGTCAAGAAACTTACCCCTGATGATTTCCCGATGATAACCCAGCGTTTACCCTTCAATTTCCTCTCTTGGAGCTCAACAATGGCGGTTTTTGTGTGTTAGGTCGCGACTGAAATGTTCTGGACTTAAAGTCACTGCCAGGCCAATTAACTCTGCGTGATCGCAGCACTGAGCTTGGGATCGCGATGCACAAATCCTGGGCGGCCTATTTTTCCTCTACGCGATCGCGTGGTCCTGGACGCGATCACAATGAACAACATAGCGACCCTACGCGATCGTAATGACATGAACGCGATCGCGAAGAACAAATTCGGTCGGCTCCCCAAACTACCCTACGCGATCGCATACTACCTCACGCGATCGGGATGCTTAATCTCCCAGACTTACGCGATCGCACGCCTCACTTCGCGATCGCAGAGCTCAGGGTTTTTCCCATACGCGATCGCATGGCCATCTCCGCGATCGCGGAGAGCAAAATTGCTCTGCAATTATTGCAGCAGAACAGCAGTGCCTTTTGGCACAAATTGGTCCGTTTGGACCCCGAATTCATCCCGAGGCTCCCGGGACCCCAACAAAAACCACCAACATACTCCAAAACACGATATGAACTTATTCCAATTATAAAAACACGTCTAACAACATCAAAACTCATAATTCACATCGCATTCAAGCCTAAATTTCATAAAACTTTCCGAATTACACATTCGATCTAAAACCCGACCAAACGACGTCCGAATGACCTGAAAATTTGCGGACATATCCAAAATCACATAACGAAGCTACAGAAATTGTCGGAATTCAATTCCGACCCCCGGATCAAAATCTCACCTATCGTTCGGATTCGACATAATTTCAAACTTCGGCATTTCAAGCCTAATTGAGCTACGGACCTCCAAAATACTTTCCGAATGCGCTCCCAACCCCGAAATCACCTAACGGAGCTAATGGAACCATCGGATTTCCATTACGAGGTCGTCTTAACACTGTTCCGGCTACGGACCATTTTCTACCTTTAAAGCTCTCATTTAGGGACTAAGTGTCCCAAAATGCTCCAAATTTCAGAACCGACTCTCCCGGCACATCACAATAGCAGAATTGAACTTAGGGAAACAGTTAAATTGGGGATTGGGGCGTAATTTTCTAAAATGACCGGCCGGGTCGTTACATCTTCCCACACTTAAAAGATTCGTTCGTTCTTGAACGAGCATAGAAAACATACTTGGAGTAGTGAAAAGATGAGGGTACTGGCTGCGAATATCCTGCTCGGTCTCCCAAGTTGCCTCCTCGACCGGCTGGCCCCGCCACTGAACCTTTACCGAAGCGATGTTCTTTGACCTTAGCTTCCTGACCTGCCTGTCTAGAATGGCTACTGGCTCCTCAACATAAGACATATCTTTGTCTAGCTGAACAGAAGTGAAATCCAACACATGCGACGGGTCACCATGGTATCTCCGGAGCATAGAGACATGAAATACGGGGTGAACTCCGGCTAGACTAGGAGGTAAGGCAAACTTATAAGCAACCTCCCCAACACGCCTCAAAATCTCAAAAGGGCCAATAAACCTAGGACTCAGCTTTCCTTTCTTCCCAAACCTCATAACGCCCTTCATGGGCGAGACTCGAAGCAGAACCCGCTCACCCACCATAAAAGCCACATCGCGAACCTTCTTGTCCGCATAACTCTTCTGTCTAGGCTGGGCCGCACGAAGTCTGTCCTGAATCACCTTGACCTTGTCCATAGCCTCCTGAACCATATCAGTACCTAGTAACCTGGCCTCGCCCGGCTCGAACCAACCCACGGGAGACCTGCACCTCCTACCATATAGGGCCTCATACTGTGCCATCTGAATACTAGACTGGTAGATGTTGTTATAAGAAAACTCCGCCAGCGACAAGAAGTGATCCCATGAACCTCCAAACTCAATCACGCACGCATGGAGCATATCCTCCAAAATCTGAATAGTGCGGTTAGATTGTCCATTCATCTGGGGGTGAAATGCCGTGCTCGGCTCCACCCGAGTACCTAACTCCTACTGCACGGCTCTCCAGAACCGTGAAGTAAACTGAGTGCCTCTGTCTGAAATGATGGAAACTGGAATACCATGCAACCGGAACTATCTCCCTGATGTAGATCTCCGCCAGTCGTTCCGATGAATAAGTAGTGCTCACCGGTATGAAATGGGCGGACTTGGTCGGCCGATCCACAATAACCCAAATGGAATCAAACTTCCTAACAGTCCGTGGAAGCCCAGATACAAAGTCCATGGTAATGCGCTCCCATTTCCACACGGGAATCTCAATATGCTGCATCAACCCACCCGGACGCTGATGCTCATACTTCACCTGCTGGCAGTTAAGGCATCTAGAAACATAATCAACTATATCCCTCTTCATCCGCCTCCACCAGTAATGCTGCCTCAAGTCCTGATACATCTTCGCGGCTCCCGAATGGATGGAATACCGCGAGCTATGGGCCTCTGCTAGAATTAGCTCTCGAAGATCATCTACATTGGGCACACAGATACGCCCCTGCATCCTCATAACTCCATCAATCCCCGATGGTAACATCTCGATCATCACCCCGCCGAACTCTGTCCTGAAGGACAAGCAAATGAGGGTCATCGAACTGACGCTCCCTGATGCGGCCTAATAGAGAAGACCGACAAACCACACAAGCCAGAACCCGGCTAGGCTCCGAAAGATCCAGTCTAACAAACTGCCCGGCTAAAGCTTGAACATCCATCGCCATGGGCCTCTCCGAAGCTGGTAGATATGCCAAACTTCCCAAACTCTCTGCCCGACGACTCAAGGCATCGGCAACCACATTAGCCTTGCCCGAATGATAGAGAATAGTAATATCATAGTCCTTCAGTAGCTCCAACCGTCTCCTTTGACGCATATTCAGGTCCTTTTGCTTAAGCAGGTGCTGTAAGCTCCGGTGATCAGTGTGGAACTCACAAGGAACCCCATATAAGTAATCATGCCAAATCTTTAAGGCGTGAACAATGGCAGCTAGCTCCAAATCATGAACAAGATAGTTCTTCTCATGCACCTTCAGTTGTCTGGACGCGTAGGCAATCACCCTACCGTCCTGCATCAATACTGCGCCGAGTCCAACTCGTGAGGCATCACAATATACTGTATAGGACCCCGAGCCTGTAGGCAACATGAATATAGGGGCCGAAGTCAAAGCCGTCTTGAGCTTCTGAAAGCTCGCCTCACACTCATCTGTCCACTGAAAAGGGACACCCTTTTGGGTCAACCTGGTCATAGGTGCTGCAATCAAAGAGAAACCCTCTACAAAACGACGGTAATAGCCCGCCAAACCAAGGAAACTGCGAATCTCAGTAGCGGAGCAGGGTCTGGGCCAACTCTGCACGGCCTCCACCTTCCTCGGATCTACTCGAATACCATCACTCGACACCACGTATCCCAAAAATGCCACTGAACTCAACCGGAATTCACATTTAGAGAACTTAGCATATAGTTGCTTCTCCCTCATAATCTGAAGCATTGTCCTCAAATGCCGCTCGTGCTCTTCCCGACTCCGAGAATATACTAGAATATCATCAATGAAGACAATCACGAATGTGTCCAGATAAGGCCTGAACACACTGTGCATCAAGTGCATAAAGGCTGATGGGGCATTAGTCAGCCCAAAAGACATCACGAGGAACTCATAGTGACCATACCGAGTCCTTAAGGCAGTCTTCGGGATATCTGGCTCCCGAATCTTCAGCTGGTGATACCCAGAGCGCAAATCAATGTTAGAAAATACATGTGCGCCCTGTAGCTGGTCAAATAAATCATCAATGCGAGGCAAAGAATACCGGTTCTTTACTGTAACCTTGTTCAGCTGACGATAGTCAATACACACACGCATAGAACCGTCATTTTTCTTCACAAACAACACAGGAGCACCCCAAGGCGAAACACTGGGTCGAATGAAACCTTTACCCAATAACTCCTGTAATTGATCCTTCAACTCCTTCAACTCAGGAGGAGCCATACGGTACGGTGGAATCGAAATGGGCTTAGTGCCCGGCAACAAATCAATAGCAAAATCAATATCTCTGTCGGGTGGCATGACCGGGAGATCAGCTGGAAATACATCAGCAAAGTCACGTACCACAGGAACGGAATCAATAGAGGGAGTGTCAATACTGACATCCCGCACATAGGCTAGATAAGCAGCATACCCCTTCTCAACCATATGTTGAGCTCTGAGAAAAGAAATAACACGGCTAGGGGTGTGATCTAGAGTTCCACTCCAATCAATATGTGGAATGCCTGGCATAGCCAGCGTCACGGTCTTGGCGTGACAATCAAGAATAGCATAATGGGGCGACAACCAGTCTATGCCCAGAATAATATCAAAATCGACCATCCCGAGTAACAATAGATCTGCTCTGGTCTCAAAATCACAAATAGTAACCAAACACGATCGATATACACGGTCCACAGCCAAAAGAATCACCCACCCGAGTGGAAACATAAATGGGGGCACTTAAAGAATCCCGAGGCACACCCAGATGAGAAGCAAAGTAAGAAGACACATATGAAAAAGTGGAACCAGGGTCGAATAGAACCGATGCCTCCCTGCGACTGACCAGAATAATACCTGTGATAACAAAATCAAATGTAATTGTCGTAGCGCGATCGGGAATAGCATAGAATCTAGCATGTCCCCCCTCTCAAAGGCGGCCTCTGGCACCCTGACCCCCGCCCCTGGCTGGCTGGGCAGGCGGAGTGGCAGCTGGGGCTGGGACGATGGCCTGCTGGCCCTGAGAACCAGGCTGATGCTGTGATGACTGATGAGGGGCTCCTCTCCTGTGCCTGGGGCACTCCCTAACCGGATGGCGAGTATCCCCGCACTCAAAATAAGCTTTGGGAGGACGCGGTGGCTGAGACTGACCGGCCTCACCCCCACTAGTCTGACCCCTGGAAGTACCCCGCGCAGGAGGTACACTAGAAACTGGGGGAGCATAATAAGGCTCTTGAGGTGCTGGAAGAGCTGGAGTACTACCGACTACTGGCAATGCTGAATGAACCGGACGACCGGAATAACCCCTGCCAAAACGACCAGCTGCTGAAGTGAGGGCACCAGAGAAATGGCCCGACTCACGAGACCTCTTGGCTTCTCTCTCTCCCCGCTCTCTAGGGAGCATACTCTCGATCCTCCTGGCGATGCTCACTGCCTGTTGATAAGGTATATCCGTCTCCAACTCTCTGGCCATGCTGGACCGGATCGGCGGAATAAGGCCCTCAATAAATATCCGCACTCTCTCCCAAACCGTGGCTACCAAAGCCGGTGCATGCCTGGCTAGACGGGTGAAACTGATAGCATACTCCGATACCGACATGGAGCCCTGTCGCAACCGCTCAAACTCCGAGCGCCAAGAATCCCTAAGGCTCTATGGAACAAACTCCCTCAAAAACAGATCTGAAAATTGCGTCCAAGTCAATGAAGTAGACTCCTATGGACTATCCAACTCGTACGTGCGCCACAAATCATAAGCGGCCCCACGAAGCTGAAAAGCAGTGAAGGAAACCCCGCTAGTCTCCACTATCCCCATGGTATGAAGAATATAGTGACACCCCTCCAGAAAACCCAATGCATCATCTGTAGCCAAACCGCTGAACACTGGAGGATCATATTTCTTGAACCTCTCCAATCTACACTGCTCGTCCTCGGAGGCAACTGGCCCACCTCCGGTATGTGCTGGGGCGGCAGGAGGCATAATAATAATCTTTGGAACCTGTCCCACTGGCACTCGCTGCTCAGGTGTAGCGGCTGCGGGAGTCTAGGCCCCTCCCCCGGCCTGAGATGTAGCTGCAGTGACAGGAAGCAACCCTGCCTGAGCCAAAGTGGTATACATACTCATGAACTGGGCCAGTGTCACAACCCGGATTTTCCCCCAACATCGGGATCGTGATGGCGCCTACTCGTGGTAGCTAGGCAAGCCACTGTATTTATACTATCCTATTTTTAACACAATTTTAATTAAATAAATGCGGAATACTTTATCGAAATGGAAATAACAAATTACAAGGTGAAAATCATACTGAAATTCTCTACCCAAGACGTGGAGTCACCAACTCACGAACTACTATGGAATACTACACATAAAAGTCTGAAGGAAATATAACATAATTCTGTTTGTCTCGGAACAAAGAGACTACAGCTAATAACATAAATAAAGAGAGAGACGCCGGGCTTGCGGACGTCCGCAAGCTACCTCGGTCTCAAATATGATCAACTCCCACGCAATCGATTTACTGCTGCTGCTGCTCCTGATCGTAACCTGGACCTGTGCAAAAACGCACAGAAGTGTAGTATCAGCACAACCGACCCCATGTGCTGGTAAGTGCCTAGCCTATCCCGGCGAAGTAGTGACAAGCCTAGGACCAGACACTCACATAAACCTGTGCAATTCAATATATATATATATATGTGTACCACAAAATAACAAGAAATAATCAAGTATTAACACAATAAGGAATACCTTAAAGAACTCAACAATTAATCACAGTTAATAATTTCACAAGGAAAAACAAAGTATAATGTAAACACAAGTAATATCACTTCAAGAAATAGCAAGCAGTTGCACGGCATCACCCTTCGTGCTTTTACTCTCATCCTCACATCCCTTTTACTCTCATCCTCACATCCATAGTACGGCATGATCCTTCGTACATGGTTCAATAACAGGGCACCGCATGATCCTTCGTGCATAATCAATAATAGGGCACGGCATGATCCTTCGTGCATAATCAATAATAGGGCACGGCATGATCCTTCGTGCATAATCAATAATAGGGCACGGTATGATCCTTCGTGCATAATCAATAAATAAACATGGCACGGCATTAACCTTCGTGCATAAATAAATAAACATGGCACGGCATCACCCTTCGTGCATTATCACTCTTCCTCACCCAAATAACAATCACGGTTAAGGGCAAAGAAAGAAACAGTAATTCATAAACCGTCCCATCAAGGGCAATCAATAATTATCTTCACAACAAGTCCCAACAAGGGAGAACAATAACAATTCATCTGTAATATATCTCAAAATAATCATTTTCCAACGACTCACGGTCATACTAGACGCCAGTGTATGGATGCTCGTCACCACAGCCCATACACCGCACTCGATCACATAACACATAACACATAATCCTATTCCCTCAAGCTAGGATAGAACAAACACTTACCTCGAATGCTTATGAACAATTCAATCCGTGGAAATGTCTTTTCTTTCAATTTGGCTCCAATCCAACCGTATCTATACACAATTGATTTAATATCATCAATTCTACTCCACAAACTAATTCTTAATACCAAATACAACTTTTACAACATTCTGCCATGAATAGTGAATTTCAACCCCGGGCCCACATGGTCGGAATTCGGGGTTAGGACCAAAATCCGGTTACCCATCCCCCACGAGTTCATGTATATGATTTGTTCCAAAATCGGACCTCAATTCGAGGTCCAATTCCCCAATTTATGAAAAACCCTATTTTCTAACAAAAACAAGAATTCTACCATGAAAATCATTGATTTCTTATGAAAAACATGTTTAATGATGTTAGGAATTGAAAGAATTAAGTAAAAAGTGACTTACAATCGTTTTGATGAAGAAGAAATCCTTGAAGAATCGCAAATGGGTGTTTTGGTTTTGTAAAATGTGAAGAAATGACCGAAATTCGTGTTTTTCAGGTCTCTGTGTTCGCATTTGCGAACATGGGTTCGCAATTGCGAACCCCGACCAATTTCTGGAGTTTGAAAAATAAGCTAAGGGTGGGAAGTTCGCATTTGCGAACATTTGTTCGCATTTGCGAACAGTTCGCATTTGCCAACTAATGTTCGCATTTGCGAACACATGCTGTATAAGGCAGTGTTCGCATTTGCGAACAATGGTTCGCATTTGCGAACCAAGGCAGTGTTGGGGAAGGTTCGCAAATGCGAACTTTTGTTCGCATTTGCGAACATAGGCTGGCACTGGGGACCTTCGCAAATGCGAACAATTGTTCGCATTTGCGAACAAGGCTGAGCCAAAGGGGGCTTCGCATTTGCGATGAATGTTCGCATTTGCGAGCCTGTCCCCTTCGCAATTGCGAGAAATACTTCGCAATTGCGAAGCCAACAGCTGGGTGAAAAACCAGCAGTTCAAAAATTCAGAATTTCATCCAACGGCCTATCAAATCCTTACCCGAGCCCCCGGGCTCCAAACCAAACATGTACACAACCTCAAAAACGCATTATGGACTTGTTCGTGCGATCATATCGCCAATATCACTTCGTTTTAATCAAATCAAGCCTCAAACTCATGATTTTCATACCTTTAGTTTTCAAAACTTCTTAACTTGGAACTCAAGGTCCAAAACATCTCAAACGACATCCAAATGTCACCAAACTTTACATAAATCACATATATAATATTTAAGACTTGTACCGGGCGTCGGAACCAAAATACGAGCCCGATACCAAGGTCAATTAATTTATTTCCTTTAATAATTACATCAAAAACAATTTCACATAAAAATTCATAACTTGGGCTCTAGGCCTCGGAATTCGACTCCGGACGCATGTCCAAGTCCCATATTTTCCTACGGACCTCTCGGGACCATCCAATCTCGAGTCCGGATCCGTTTACCAAAAATGTTGACCGAAGTCAACCATATCAATATTAATATCATTTTTATCCAAATTTCTCATAGAATTCATATTTTCTATCACAAAATCTTTCCGACTACATGCTCGGATCGTGCACGTAATTCGAGGCAACATAGAATGAGGTTTTCAAGGCCTCAGAAGCTCGAAATGATTAATTAAATAAGTGATGACCCTTTGGGTCGTCACAATCTCCACCTCTAAAACAACCGTTCGTCCTCGAACGGACAAAATAAAGAAGTACCTGAGCCAGGAAACAAGTGTGGGTAGCGGCTCCGCATATCAGACTCGGACTCCCAGGTCGATGCCTCAGGAGGCTGACCTCTCCACTGAACACGCACAGAAGGGTAACTCTTCGACCTCAACTGTCGAACCTGCCTGTCTAGAATGGCTACCGGCTCCTCTTCGTAAGATAGATCATTGTCCAATTGGACAGTACTGAAGTCTAACACATGTGTGGGATCGCCGTGGTATCTCCGAAGCATAGATACATGAAAAGCTGGATGCACGGCTGATAAGCTAGGCGGCAAAGCTAATCTGTAAGCCACCCCTCCCACTCTGTCTAGAATCTCAAATGGGCCAATATACCTAGGGCTGAGCTTGCCTTTCTTCCCAAACCTCATCACGCCCTTCATAGGCGACACTCGGAGCAATACTCGTTCACCAACCATGAAATCTACATCTCGAACCTTACGATCCGCATAAGTCTTTTGCCTAGACCGAGCTGAACGCAATCTCTCCTGAATAGTCTTGACCTTATTCAAGGCCTCCTGAACTAAGTCTGTTCCTAACAACCGAGCCTCTCCCGGTTCAAACCATCCAACTGGTGATCGACATCGCCTACCATACAACGCCTCATAAGGAGCCATCTGGATGCTAGATTGGTAACTGTTATTGTAGGCGAACTCTGCTAATGGCAGAAACCGGTCCCATGAGCCTCCGAAATCAATAACACAGGCTCGAAGCATGTCCTCAAGAATCGAAATAGTTCTCTCGGACTGGCCATCCGTCTGAGGATGAAATGTTGTACTCAACTAAACCTGGGTGCCTAACTCCTGCTGGACCGCTCTCCAGAACCGCGAGGTAAACTGCGTACCCCGATCAGAGATAATAGATACTGGCACCCCATGGAGACGAACAATCTCCCTAATGTAAACCTCCGCTAGCCTCTCCGACGAGTAGGAGACAGATACTGGAATAAAGTGTGCTGATTTGGTCAGCCTATCAACAATGACCCAAATAGCATCAAATTTCCTCCGAGTCAAAGGAAGTCCAGTAATGAAGTCCATTATGATCCGCTCCCATTTCCACTCGGGAATTTCAATCCTCCGGAATACACCACCAGGTCTCCGGTGCTCATATTTCACCTGCTGACAATTTAGATACCGAGCGACATACGCAACGATATCTTTCTTCATTCTGCGCCACCAATAGTGCTGTCGCAAGTCCTGATACATCTTCGCGGCGCCCGGGTGAATAGAATACCGTGAACTGTGGGCCTCTGCTAAGATCAACTCTCGAATCCCTTCGACATTGGGTACACAAACTCGACCCTGCAATTTCAATACTCCATCATCATCTAGGTTTACCTGTGTGGCACCTCCCCGCTGTACTGTATCTCTCAACTCACGCAAATGAGGATCATCAAATTGCCTCTCACGGATACGCTCTAATAAGGAAGAACGAGCGATTGTGCAGGCTAACACTCTGCTAGGCTCAGAAATGTCTAATCTCACGAACCGGTTGGCTAAGTCCTGGACATCTAGAGCTAATGGTCTCTGATTGACCGGAATATATGCAAGACTACCCATGCTGGCATACTTTCTACTCAATGCATCGGCCACCACATTGGCCTTACCTGGGTGATATAATACAGTAACATCATAGTCTTTTAGCAACTCCAACCATCTCCGCTATCGTAGATTCAACTCCTTCTGTTTGAACAAGTACTGTAGGCTTTTGTGATCAGTGTACACCTCACATGTCATACCATATAGATAATGCCTCCGGATCTTTAAGGCATGAACCACTGCTGCTAACTCAAGATCATGAACTGGATAATTCTTCTCATGTATTTTTAATTGCCTCGAAGCATAAGCGATAACCTTACCATCCTGCATCAATACCGCTCCAAGCCCTGTACGAGATGCGTCACAATAAACTGTATAAGGCCCTGTACCTGTAGGTAGTACCAACACTGGTGCGGTGGTCAAGGCCGTCTTGAGCTTCTCAAAGCTCGCCTCACACTCCTCGAACCACAGAAACTGGACACCCTTCCGGGTCAACCCGGTCATCGGGCAGCAATAGAATAAAACCCCTCTACAAAACGACGGTAGTAACCTTGCTAATCCCAAGAAACTCCGGATCTCGGTCACCGAAGCTGGTCGAGGCCAATTCTGGACTGCTTCAATCTTCTTTAGGTCTACTTGAATACCTTCCACTGATACAATGTGACCTAGAAATGCTACCGAACTCAGCCAGAACTCACATTTAGAAAATTTGGCATATAGCTGGTTATCTTTCAGAGTCTGAAGAACCACTCTGAGGTGCTGCTCGTGCTCTTCCTGGCTGCGGGAGTACACCAGGATGTCATCTATGAAGACTATCACGAACAGATCTAAGTAAGGCCTGAATACCCGATTCATCAACTCCATGAATGCTGCCGGGGCATTGGTCAACCCGAAGGACATGACCAAGAACTCATAATGCCCATATCTAGAGCGAAAGGCTCTGTCTTAGGAATGTCAGCCGCCCTGATCTTCAGCTGATGGTAGCCTGACCTCAAGTCTATCTTAGAAAATACCCTCGCTCCCTGGAGTTGGTCAAACAAATCATCAATCCTCGGCAGTGGATATTTATTTTTGATAGTCACCTTGTTTAACCGCCGGTAATCAATACACATCCGCATCGAGCCATCCTTCTTCTTTACAAATAACACAGGTGCTCCCCAGGGGGAAACACTGGGCCTGATAAAGCCCTTCTCAAGAAGGTCCTGCAACCGATCTTTCAACTCTTTTAGTTCCGGCGGGGCCATACGATAGGGTGGAATAGAGATGGGCTGAGTGCCCGGTGCCAGATCAATACAGAAATCAATATCCCTGTCGGGTGGCATGCCCGGCAGGTCCGAAGGAAAAACCTCAGGAAACTCCCGTGCAATAGGGACTGAATCAATGGAAGGAACTTCTGCGCTGGAATCACGAACATAAGCCAGATAAGCTAGACACCCCTTCTCGACCATACGTCGAGCCTTAACATAAGAAATAACAGTGCGAACGGAGTGGCTTGAGGTACCCTTCCACTCTAATCGGGGTGATTCTGGCAAGGCTAAGGTGACGGTCTTAGCATGACAATCAAGAATAGCATGGTATGGGGACAACCAGTCCATCCCCAATATGACATCAAAATCTACCATATCCAAGAGCAACAGATCAACACGGGTCTCAAGACCCCCAAATATAACTACGCACGCACGATGCACCCGATCGACTACAATAGAGTCACCCACTGGTGTAGCCACATAAACTGGAATATCCAGAGCATAGCTGGGCACAGCCAAATACGGTGCGAAGTAGGAAGACACATAGGAATATGTAGATCCAGGGTCAAATAATACTGAAGCACCTCTGCCACACACAAGAATAGTACCTGTAATCACGGCATCTGATGCCTCTGCCTCTGGCCTGGCTGGTAAAGCATAGAATCGGGGATCTGCACCTCCCCTCTGAGCTGCGTCTCTAGGACGACCATCAACTGGCTGACCTCTACCTCTCGCTGGACGGTCTCCACCTCTACGGTCTCGACCTCCACCTCTATAATCTCTACCCCCGCCTCTGGCTGGCTGGGCAGGCTGAGGGTCAGCTGGGGCCTGAATCATAGGACGAGGACCTCGCTGCTGAGAGTTGCCCGCTGCTATAGGGCAATTCCTGATAAAATGACCTGGGTCACCACAACCGTAGCAACTCTTAGACTGATAGGGCTGCTGGCCCTGACGACCTGAATGGCCTCCACGAACACTCTGAAGAGGCTGAGCATTAATAGGAAGCTGGTCTGAATGATGCCCACGAGAACTGCGATCACCTGGTCCACCCTGAGAAGCCTGAAGGGCGGAATGAAAAGGCCTGGAGGACTGGCCTCTATCAAAGGATTCTCTGCTACCAGAGGAAGAAGCACCAAACCTACCCGAATGACGAGGCCTCTTATCCGAAGAATAACCGCCTCCTCTAGCGAGAGCCATCTCAACTCTGCGTGCTGCATTGGCTGCCTTCTGAAATGATATGTCACTCCCCACGCCCATAGCCATCTGGAGTCTAATCGGCTGATTAAGCCCATCTATAAATCTGCGGACCCTCTCCCGCTCCGTGGGAAGTATCACCACTGCATGACGAGCCAAGTCAATAAATCTCGTCTCATACCGTGTAACTGTCATAGTGCCCTGATGGAGGCGCTCAAACTGCCTCCGAAGTACATCCCTCTGAGTAGCAGGGAGAAACTTCTCCATAAATAGTTCCGCAAACCGGTCCCATGATAAAGCTGGGGACCCTGCTGGTCGAGTCAAGCAATAATCTCTCCACCAAGTCTTGGCGGATCCTGCAAGTCTGAAGGTACAGAAGTCAACTCCGTTTGTCTCCACGATCCCCATAGTCTTGAGAATCTCATGGCAACTGAATAAAAAGTCCTGAGGATCCTCTGATGCGGCTCCACCGAATGTAGTGGTAAATAGCTTGGAGAACCGATCAAGCCTCCATAACGAATCAGAAGTCATGGCCGTTCCATCACCGGCATGAGCCGTGGTACCTGACTGAGTAGCCACAGCTGGCTGAATTACTGGTGCCTGAGGCTGAGGAGCTACTGGCTCCGGAGTATGAGCAATAGGAGTCTGGGCCCCTCCTCCGACCTGAGAAGTGGCTGGAGCAACTGATAATAAACCCGCTCTGGCAATGCTGTCCATGAATCCCGCTATTCCGATCAAGGCATCCCGGAGATCCGGGGTAATCAAAGCCTCTCCCGGGACCCGAGCTGGGCCCATTGGAGCTGCCGGAATCGGAACCTCCTCGTCAATCTCAATATGGGGCTCCACCCCCGGGGTAGCTGCCCGGGGCCGAGCTCTACCCCTACCACGGCCTCTACACGGCCTTGGCCCCCGCCCTCGCGGGAGCCGCACGGGGCTCGGGCTGTCGGTCGGCGGACGAAGAAGCGCGTGTCCTTACCATCTGCGAAAGGACGGAATAGAAATTCAATCGGTATTTGAGGAACAAGTCGCACGACAAGAAAGAACAAATGAGAGACTCTTTCCTAACTCAATAGACTCCGGAGGACAAGTACAGACATCTCCGTACCTGCCTCTCAAACTCTACTAAGCTTGTTCGTGAGTGGTGAGACCTATGTAACCTAGAGCTCTGATAGTTATTGTCACGACCCGAATTTTCCCCCAACATCGGGATCGTGATGGCGCCTACTCGTGGTAGCTAGGCAAGCCACCGTATTCATACTATCCTATTTTTAACACAATTTTAATTAAATAAATGCGGAATACTTTATCGAAATGGAAATAACTAATTACAAAGTGAAAATCATACTGAAATCCTCTACCCAAGACGTGGAGTCACCAACTCACGAACTACTATGGAATACTACACATAAAAGTCTGAAGGAAATATAACATAATTCCGTTTGTCTCGGAATAAAGAGACTACAGATAATAACATAATTAAAGAGAGAGACGCCGGGCCTGCGGACGTCTGCAAGCTACCTCGGTCTCAAATGTGATCAACTCCCACGCAATCAATTTACTGCTGCTGCTGCTGCTCTTGATCGTAACCTGGACTTGTGCAAAAACGCACAGAAGTGTAGCATCAGCACAACCGACCCCATGTGCTGGTAAGTGCCTGGCCTATCCCGGCGAAGTAGTGACAAGCCTAGGACCAGACACTCACATAAACCTGTGCAATTCAATATATATATATGTGTACCACAAAATAACAAGAAATAATCAAGTATTAACACAATAAGGAATACCTTAAAGAATTCAACAATTAATCACAATTAATAATTTCACAAGGAAAAACAAAGTATAATGTAAACACAAGTAATATCACTTCAAGAAATAGCAAGCGGTTGCACGGCATCACCCTTCGTGCTTTTACTCTCATCCTCACATCCATAGTACGGCATGATCCTTCGTACATGGTTCAATAACAGGGCACGGCATGATCCTTCGTGCATAATCAATAATAGGGCACGGCATGATCCTTCGTGCATAATCAATAATAGGGCACGGCATGATCCTTCGTGCATAATCAATAATAGGGCACGGTATGATCCTTCGTGCATAATCAATAAATAAACATGGCACGGCATTAACCTTCGTGCATAAATAAATAAACATGGCACGGCATCACCCTTCGTGCATTATCACTCTTCCTCACCCAAATAACAATCACAGCTAAGGGCAAAGAAAGAAACAGTAATTCATAAACCGTCCCATCAAGGGCAATCAATAATTATCTTCACAACAAGTCCCAACAAGGGAGAACAATAACAATTCATCTGTAATATATCTCAAAATAATCATTTTCCAACGACTCACGGTCATACTAGACGCCAGTGTATGGATGCTCGTCACCACGACCCATACACCGCACTCGATCACATAACACATAACACATAATCCTATTCCCTCAAGCTAGGATAGAACAAACACTTACCTCGAATGCTTATGAACAATTCAATCCGTGGAAATGTCTTTTCTTTCAATTTGGCTCCAATCCAACCGTATCTATACACAATTGATTTAATATCATCAATTCTACTCCACAAACTAATTCTTAATACCAAATACAATTTTTACAACATTCTGCCATGAATAGTGAATTTCAACCCCGGGCCCACATGGTCGGAATTCGGGGTTAGGACCAAAATCCGGTTACCCATCCCCCCACGAGTTCATGTATATGATTTGTTCCAAAATCGGACCTCAATTCGAGGTCCAATTCCCCAATTTATGAAAAACCCTATTTTCTAACAAAAACAAGAATTCTACCATGAAAATCATTGATTTCTTATGAAAAACCTGTTTAATGATGTTAGGAATTGAAAGAATTAAGTAAAAAGTGACTTACAATCGTTTTGATGAAGAATAAATCCTTGAAGAATCGCAAATGGGTGTTTTGGTTTTGTAAAATGTGAAGAAATGACTGAAATTCGTGTTTTTCAGGTCTCTGTGTTCGCATTTGCGAACATGGGTTCGCAATTGCGAACCCCGACCAATTTCTGGAGTTTGAAAAATAAGCTAAGGGTGGGAAGTTCGCAATTGCGAACATAAGTTCGCATTTGCGAACACTGGCAGTCACAGGGATGTTCGCATTTGCGAACAATGGTTCGCATTTGCGAACCAAGGCAACACTGGGGACCTTCGCAAATGCGAACAATTGTTCGCATTTGCGAACAAGGCTGGCTCATGAGGGGTTTCGCATTTGCGAGCCCTACCTTGTACTGTCCCCTTCGCAATTGCGAGAAATACTTCGCAATTGCGAAGCCAACAGCTGGGTGAAAAACCAGCAGTTCAAAAATTCAGAATTTCATCCAACGGCCTATCAAATCTTTACCCGAGCCCCCCGGGCTCCAAACCAAACATGTACACAACCTCAAAAACACATTATGGACTTGTTCGTGCGATCATATCGCCAATATCACTTCGTTTTAATCAAATCAAGCCTCAAACTCATGATTTTCATACCTTTAGTTTTCAAAACTTCTTAACTTGGAACTCAAGGTCCAAAACATGTCAAACGACATCCAAATGTCACCAAACTTTACAGAAATCACATATATAATATTTAAGACTTGTACCGGGCATCGGAACCAAAATACGAGCCCGATACCAAGGTCAATTAATTTATTTCCTTTAATAATTACATCAAAAACAATTTCACATAAAAATTCATAACTTGGGCTCTAGGCCTCGAATTCGACTCCGGATGCATGTCC
This sequence comes from Nicotiana noctiflora, assembly GCA_032618575.1. NCBI lineage: Eukaryota > Viridiplantae > Streptophyta > Magnoliopsida > Solanales > Solanaceae > Nicotiana > Nicotiana noctiflora. The sequence continues at coordinate 441,846 of JASVEL010002192.1, forward strand.
AAGTCCCATATTTTCCTATGGACCTCTCGGGAACATCCAATCTCGGGTCCGGATCCGTTTACCAAAAATGTTGACCGAAGTCAACCATATCAATATTAATATTATTTTTATCCAAATTTCTCATAGAATTCATATTTTCTAGCACAAAATCTTTCCGGCTACATGCTCGGATCGTGCACGTAATTCGAGGCAACATAGAATGAGGTTTTCAAGGCCTCAGAAGCTCGAAATGATTAATTAAATAAGTGATGACCCTTTGGGTCGTCACAGCCAGGGTCTCCTGTAGTGCTGGAGTAGTAGCAGCTCTAGTCGGTGTACCAGGTATCTGCGCTCCAACCTGATCCACCTGTGGCACCTCAGCGGCAGCGCGCGCGGGTGTTGTGGCTGCACCTCGGGCACGTCCTCGTCCTCTACCTCGGCCCCGGCCTCTGACGGCGGCAACAGGGGACGCGGGTACCTGATCGTCGCGAGTAGCACGTGTCCTCACCATCTGTGAAAGAATAGAAAGACATAGCTTAGATTTGGTGCCAAAAAAATGTCGCACGATAAGGAATCCAAGAGAAATGAAGAGTTTCCTAAATAGTTACATAGCCCCTCGTAGATAAATACAGACGTCTCCGTATCGATCAGCGAGACTCTAAGTAACTAGTCTGTGTTCCGTGACTCCTATGAACCTAGAGCTCTGATACCAACTTGTCACGACCCTAGTTCACCAATCGTGAACATGTCGTGATGGCACCTAGTCTCAACGACTAGGTAAGCCTAACACGTTGCGGAATATACAAGCTTATGCACATTTAATAAGAATTAGCGTGAAATGAGATAAAAGGAATGTAATCCGTGCCGATTGGCACATACACCCGTCAAATACACTGTATAAAACACTACCAAGACCCGGAATCCCACGGGTAACACAGACTAAAAGAGAACATACAACTATAGCTCTATATATAAAGAGTATCTAACAACGGAATGAAGGAAAAACATCTTCTAGCACTAGAATAGAAGGAAGGCCTCCGGATCCGCGGACGTAGCGGATCATACCTCGAGGTCTCCCAAAGCGCTGCTGAATCACCTGATATAAGCCTGTCCTGATGTACCAGGATCTGCACAACAAAAGTGTGCAGAAGAGTAGCATGAGTACACCACGGCGGTACTCAGTAAGTGCCAAGCCTAACCTCGATGGAGTAGTGACGAGGAAGGTCAGGGCCCTACTGAGAGAAAACAATTACAAGATGATAATAATAATAATAATAATAATAAGCAGTTTAAATGATAATAATTCCGAAATAACGACAATAAAACGATTACTACAACCGTCTACAATTAAGCTAACAACAAGTAACAAATTCAATTAACAAGTCCAGGACCTGTGGGAATTGAACCCACAGTCCCACTCTATAATCAATAGTCCAGGAGCTACGGGAATTTAACCCACAATCCCAATAACGGTATCTCTGGGTCTCCGGGAATCGAACCCGCAGCCCGTGTGTCAATACCTCAGGGTGTATCTCAATGATCTCAGGATCTCCGGGAATCGAACCCGTAGCCTGTATCTCAGTATCTCAGGATGTATCTCAATATCTCAGGATCTCCGGGAATAGAACCCCAATCCGTATCTCAATAATATATCAATAAACTCCGGTCTCCGGGAATCGAACCCGCAGCCCTTGGATCTCCGGGAATTGAACCCGCAGTCCACAAACAATAGCAATTCCGGGTCTTTGGGAATCGAACCCACAGCCCTGGGATCTCTGGGAATTGAACCCGCAGTCCACCAACACAACAAATAAAGAAAACGCACACTGAAAACATAATATGCTTAACTACAACTTCACCGAGGACTAGTGCCAACAATTATCAAGAAGTTCAAGTAGGACAATTAGGCAATTAGACGGATAAATCCTACCTAATCATGCTTCCCTAACGAATACCAGGTAAATGTCACAATTTAATAAATTAAGAACATGATTATCATGAATTGGACAATTCAAGTAAAGTGAGTTACAACAACTAGCGCATGTACACGCCCGTCTCCTCGCATACAAGGCATTTAAACTATCACATAATATCCTAGGGGTAAAGGTTCCCCCACACGAGGTTAGACAAGCCACTTACCTCGAATCCGGTACAAAACCGCTAAGAGACAACTCTCTTGCCGCGAATGTCGGCCTCCACAGGTGTAGTATCTAATAAAAATCAATAGAATCCCATCAAAATAGGCCAATTGGGTATTACCCAATCAAAACAACTCAACATACACCAAAACCCACAAGTTGCCAAAACCCGACTTTTGGTACGCTTATCGAAAAATCACGAAAGTTATATATTCGGGTTCCTTATCTCAATACGAGTCCGTGCATATAAAATTTATCGAAATCGGACTCCGTTTGCCCATTCAAATCAAAGATTTTCTAAAATTTAGGCCTAGGGCTCAAACCCACCTTTAATCTTCCATTTTCAGTGAAATAATCACGGATTTCATGATAAACTAACGAATTAAAGTCAAGAAACTTACCCCCGATGATTTCCCGATGATAACCCAGTGTTTCCCCTTCAATTTCCTCTCTTGGAGCTCAACAATGGCGGTTTTGTGTGTTAGGCCGCGACTGAAATGTCCTGGACTTAAAGTCACTGCCAGGCCAATTAACTCTACGCGATCGCAGCACTGGGCTTGCGATCGCAATGCACAAATCCTGGGCGGCCTATTTTTCCTCTACGCGATCGCATGGTCCTGGACGCGATCGCAATGAACAACATAGCGACCCTACGCGATCGCAATGACATGAACGCTATCGCGAAGAACAAATTCGGCCGGCTCCCCAAACTACCCTACACGATCGCATACTACCTCACGTGATCGCGATGCTTAATCTCCCAGACTTACGCGATCGCCGGCCTCACTTCGCCATCGCAGAGCTCAGGGTTTTTCCCTTACGCGATCGCATGGCCATCTCCGTGATCGCGGAGAGCAAAATTGCTCTGCTATTATTGCAGCAGAAACAGCATTGCCTTTTGGCACAAATTGGTTCGTTTGGACCCCCGAATTCATCCCGAGGTTCCCGGGACCCCAACGAAAACCACCAACATACTCCAAAATACGATACGAACTTATTCCAATCATAAAAACACGTCTAACAACATCAAAACCCATAATTCACATCGAATTCAAGCCTATATTTCTTAACACTTTCTGAATTGCACATTCGATCTAAAACCCGACCAAACGACGTCCGAATGACCTGAAAATTTGCGGACATATCCAAAATCACATAACGAAGCTACAGAAATTATTAGAATTCCATTCCGACCTCCGGATCAAAATCTCACCTATCATTCGGATTCGCCAAAATTTCAAACTTCGGCATTTCAAGCCTAATTGAGCTACGGACCTCCAAAATACTTTCCGAACACGCTCCCAACCCCGAAATCACCTAACGGAGCTAATAGAACCATCGGATTTCTGTTACGATGTCGTCTTAACACTGTTCCTGCTACGGACCATTTTCTAACTTTAAAGATCTCATTTAGGGACTAAGTGTCCCAAAATGCTCCAAATTTCAGAACCGACTCTCCCGGCAAACTACAATAGCAAAATTGAACTTAGGGAAATAGTTAAATTGGGGATTGGGGCATAATTTTCTAAAACGACCGGCCAGATCGTTACACTCTTGTAATATAGTTCTTGTTAAATTAAGCACACATAGAAGCAAAAGCTTCAGACTAATACTCAGGATAATGCCTGTATTAGGATTCTTGAAAATGCAATGTGTGAAAAAGAACATCTTAGCCATTAGGTTATGACTTCGTGCATTACTTTAACCAAATTAATGTTGCAACTTCCATCTTATATGTATATAATGTCAAAATTTTTCTTATTAAAACGGGGCTTCCTTTTATTGAAGTACGCGGACATCTTTGTTTTGTCTAACACAATTTTATATTAACCTCCTAAGCTTAAAGTATATGTGATGTAACTTGGATGCATGATTTATGTGATTGCAAAGTAAAATATTTCGTTCTTTGTTTCCCTGAGCACTTGACTTCTTTTGTTTTTGCAACTTAAATATTTCGGAGAATTTATTTATATGGAAAGTATTTTACTTTTTCATTTTTTGTGTCTTCTGAATTTACATTACATTATAAATAAAAAAATATTTTACATTTAAAGTTTATTTTACCGTCCAAGTTTACATTTACCTATTACTTTTTGTTACATGTACTTGGCTTCCTTACTACAAGAATATACATATTTGTTGGTCCTTAAATTGCCCTTAATATGTAAGATGAGATTGTGTAAATTGGGCTTAACATGATCCCCGACTATCATCCAAGATTGGATGAGAAGTGGATTATGAGAACTTTATGAGAACTTTGTATGCTGAGAGAGGTGCTTCAGTATTTATATATAAGTTAGTCTTGTGCTTTGCCCTATCGGATGTCCGATAATATTTATAAGTGACTGATCTTTTATTATGTTGTGAAGTGAAATTGCATCTTCTGGATTGCGACATTATCTATCAAAACATGTGTATTCCCATGTTCTTACTGGCAAAAAATATTTCTAGATGACATGTCTCATTTTCCACTATGAATATATGAGAGAATAAACAGGAGAGCTTGGTAGAAAATATTGTATTTTCTTCACGTGGCTTAAATATAGTATTTGAACATCTTCTATTCATTATTTACATGAAAAAAAACAAAATTCACACTTTGGAAAGATTTCATTGATCTTTATGGGAATAGACTTTTGAAACAACTGAATGAATATCCAGTTATTCTTGCTAAAAGAATTGGTAGATCATCATCAGGTATTTGTACTTACATGATTTTACCTTTTTCATTTTCAAATAACAAACAATAAAATCAAATCTTAATATTTGAATGCATGTAGGAACATGGAACAAATTCAATGGGTTGTCGAACAAATTTAGCACAACAATCTATTTCAATCCTCCTTACCCACAAGTTGTTGAGTTGAAGTCATGGTATTATGCATGTACTTCTTTGAGAATTATGCATCTACATATTATTGATATAATGCATTAATATATACAAGAATAACTATTTTATATTTATCTACCTTGTAGGGCCAAAACAATTGAACCAATGCTTAAATACAAGATAAAGAGTACATCTTCCACATGTTCTGTTATGGTGGTTCCTTTTAGGATGAAATCATACCTATTTCCAATATTCAAGCGCAACCTCAAGTAAGAACTATATAAATTATATTATTCTATCAAAATTTAATTATTTTTTGTAGTGACGGAAAAATATGTGGCATTCTTGAATTATATAGGGACATGTATTTTATGTTGAAGCTGAACTTTGTCTGCCAAATGAGAACCAAAGATTATGTGTGTTAGCTTGTTCTGATTGTAAGCAATTATTCATGAGATCTTTCTCTCGGAGAACAGTTTATTGTACAAACTGTCAACGATCCACTCATCTAATTCTAAGGTATAATGCTACTATATTCTTCTATATGACTAATGACTATTTAGAATTTACAGTTATTTTGTTTTTATTCATCTAACCACATATTTGCTCTACATTATAACAGATGTCAATTTGAAGTCACCTGTTAAAGATTATAGTGGTTTTGCAACAGCTATTATTTCTGACAAACCTGCCGAGAAAATGTTATGCCTCAGCTCAGAAGAAATTTATGGCATCTACCATGTCAAGGTACATATTTCATATTATTATTAGCTTCAAAAACATGCGAATGGCAAAATGACCCTCTTTTGATGCGTAACTAATCAATTTCGTCCTCCCAGAAATAAATTTTACCTCTTGCGGATGTGCAGAAACAGTTGAGTGGAAAGATATTCAAAATTCAAATGAAAAAATTATTTACAAAATATCATGACACAGTGCAAAAGTTGTCCATTTTATCTTACATGAACAAAGAAAATGAGATCCGCCAAGAGTTTCCACCAAGCATGACGGATGTTGCCAAGGGGAGAAAACGCAAAATTGAACGCCTTGGCTTGGAGGAAAAAGAAGCTCAAGAGACAACTGACAAAGACAATGCTTCCTACTACAAGCGGGGCTTGGAAATAAGGACTCCTCCTTTGAAAAAGTAATTGTAAGATATTTGAACTTTTTAAATAAGTTGTTGTTCTTCCATCTGATCATATAACTAATTTTAAGATGTAATTAATATAATAGTTCTAAAAAATATAGATCAATAGATGTGTAGTTCGTACGTATACCTCTTAGCATTATTAATTTTCTCTTGGAACGTTCTAGCAATTTTAATCGATGTACAACATATTTACTAAATTTCACTTGCTCTCTTAGTTGAAGTTGAAGCCACATTTTGCTGTTGTTTTGGGATGCATTTGAAGACATTTTGCTAGTTTATTGGATGCGGTTAAAGCCATAATTATGTTGTTGTTGTCCACCTACAATCAAAGCTAATCTTTTGCTGCTGTGATATTGGGTTAGTTTACCTATTTAATATCTACCTATTATACTACCCCATCTCCATATTACTTAATTAACTCATTCTTTATGTGAACTACACTTGGGTTTCCTTGAAATCTTAGACCAATTTGTTCTGCTTCTGATTTGACTTTAAAACCAAAGACAGAATGAGAAGTAATCTAATTATTAACTTTGTTCTAATGTTTGAAGTCTTGCTTCTGTTTCTAGCCTTCCTTTTCATAAATGAATTTTTGTTACTAAATGAACGAAATAAGTTTTTGCGAAATTCTTGAATGAGATTTATACTTGGGTCTACTTCTAGCGTTTTTGAACAGTGAAGTTTTAAAACTTTCCAACTAAGACAGAAGTTACCTTACGTTATTTGGTTTAAAATCTTTAAGAGAAAAAATGTTTCTGATTCCTTTTAAGATTTGAAAGAGTTTTCTTTGAAATTGAGAGGAAACGTTTCCTGTTCTTCTTAAGAATTGAAAGAATAGCATTGAATTCCTTGGATCCATATTGATTTGTACCGACACTTAGATTAGTCATCACTTTTAATTATACCTAGGTTGCAACCTAGGCATAAGTGACTTGTTAAAATATGTTAGATAAAGCAGAAAATAATATCTGTGCACAGACACATGCTCAACACGAGATGACAAGAGATACTACTAAGCTGCAACAATAGAAAAGGTTAAAACATGTTATTACACTGATAGGATATTATCTGAGGTACCATCACTTTCTTCCTTCAGAGAAGCCTCGCCTCATTTATTCCACTGGGACTCTTCTTCTGGCTCTCCTAGAAGAATTATTTTTACCTATTATAGAAGATTGCTTTCCATTTTCCCAATGTTACCAAATGTATGGAGAAGCACTGGCAGTTGCCTTTATTAAGTGACATGATAAATCTTTTTACACTAACAGTGTATAAAATTAATACTCTAGAAATAAGGCAAATTAAATGTTACAACATGTAAATATAATTTACCACTTTAGAAGTTCTTTACACCATGGTGGTTATTAGTTAAACTCAACTTAATATAGATAACCATTTGGTGCCTTGACGACACATAGAGCACTAAGCAAAAGACCCCACATGGTATTAGTGTAAAAATTCAGGAGGGTTATGTCTTCTTTAATTAAGTTTCACATTTTGAGTAATGAGCCATTATAAAAGCAGCTAAAGTTAATTAAGGAAATATCCATCACTTCTTTTTCTTTCCTGTCCAATGGAGAGTTTTCGCTCATCCTCAAAATAAATTTTATAGGATGTATGTAAATTATAATCATGTGACACTACTTCTCATCTTCAATGATGCATCTTCGGGCAGTTCTGTGATTTGACGCTATCAATCTCCCTTCGCTCCCATCATGGAATTATATAATAGGAATATCAAGTTTGTAGAACTTATGATACTTGTAGTCCAAAAGAACTTTATTTAAGAGTAAACAAAAAATAGTTGTAAGAATGCTAGCAGGAAGAAATCCATGTGCATAGCATATCATATTAGTCTCTACCACAAAATCATTCAACTTCTCATCTGAAAAAGATATAGTCAGTTCCTGGTTCATGTGTATTTGGCATTATATATAAGGAAACTAGGATATCCCTAATGGTGTCCTTGAGGAGCTTTCATGTCAAGAAGTAAAACATACCTGTCACTTTGAAAGGTTTGGAACCCTTAGGATATTGGTTCCTTAGAGTTTGAATCTTGGTGGTCTTTTGAAGCATCAGGAATATGCACCTCATACATGACCTGACCTTACTTTCTGTTCTATAGGCTCGTACTATATCGTCGAGTTCTAAGGAGACAGGAACATTCACATCTTCCAGACACTAAAGGCTTGTATTTACTCAAGTTTGCAAAGGCTTGTTCTAGAGATTCTGTATGTTTTTTAAGAAAGTCTTATTAGATTACCCCGCGCTCATTTATTTCTATTGCAACAGAATGTGGTTTGCTCCTGAACTTGAATAACAATTTTTAAATTGTTAGTCATGTTTGAGCTTTTACTAAATGCTCTTATTTTGATAATACAATGACTTTGAAGAATTGTTGTTGTCCTTCACTGAAACTTGGTAGTAATTTTGTACTTACAAGTTGATGATCATTTTATTGTCATAAATACCCATACACTTTTAATTAAATAATTAATCGCGTGAAATCTTCTTTTCTTGTGATTTTGCAGATGTTAGTGCTTTTGTTGCATTACAAAGAAGACTAATTTCAGTATGGACAAAGAATCACCTTCTGTGAACATCAATATCCTCATGAATGTAAATATTATGGCACTTTCGAAGTAAAATGCATCTTTTTTTGTTGATATGTAAATAACAATATGTTTATATATGTATATTAGTATTCTCATAGATGTGAATACTGTGTCAATTCAAATGCATCTCTTTTTGTTGATATGTAAATAACAATATATTTATATATGTATATTTAGTATTCTTATGGATGTGACTCATCTTATCAATTTTTCTATTTTGGTTTGTTTTATTTCAATATTCGGTATTTTTACACTTCTATAGTGAATGTACAACAAATGTTAGAAGTGTTTTACAGTGATTGTACACTTCTATAGTGAATGTACACCAACAAATAGAATGGTATTTTGTAATATATGATAAGCAAATCATGTTTGGGTAATTTTTTCAAAAAGTACTTTTGAGTATGAATGATACAAAATGACAGTAAATATTTAAATTATTATCAGTATTATTTATTATAGAGAATTGTATTTAGAAAAAATAAAGTAAAATATCTATTAAAGGTTCTAATAAATAGAAAATATAGTTATCCAACAAAATAATATTAGGTATTATGAAATTACTTATTGTTTGCGTGATAGTTCAAACATATCAATATGCGTTATACATTATAAATCAAAATAAATTAATCACAAATAGTAATTTCATATTTAATTGTATTGGGCCCGTGCTATGCATGGGCAGAAGCCATCTAGTATATATATATATATATATATATATATATATATATATATATATATATATATATATATATATATATATATATAGAAAAAGTAAACAGTAAATTCTCACTACCTATTGCTACATATATTTGTATGGGTCATAATTCGATTTTATGACAATCAACAAAACTAATTGTTCCTTTTGACTAATGTAAGCGTAATAGGAGCCATGATCACTTCTGATTAAGGGAGCTTTCCATACCCGCCTAAAATGGCTATTGAGGTCACGACTCATTTGATATGTCAAAAATAACCTCCTAACGTGGGCCTGACCCCAAAAGGTCAACTCATACAACAATATCTATAAATACCAAAGGAGGAGCCAGGAAAGGGGGTTCTACTCTCTCCCCATGGGGACTCTAAAAATACAGAGTAAAACACAAAGTGAGAGCCCAAGACAAAAAACAGAAAGAGGGTAGATCGAATAAAACATGAGTGTAAAGCTCTGAACCTCTTCATGGAGAGGCAGACTATTCTATTATCAAGAATAAAGATCACCGACATTTTCTGTTACTAATACAAATATTTTCATTATCTTTTCCCTTGTTAAATTTTCGATGTGCTACGACTTGCTATGATTGGCCCTCTATTTATATTGATTGTTTTGAATTCATAAGTGCTCGTTAACTTTTTGAGCCAAACAATTTGGCGCCGTTTGTGGAGATTTCCTAGCAAGATCGCGTAGCCCTTCTAGAAATCAGAAACAAAAGGAAAACACCAAGAAAAGGGAAAATAAGCCAATTAGAGCAAGCCCGATTCATCTCGTCCACACACAAGTACTCAGGCTATGAGCCCTTGACTCAAATTAATCAACGAATGTTCAACGACAGTGGAACTGGGACTCAGGCCATAAGCCTTCGCCGAATTAATTCAACCATAGTTGAATCATTACTCGGGCTATGAGCCCTTGACTCAAATTAATCAACGAATGTTCACGACAGTTGAACTGGAACGCAGGCCATGAACCTTCGCCAAATTAATTGTCACGACCCCAAATCCGGTCGTAATAGCGCCAAGCAACTGCTAGGCCAGCCTGACCAATCAATAACCATAACGGAGCTAGGAGCTCGCCTTATCCCATTTAAGCATATCAAATTATAAAGCAACAAAGAAATATATATATATATATATATATATCGAATCGGGGAACCAAGTCCCAACACATGCCAACTCCCATAGACCGAAGGGTCAAGAGTCAAGAGCCTCTAAAGGACATAAGTGTAATAAGGTTTACAACCAAAACTCAGTGCGGAAAAAAATGACAACATGAAATGAAAAGACAACTAGAAGGGGAGTCAAGTCCTGCGGACGCAGCAGCTACCTCGATTATCCCGCACAATGCCTCTGAGCGGCTACCGGATCAGGTCTGCTGAGAGGTACCTGGATCTGCACACAGGGTGTAAGGAGTAAAATGAGTACTGCCAGACTCAGTGGTAATAAACAGGGGTAAGACAGCGTAGATAAAAAATCCACAATAAAACACTATGTAAAGTCGTAACCAATACCCTGTAACAGTTCAATATCAATAGTAGAGAACCAACAAAATACCAACAACATAGTATAACAGCTAGAAGATGTAGCTAAATGCAATGCAATGCATGACATGACCGCTACGGCGTGTAGCCCGATCCAATTTGGGTACCTGTGCTCACTGTGGGGGTTCAGACTCCAGAGGGGCTCCTACAGCCCAAGCACAATAATCATGATACGATGCGGCGTGCAACTCGATCCACTACCAGTCAGCTAATATGCAAATACAGCCTCACAGGCTTAAAAGTAGTTTTTGAAAACTCTTTTTTATCATTTTTTAGTAGAAAACAGTATATCAGAAGTTCCAGATTTTGGAAAATCATAATGACAGTAATAGCTCAGGACTGGTAATAAAATAGTATGTCAATATCACAGAAACAATGATAACGATACTCGCAGGATCCCAATAACTGGCTCACAGCCCAACAATGTACACAACCATCCAAGTAGGAGGTTCTCCGGCTCAACAGTAGCCAAAAACATAGTATAGGATCAACAGGTCGGACTAAGCCATAGTCCCCAATCACATTCGACCCCGCACTCACAGGAGAGTACATGTCTCGCCGTAATACAGCGTCACAAAGTGGTATATCGGGGTTTCGAACCCGCTGGTCATCACCCATATCTATTAATCACCTCAATACGGCTCGACGACTAGTCCGCGATGCCTTTGCTCCTCAATCGGCCTCCTCGCGCTTCCAATCTATCCAAATTCATACAAACATCGATAAAGTTCAATTTCTAAAAGATGGGGTTTTAGCCATACATATCTGAAATTCGCCCCTTAGTGATACTACAATGATCCAATGCAGTTATGTAATTTCAATCTACAATACCACATTCAATAGGGCCAATATTAGTCATAAATCCCATAACTTGTGCCATGTAGGCCTATTTTCAAACATCTTGTATGCATAAATATTTACACCTCTTAACTATAGCATTGGTTCCTCCAACTATCACCATTAACTAACAATTCATCTCCCTATCATTCTTTAGCAATTTATACTCCTAACATTACGTGTGTGATCAACCATTCACACCCACACTAACAAAATTTCAACAAATATACACATTTAAATCCCTACCATGTTCATGTATTTAAATTGGGGATTTATGGCTTCCAACAACCATACTATAAGTTGTAATACTTGATTCATACTCATATTCCCATAATAACACCATATGTGTAAGTCTAAGGTGTAGGATTACCTCTTGTAGACCAAATTTTGAAAGACAACTTTGGGGATTTCTTGAGATTTTGAAGAAATCCTATGAAATCCAACCAAAATTATGTTGTAATTAGTGATTGAGAAGAGGAATCACCATGAAAACACACTTAAAAGCTTACCTTAGGAGTGCAATTGAGTGCCTTGGTCGAATTGGGGGTGTTGGGAGAATCCTAGGCTTGAGAAATGACTCCATTTCTCTTATTTTCGGTCCAAAAGACACTTAAAATCCTTCAGATGCGCGAAACGCACCGTCTTCGCGCATCACTTCACGCATTTTGCTGAGTATTTTGCCTCAGATGCGCGAAGTATGCGCGAAGTAAACTTCGCGCACTATTTGCGCATGCGACACCTTACGAGTAAAATGATCATAACTTTCTGTATACACCTCCAAATGACGAACGGTTTGATGCGTTGGAAACTAAACTCAAAGAGATTTAATTTGATAGGTTGATCCTCACACAACTCCTTATATATCTGGAGATATGATCGTTAAAAGTGAGGTCTTGTGCACACTCATTTACATCTTCGCCTATTATGAAGTTTTCCAACTTCAAAAATTCCCGTTAACCATCCGAAATCACCCCGAGGCCCCCGGGAACTCAACCAACAATACCAACACCTCCTAAAACATCATACAAACTTGTTCCAATCATCGACATGCATAAAACAACGCCAAGACCATCAAATTACATCGAATTCAAGCCTAAGTTCTTCTAAAACTTCCAAAACACACATTTAATAAAAAACCCAACTAAACCACGTCCGAATGACCTGAAATTTTGTACACATATCCCAAATCACCTAACGAAGCTACGAGAACTCTCGAAATTCCATTCCGACCCTCGGATCAAAATCTCACCTACCAACCGGAAGTCGCCAAAATACTAACTTCGCCAAAATAGGCTAGCTTCTTCATCGGACCTCCAAAATTACTTCTGATTGCGCTCCTAAGCCTTAAATCATCACCCGAAGCTAACCGAATCATCAGAATTTAATTACGAGCCTTCTAACTCACAAGTCGACCTCCTGTTGACTTTTTCAATTTAAGCCTTCTTAAAAGAGACTAAGTGTCTCATTTCTAACTAAAATCAATCCAATTCTACCCGATCAACTCAAATAGTGATATTGAAACATATAACAACATAATACGGGGAAAATAGGGCGATAATACCTTAGACGATGGGTCGGGTCATCACATTCTCCCCAACTTAAGTTGACGCTCGTCCTCGAGCGGACCCTGAGTTGTACTAGAAGCAACCCAATAGCTGAATAGCCATACCAAGCATATACTTGGGGTGATACCACTTCGCCCTGTATATCATAAGTCCAATTACACATTATAGCTGAATTTCCAGAGTCTATCTGAACCATAAACCATATTGCACTCTCCGAAATCATATCCCTAATCACGACAAATGGGCCACAATAACCAAATACTAGTAGAAAAACCTTTCTCATTAGATAGAGTCTTATTCCAACACCTTCATATCCTGCTCACGACAACCGAACACATGATACATCAAACCCATCTCTCAAGTCAACCATTCATGAATCCATTTCCCTTTTAGCTGATACCACAACAGATTTCGGAGCCAAATCTCGATATTACCTTTCAAACTAACTGAAATCACATATGCTCGCACTCATTAATGACTCAAATGATCATTTCAGTTATAACACACCGTACTGGTGATATGACACCTCAACACCGGCCTAAGCCGTGACGAGTAAAACACAGGCTCCATAAGAAACATCTGAACATACTCAAATTATGAAAACTGACTCCAACAACAGGGCTATAATTCAATTCCTTTGTACGATCATAACATATAACTGAGATCCCATCTCACATCATAGGAATGGAGTGCATGACTCATTCTCGAAAGGTCATAACATCACGTGGCCTTACCACGACTCATGATTCTATCCAAACACTATTACTCATGGAGCACCTCAAGTCACCATGCTCAAAACGGCCACCCAAACATATTTTTAAGTCTGAACTCAAGCAATCAATCACACCCGCGGTGATACGATTAATATACGCTATCAAATCCTGAAAAGACACAACCGATGTGCTATTCCCCGAGCGATACCAATACGGACTATTCCTCGGAAGCTAGGAACTATTGCATACAAGGTAACATATAGGAAACTATATTTTCCACATCACACTGTTGCGGCGTGCAACCCATTCCAATAACATACCCTGTGGCGGCGTGCCACCCGATCCAGATACCATACCTGTGGCGGCGTGCCACCCGATCCTGATACCATACATATGGTGGCGTGCCACCCAATCCAGATACTATACCTGTGGCGTAGTACCACCCGATCCACGCATAAATCTAGCAAAAGGGAATACACATCGGGTCAAGTTGCTCATTGCAACAAACATATGTATATAGCCTCAAGCTCGGCCACATGAAACGCATCCGACAAGGTTCCTCAATACTGGAGCTGAATCAATGGTAGATGCATCTACACTGACATCCGCCACGAAGGCCCAACTGACAAAGCAATACCTGCCAGCCGTCCGCTGGTCCTAGGGTACATCTACCCTGCGGGAGCATGATCTGATGCACTCTGCCACGCAGTTTGTGACATTTTTCTAACATAGTGCATATCATATTAGTCTAGACAACCTAGCTTATAACAACCAGTCTGCAATCATACACCATTATTCAAATTCATCGTATCAAGTAACGAGAGATCCATTAGGGCTTCCAATTTCCAATAACCACTAAACGGCGCCGATACACACGATATACCACCACTGTGTAGGCGAATTACGAGAACTTCTAGTCTCTAACACATATGTAACACATGAATCACTATGCCTGATTCCACACTCCACCGTGCGAATACATAACGCACATCAAGCGTCCATTCATACCATGAAAGCCATTCAGAAATTTCACTATGCCATTAACGACTCAATTATTATAGTCGATCCAACAAGAGAATACCACCATACCACTAGATATTATCAGTTTACATTACCTTGTCCTTTTGGACCATATACCCTTCCAAATCACTAGAATAGCAGTACCGTTTTCTGTAATCACTAGAAAGATCAACTCTTAAATCACCTGCAGCTGCCCGCGCTGCTCAATAATTTTAATGACTTCCCATATATTATGAACAAATCTCAAAGCCTTGAATATGCCATTATCAACATTCCATAACACATCGCATATATCACACTAAGATAACATGGAAACTCATATTCCTTTCCTATGCCGCAAACATCGACGCACTCAACTAGTCAAGGGCTTTCATGATCCCATATAGAGAAAACTCATTACACATTTCAAGCTTTGCATGCCAACGTGAAATACACTCATTTTTAAACCACGGTAAAACACATCACAAAACCTTTCTCCCAATTACATTGCATAAGTTAAACTGCCAGGACTGAGTCCTTATACCCATATCGAGTTACACAACTGCCAGCACTCAAAAGCTTTATTGCACAATATCTGCGAGACTCATTACTTCCAACACATACCAGGAATTAATCGTATTCCTTATCATACCGCTTCGGTTTATTAACAAGTTGTTCCATTTACCCAGTTTCCTTTCTGTTTCATCTTTGATTTAATATTAGCCATTACCGTAGCACCATAACACATCAACTCATGTTACCACACGAGACTCATACATAAGACCACACGGTCTAAGACATATAGGCCACTGAATACTCTCTCAATATTTCCCAGAAGGACCACATTCTACAATACTTTATTTGAAGAACTTCCTGCAATTTGAATTCGTTATCATTACCTTCCAATACAATTACATAGAATCCCATCATTCACATAATATAACACAAGTCTTGATCTCTTCAAATGAAACCACCGTCTTTAGACGCACGCACAATCTTAAGACACCTGACTGTTACAAGCAAAATCTTGAACACCGAACAACAATTCTCGGCCGTCGTTCACCCTTATTCAGCTGTAATCCAACTATCTTATTGAACAGAACGACTCGTGTCTTGCTAGAACTCTGACACCGCAGAACGTGATTACATACAGATACAATTAGCTATCTTTCTTTTCTATACACCGAACATTCTTTACCACATAAGTTCAAAACATACTAGTATTTCTTCACATCTACGAAGCACCATAACCTTTATCAAAATTTCCTAACATACCTAGAGACAGAACCAACACAGCACACAATAGTGCAATCAGTTACTCAAAAACAACCTCCCGAACTTGGCTCGGAGCCATACATCAAAGCACTTTTAGCCACTAATAGCATTCTTACTCAAATGATGCCAGAAAGTTTTAGTTAGATTAAACTCAAGTCATTTACAAGCTTCGGCGGAGATTCGAATCATCAGAAATATTAACTCTTTTGCAATTCTTGTATTCATTCACACACAACAGTCGAGCCCATTCTTTAGGTGACAAAATCTTTTCTAAGTCCCAAATTTTCCAAATATTTTGACATAGTTTCCTTTGTAAATTGGCCTATCCACCTGCCAGAGAGTCACCAAAACTATCCTAACAATACATTCCCAACTCGAAAAGACATCACAAGGCATATCGACAAATGTCTCAATACTACACAATTCATATTATCATAATTGTTACATGAAAATGCGTTGTACCTACTCGAATCATAACACATATCAATTACCTTTCTATTACACATGAGAATAAACCCACCTACTTCGCCCCAATTAGCATTTCAGCACAATACCTTCTACCAGGATACACATAGCATAATCACTTTAGTCTTCCTGAGTTTGAACTCATTCCACTACACATAAGGAACTTTACGTTCCAATTAAGAGATATGATAAATATTCACCACGCCCATAGCTCGGGGCTACACAACAGATTAGATAAGAGTCGAACAATTAACAGCTCATCCATTAGTAAGCCTCCCTAATACTCTACAGATCGGAACAAGGCCCCAAACACGGCTACTAGCCCAAATACATAGATATAAGCCTAGTCTCAGTCATTATACACAGTAATCTATCAATCGGGAAGGACCAAGTCCAAATACCCAGCCACAATACCACCACGCTCGTCACATGACGCGTGTTCCATCTCAGCACAACACTGTATAGTGCAAATACGGGGTTTCAAGCCCTCAGTACATTATCTATTGCCACCACTCACAAAATCAACACCTTGATGCTTAAGTCATAGACAAGGTCCAGCCTCAAGTCATTCTGACTGGCCCAACATGAACTCACAGAGATTATATCTCACCCCTCGATGGGGAATCACAAACCATAAGTCAATTATATTACTGAGCGCTCTATGCGTACACAGACTTGTGGAAGGGATTTCAAAAATTATATCTCAAGCTGAATCAAGTGTGCACGATAAGAATTCCAAGAAATGTGAAGTGTTTCCTAAAGGTTCGCAGCCTCCCGAGGATAAGTACAGGCGTCCCCGTACCAATCCACAAGACTCTACTAACCGGCTCAAGACTCATGGGGCCTAGTAACCTAGGCTCTGATACCAACTTGTCACGACCCCAAATCCGGTCGTGATGGCGCCAAGCACACTGCTAGGCCAGCCTGACCAATCAATAACCATAACGGAGCTAGGAGCTCGCCTTATCCCATTTAAGCATATCAAATTATAAAGCAACAGAGAAATATATATATATATAGAATCGGGGAACCAAGTCCCAACACATGCCAACTACCATAGACCGAAGTGTCACGACCCGGATTTTCCCTCATCATCGGGATCGTGATGGCACCTACTCGTAGTAGCTAGGTATGCCAATTCATTCAACATTATCCTATGCATATCATCATTCTTATACTCATACTTATTAACAAGAGAAATAATTACTCAATTAAAATAAATGTGGAAGTTTTTATAAATAGAGATGAATAATACTAAGGTAAAACACTGATAAAATACTCTACCCAAGATGTGGAGTCACCAACTCACGAACTACTAAAGAATACTACACATAATGGTGTGAAAGAAAATAATAAATATCTGTCTGTCTCGGAACAATGAGACCACAGCAAATAACATAAGTAAATAGAAGAGACGTCGAGCCTGCGGATGCCTGCAAACTACCTCGGTCTCGAAATGCTCAAAACTCTCACGAGTACCCTACTACTGCTGCTGCTGCTACTGCTCCTGTGCAAAAATGCACAGAAGTGTAGTATCAGCACAATCCAACCCCATGTGCTGGTAAGTGCCTGGGCTATCCCGGCGAAGTAGTGACAAGCCTAGGACCAGACACTCACATAAACCTGTGTAGTTCTATATATGTACATACCACAAAACAACAGGATTATCAAGTAACGAAATTAACAAAGAAGTATCGTACTGGGGGAAACACAATCAGCAACATAATTAAATGATTAAAGAAAAATCAGAGTATGATAAAAACAAATGTTATCAAAATAAGGAATATCAAATAGTTGCACGACATCACCCTTCGTGCTTTTACTCTCATCCTCACATCCATGGCACGGCATGATCCTTCGTGCATGGTTCAAATAACAACGGCACAGAATGTTCCTTCGTGGATAATCAATATCACAAGGCACGACATGATTCTTCGTGCATAATCAATAACAAGGCACGGCATTACCCTTCGTGCATAATCAATTAAGGCACGGCATGATCCTTCGTGCATAATCAATAAAACAAGGCACGGCATTACCCTTCGTACATAATCAATAAAATAAGGCACGGCATGATCCTTCGTGCATAGTCAATAAAACAAAGCACGGCATGATCCTTCGTGCATAATCAGTAAAACAAGGCACGGCATGATCCTTCGTGCAAACATAAGTAAAAAATGGCACGGCATCACCCTTCGTGCATTATCACTCTTCCTCACCGAAATAACAATCACAGTTAAGGGCAAAAGAATAAAACAAATAATATGAACTGTCCCGGTAAGGGAAACAATAATCATCACAATAAAGTCCCGGCAAGGGAAACAATAATCAACTTCACAATAAAGTCTCGGCAAGGAAAACAATAATCAACCTCACAATAAAGTCGCGTCAAGGGAAACAATAATCATCACAGTAAAGTCTCGGCAAGGGAAACAATAATCAACTTTACAATAAAGTCCCGACAAGGGAAACAATAATCAACCTCACAATAAAGTCGCGACAAGGGAAAACAATAATCAACTTCACAATAAAATCCCGGCAAGGGAAAAGAATATGACTTAAAAACATCCCACATTAACTCACAATATGTGTCAACAAACGACTCACGGTCATGCTAGACGCCAGTGTATAGATGCTCGTCACCACAGCCTATACACCGCACTCGATCACATAGCAATTAGCACATTAAATCTTATTCCCTCAAGCTAGGATAGATCAAACACTTACCTCGAAGGTTTACGGCCAACTCAGTCCTCAAGCAATGCATTTCCTTTCGAATTTCACTCCAATCAATCGTATAGGTAAAACCTTGACAACATATTTGGTAAAATTAGGATCAGCAACCCTTCCCTGAGCAGCTGCCCGTTCTGGACTATGAATTCCTTTTGTTGTCTTGTTATGCAAAACCCAAGGTACTTTGGGCATTCGACACATAAAAATTTTACATGCGGATGAAACTCAGGTGCACACTTCTCTAGCACTTTGTCAAGATGTTTGGTGTAGTTACTCTTAATTGTAAATGCAACAACTACAGGGTAGCCTTGATGAAAATGTTTGACAAATTCCCGTTCCGAGGTAAAGTGAATAACCCTAGATGGTCCAAGATACTTAGGATAGCCCGTATAATACTTGCAATTGGAACGAAGGTTGATAAAGAACTTGTTAAAGAATGATTTCTCCTCCATAGGGATATCCAAACCGGTGCTTTTGGGTGTAAGAGGCAGCGAAGAAGGTTTTGACGGTGGTCAGGAGCGGAGGCAAAGCCGCTTTGTCGAAAAAACCAATTTAATATGTACCGAATAATTTGCAAATACAACTAGTAATAATCATAAATAAAAGCAAATGACACTATCTAATCTATAGACATCGTTGGCGTGTTGGTTCAGCAATTTAAACCATATATAAGACTTGTACCGGGCGTAGGAACCAAAATACGAGCCCGATACCCTAGTCTTTTAATCAATTTTCATTTCCATTTCCCTTTATAATTTTAGAAAAATAATTTAACAGAAAAATTCATATCTCGGGCTATAGGCCTCGGAATTTGATTCCGGACACATGCCCGAGTCCCATATTTTCCTACGGACCTTCCGGGACCGTTCGATCTCGGGTCTGGGTCCGTTTACCAAAAATGTTGACTGAAGTCAACTATATCAATATTAATATCAAAATTCTTCAAATGTTTCATATAATTCACATATTATAACACAAAATCTTTCTAGCTACATGCCCGGATAATGCACGTAAATCGAGGCAACATAAAATGAGGTTTTCAAGGCCTTGAGAGTAGGGGGCAAATGAGGAAAATAGGTGATGACCCTTTTGGTCGTCACACGAAGGGTCAAGAGCCTCTAAAGGACATAAGTGTAATAAGGTTTACAACCAAAACTCAGTGCGGAAAGAAATGACAACATGAAATGAAAAGACAACTAGAAAGGGAGTCAGGTCCTGCGGACGTAGCAGCTACCTCGACTATCCCGCACAATGCCTCTGAGCGGCTATCGGATCAGGTCTGCTGAAAGGTACCTGGATCTGCACACAAGGTGCAGGGAGTAAAGTGAGTACTGCCAGACTCAGTGGTAATAAACAGGGGTAAGACAGTGTAGATAAGAAATCCACAATAAAACACTATGTAAAGTTGTAACCAATACCCTGTAACAGTTCAATATCAACAGTAGAGAACCAACAATATCAACAACAAGTATAACAGCTAGCAGATGTAGCTAAATACAATGCAATGCATGACATGACCACTACGGTGCGTAGCCCGATCCAATTTGGGTACCCGTGCTCACTGTGGGGGTTCAGACTCCGGAGGGGCTCCTACAGCCCAAGCACAATAATCATGATACGATGCGGCGTGCAGCCCGATCCACTACCAGTCAGCTAATATGCAAATGCAGCCTCACAGGCTCAAAAGTAGTTTTTGAAAACTCTTTGTTATTGGGGGTGTTGGGAGAACCCTAGGCTTGAGAAATGACTCCATTTCTCTTATTTCCGGTCCTTAAGACACATAAATCCTTCAGATGCGCGAAACGCACCGTCTTCGCGCATCACTTCGCGCATTTTGCTGAGTATTCTACCTCAGATGCGCGAAGTAAACTTCGCGCACTATTTCGCGCATGTGACACCTTACGAGTAAAATGATCATAACTTTCTGTATACACCTCCAAATGACGAACGGTTTAATGCGTTGGAAACTGAACTCAAAGAGCTTTAATTTGATAGGTTGATCCTCATACAACTGCTTATATAACCGGAGATATGATCGTTAAAAGTGAGGTCTTGTGCACACTCATTTACATCTTCGCCTATTATGAAGTTTTCCAACTTCAAAAATTCCCGTTAACCATCCGAAATCACCCCGAGGCCCCCGGGACCTCAACCAATAATACCAACACCTCCTAAAACATCATCCAAACTTGTTCCAATCATCGACATGCATAAAACAACGCCAAGACCATCAAATTACATCGAATTCAAGCCTAAGTTCTTCTAAAACTTCCAAAACACACATTTAATAAAAAACCAACCAAACCACGTCCGAATGACCTGAAATTTTGTACACATATCCCAAATCACCTAACGAAGCTACGACAACTCTCGAAATTCCATTCCGATCCTCGGATCAAAATCTCACCTATCAACCGGAAGTCGCCAAAATACTAGCTTCGCCAAAATAGGCTAGCTTCTTCATCGGACCTCCAAAATTACTTCTGATTGCGCACCTAAGCCTTAAATCATCACCCGAAGCTAACCGAATCATCAGAATTCAATTACGAGCCTTCTAACTCACAAGTGGACCTCCTGTTGACCTTTCCAATTTAAGCCTTATTAAAAGAGACCAAGTGTCTAATTTCCAACTAAAATCAATCCAATTCTAGCCGATCAACTCAAATACTGATATTGAAACATATAGCAACATAATACGGGGAAAATGGGGCGATAATACCTTAGACGATGGGTCGGGTCATCACATTAATTCAACCATAGTTGAATCAGTACTCGGGCTACGAGCCCTCGACTCAAATTAATCAACGAATTTTCAACGACGGTTGAACTGGAACTCAGGACATGAGCCTTCGCCAAATTAATTCAACCATAGTTGAATTAGTACTCGGGCTACGATCCCTCGACTCAAATTAATCAACGAATGTTCAACGACAGTTGAACTGGGACTTAGACCATGAGCATTCGCCAAATTAGTTCAACCATAGTTGAATCAGTACTCGGGCTACGAGCCCTCGAGTCAAATTAATCAACGAATGTTCAACGATAGTTGAACTTGGAATCGGGCCATGAGCTTTCGCCAAATTAATTCAACCATAGCTGAATCAGTACTCGGGCTACGAGCCCTCAACACAAATTAAATAACGAATATTGAACGACAGTTGAACTGGGACTTAGGCCATGAGCCTTCACCAAATTAATTCAACCATAGTTGAATCAATACTCGGGCTACGAGCCCTCGACTCAAATTAATCAATGAATGTTCAATGATGGTTGAACTGGGACTCTGGCCATGAACCTTCGCCAAATTAATACAACCATAGTTGAATCAGTACTCCGGCTATGAGACTTCGACTCAGATTAATCAACGAATGTTCAACGATAGTTGAACTAGGACTCAGGCCATAAGCCTTCGCCAATTCAACCATAGTTGAATCAGTGCTCGGGCTACGAGCCCTCGACTCAAATTAATCGACGAATGTTCAATGACAGTTGAACTGGGACTCAGGCCATGAGCCTTCGCCAAATTAATTCAACCATAGTTGAATTAGTACTCAAGCTACGAGCCCTCGACTCAGATTAATCAATGAATGTTCAACGATAGTTGAACTAGTACTCGGGACATGAGCCTTCGCCAAATTAATTCAACCATAGTTGAATCAGTACTCAGGCTACTAGCCCTCGACTCAGATTAATCAATGAATGTTCGACGATAGTTGAACTAGGACTCAGGCCATGAGCCTTCGCCGAATTAATTCAACCACAGTTGAATCGGTACTCGAGCTACGAGCTCTCGACTCAAATTATTCAACGAATGTTCAACGACGGTTGAACTAGGACTCAGGCCATGAGCCTTCGCCAAATTAATTCAACCATAGTTGAATCACTACTCGGGCTACGAGCCCTAGACTAAAATTAATCAATGAATGTTCAAAGATAGTTGAACTGGGACTCAGGCCATGGGCCTTAGCCAAATTAATTCAACCATAATTGAATCACCACTCGGGCTATGAGCCCTTGACTCAAATTAATCAACGAATGTTCTACGATAGTTGTACTAGGACTCGAGCCATGAGCATTCGCCGAACTAATTCAACCATAGTTGAATCACTACTCGAGCTACGAGCCCTCGACTCAAATTAATAAACGAATGTTCAACGACAGTTGAACTAGGACTCAGGCTATGAGCCTTCGCCAAATTAATTCAACCATAGTTGAATCAGTACTCGGGCTACGAGCCCTCGACTCAGATTAATCAACAAATGTTCAACGACAGTTGAACTAGGACTCAGGCCATGAGCCTTCGCCAAATTAATTCAACCATAGTTGAATCAGTACTCGGGCAACGAGCCCTCGACTCAAATTAATCAACAAATGTTCAACGACAGTTGAACTGGGACTCAGGTCATGAGCCTTCGCCAAATTTATTCAACCATAGTTGAATCTGTACTCGGGCTATGAGCACTCGACTAAAGTTAATCAACGAATGATCAACAACAGTTGATTTGGGACTCAGGCCAAGAGCCTTCGCCAAACTAATTCAACCGTAGTTGAATCAGTACTCGGGCTACGATCCCTCGACTCAAATTAATCAACGAATGTTTAACGACAGTTGAACTGGGACTCAGGCCATGAGCATTCTCCAAATTAATTCAACCATAGTTGAATCAGTACTTGGGCTACGAGCCCTTGACTCAAATTAATCAACAAATGTTCAACAACAGTTGAACTGGGCCTCAGGCCATGAGCCTTCGCCAAATTAATTCAACTATAGTGTAATCAGTACTCGGGCTACGAGCCCTCAATTCAAATTAATCAACGAATGTTCAATGACAGTTGAACTGGGAGTCAGGCCTTGAGCCTTCGCCAAATTAATTCAACCATAGATGAATTAGTACTCAGGCTACGAGCCCTAGACTCATATTAATCAACAAATGTTCAACGATAGTTAAACTGGGACCAGGCCATGAGCCTTTGCCAAATTAATTCAACCATAGTTGAATCAGTACTCGGGCTATGAGCCCTCGACTCAAATTAATCAACGAATGATCAACGACAGTTGAACTAGGACTCAGAACATGAGCCTGCACCAAATTAATTCAACCATAGTTGAATCAATTCTCGAGCTATGAGGCCTCGACTCAAATTAATCAACGAATGTTCAACGATAGTTGAACTGGGACTCAAGCCATGAGCCTTCGCCAAATTAATTCAACCATAGTTGAATCAGTACTCGGGCTACGAGCCCTCGACTCAAATTAAATAACAAATATTCAACGACAGTTGAATTGGGACTCAGGTCATGAGCCTTCGCCGAATTAATTCAACTATAGTTGAATCAGCACTCGGGCTACGAGCCCTTGACTCAAATTAATCAATGAATGTTCAACGACGGTTGAACTGGGACTCATACCATGAGCCTTCGCCAAATTAATTCAACCATCGTTGAATCAGTACTTGGGCTTCGAGCCCTTGACTTAAATTAATCAAGAAATGTTCTACGACATTTTAACTGGGACTGAGGCCATGAGCCTTCGCAAAATTAATTCAAACATAGTTGAATCTGTACTCGGGCTACGAGCCCTCGACACAAATTAATAAACGAATGTTCAACGAAAGTTGAAATGGGACTTAGGCCATATGCCTTCGCCAAATTAATTCAACCACAGTTGAATCAGTACTCGGGCTACGAGCCCTCGACTCAAATTAATTAACAAATTTTCAACGACAGTTGAACTGGGGGGGAAGCACAAATGAAACAGATAGTAATCGAGCAATGCGAAAAGGGAAGCTCTCCCTTGATTCAAATGAACAATCATGGGCCATGCCCGTCCACCCCAAACCAAACATTATCCCAAAAAAACAAAAAAAAAAAGAGGAACAACAATATACGACAACAACCATTAAAAAGGAGAAAAGATCACTCTTTTTCAGCTGGGACCATCCGTACCTTCGCCCGCGCCAGCCGCACCGTCTCCTACTCCCGCCGCTTCGCCACCCATTCCGCCTTTGCCACTCCCCGTAATTCCCATACCATTGCCAGCTCCCGCTAAACTCCCACTTGTGCCATCATCAATATCGGGCATCGCAGCATTGAAACCGCATTCCACACGAGCCTTCTACGCCCTCTGGCGCGCTCCTTCCAAAACCACTTCGGAAATGATGTCGGCCTGAAACAGGTGCTTGTATACGTACCGCTAGGCCTCGGCATAAACCCAAACCTCACGGGAGCCACCCATAAAGGCAGATTGCTCTTGGATGCGCCTGTTCTCTTCCTCCAGAAGCGCAATTTGCCCCGCTGCATCCTGCGCGCCCCGATCTAGAACCCTAATCCGCTCCTCAACACTACTCTCCCTGAAGGCGGCAGCAGCTTCACCAACGACAACTAGGAATCGTTAGCACGGATAACCCCTGGCAATTCGTCCGCACGGGCCGAGGCTTTGGCCAATCTTCGCTTCAAAGTGGCCACTTCTCCTTCTAGCGCAACAACCTTCCCACTCCATTCCGAGGTAACCTCCGTCACCTTGGTCAAGCATAAGCACTCACACTCTATCGAAGCCTTCCGCCCAGCCTCGAGTTCGTCACCCATCCGACGCGACTTATCCTCCAAGGCCCTTATGAGACTAAGAGCTTGGTTCGGCTGCAACTCCCTCCTCGCCAGCTCTTTAACTAATGCCCGATTATGGGGATCAGTCCTTATACGCTCGCTAAGCTCCCAACACTTGTTCCGGTAATGACGACACCTATCAAGTACGCGCAAAAGTACCTCAGACCGAACATTGGCCCGACGAAGACTCTCCACCTGCAATAAAAATGCCTATAAAGCGAAGAACAAGAGGTCAGATAGGGGTCGGAAGCTTGTAAGAAGAGGGAAATAAATAGCGAACAAACAAACGGTCACCTCAGAATACGTACCCTTATCCCCATCACTGCTACCTCGTTCATCAAACCAACATCTGGCACCCCCCTCAACGATTCGTTCTCAACTGCATAACACA
Organism: Nicotiana noctiflora; assembly: GCA_032618575.1. Lineage (NCBI taxonomy): Eukaryota > Viridiplantae > Streptophyta > Magnoliopsida > Solanales > Solanaceae > Nicotiana > Nicotiana noctiflora. The sequence continues at coordinate 468,398 of JASVEL010002192.1, forward strand.
ACTGACCAAGCTGCGACACCAAAGCAGAGTCCAGCAACAACAAATTCTCATTCACAGGAATTTCAGCAACACGCGGCCTCCCGCCTGGATGGACCATCGCATTCGTGACCCCATCACGAAACATGCGGACATCCTCAGAGTCCAAGTCAGAATCAGACGTAGAACCCTTTCCCACTACTGCCACCTCCGTCGAAGGAGTGCTCGAACTTCCAATGTCTACAACCACCCGAGAAGGTTCCCCTAACTCGACCATATGAGTGGAAAACTGAGCAGTAAGGGCGGCACTTTCCTCTCGATCCTCTAGAGCCTAAGCCTCATTTCCTCTTGGCCTGTCATCTAGAGCGTGTGCCGTGTCTGCATCCTCACTCTCCCCAGAAGGGGGGGAATCCACGTTTATCACAATATGGGGAACGGGTCAAACCGCCGCTGACGGAGCGGGGGGGAAATAATCATATGCCTGACCAAAGGCCTATCTTCCTCATCACAAGAAGACGAGTCGTCTCTTGGGCGAATGGTCCCCGATAGACCTTCTCCACAAATCAAGGGACGTGAAGGGGATGGCGCCACGGAAGACTCGACCGATGCAGCCCTGGGCACCCGGCATGGCACCGGTGCAGCAAAAAACCAACAATCACACCAGGCCCGAAATGCCAATTTAGGGGCTCTGCCTCGGTACACCCTTCCTGCAGACAAATGACTAAGTCAGTCCCAAACTATATTAAAAGTCGAAATAAATTACACACGAAGAATGTAAAACTCTTACCTATAGCTGGCCCCCAGCCATATTTCCCCCAAAAATACGGCCACGAGCGGACCCCATCGGTGTGCGGAATAACGACTTCGAGCCACCCACGCAAACCGGTGAATAAAGATGGAGGTGACCTGTCAGCCACAGAAACGATAACGAAAACAGTGACTATCAGAAAATAAGAAGAGGAAGAGAGTCAATCCTACATCTGAGGCCTTGAAAACCTCATTCTATGTTGCCTCAATTTACGTGCACGATCCAAGCATGTAGCCAGAAAGATTTTTCGATAGAAAATATGAATTCTATGATAAATTTGGATAAAAATGATATTAATATTGATATGGTTGACTTCGGTCAACATTTTTGGTAAACGGACCCAGACCCGAGATTGGATGGTCCCGGAAGGTCCGTAGGAAAATATGAGACTTGGACATGCGTCCGGAGTCGAATTCTGAGGCCTAGAGCCCAAGTTATGAATTTTTCTGTGACATTATTTTTGATGTATTATTAAAGGAAAATGAATTAATTGACGTTGGTATCGGGCTCATATTTTGGTCCTGACACCCGGTACAAGTCTTAAATATTATATATGTGCTTTATCCAAAGTTTGGTGACATTTGGATGTCGTTTGATATGTTTTGGACCTTGAGTTCCAAGTTTGAAAGTTTTGAAAACCAAAAGTATGAAAATCATGAACTTGAGGCTTGATTTGATGAAAATGATGTGATATTGGCGATGTGATCGCATGAACAAGTTTGTAATGTGTTTTTGATGTTGTGTACATGTTTGGTTTGGAGCCCGGGGGGCTCGGGTAAAGATTTGGTAGGCCGTTGGATCAATTTCTGAATTTTGGCACTGCAAGTTTTTCACCCAGCTGTTGTCTACGCAATTGCGAAGATTTTCTCGCAATTTCGAGAGGTCACGGGCTGGCCTTGGTTCGCAAATGCGAACCATACTTCACAAATGCGAAGTGGGCAGGGTTGGGCATTGGTTCGCAAATACGAACAAGACTTCGCATATGCGAAGTTGGCCGGGGTGTGCAGTGGTTCGCAAATGCGAACATACCTCGCAATTGCGAGGTTGACAGCAATCAACCCAAGTTCGCAATTGCGACAACCCAAGTGATCCAGCCTTGTTCGCAAATACGAACAAATGTTCGCAAATGCGAACTTCCCAGCTTTGCCTTGGATTCGGAAATGCGAACAAAAGTTCACAAATGCGAACTTCCCATCCTTAGCTTATTTTTCAAACTCCAGAAATTGGTCGGGGTTCGCAATTGCGAACCCCTGCTCGCAAATGCGAACACAGAGACATGTAAATCACGATTTCCAGCTTCATTTTTCACATTTCACAACCCAAAAACATCCATTCGCTATTTTTCACGAACTCCCTCTTCTTCAAAGCAATTGTAAGTCACTTTTTACTTAATTCTTTCAATTTCTAACAACATTAAACATGTTTTTCAATAGAAATCAAAGGTTTTGATTGTAGAATTTCTTAATTTTGGTAGAATATAGGGTTTTCATGAATTGGGTAATTGGACCTCGAATTGAGGTCCGATTTTGAAACAAATCATATATTTGAACTCGTGGAGGAATGGGTAACCGTATTTTGGTCCGAACCCCGAGTTCCGACCATGTAGGCCTGGGGTTGATATTCACTATTCTGGGCAGAATGTTGTAAAAATTGTAATTGGCCTTATGAATTAGTTTATTGAGTGGTATTGATGATATTAAATCAATTGTGTATAGATACGATTGGATTGGAGCCAAATTTGAAAGGAAAGGGCATTTCCACGCATTGAATTGTTTGTAAACATTCGAGGTAAGTGTTTGTTCTATCCTAGCTTGAGGGAATAGGATTATGTGCTATGTGCTAATGTGATCGAGTGCAGTGTATGGGCTATGGTGACGAGCATCCATACACTGATCGTGGGTCGTTGTTAATACTTGTTCTGTGACATATTTGAAGATAAATTGTTGAACCCTTGCCAGGTTGTAGAATTGCTATTAATTGCCCTTGCCGGGACTTTGTTGATATGATTATTGTGTCCCTTGCAGGGATGGTTCATGATTTGTTGTTTTCATTCTTTGCCCTTAACTGTGATTGTTATTTGGATGAGGAAGAGTGACAATGCACGAAGGGTGATGTCGTGCCTTGATTTATTGTTTATGCACGAAGGTTAATGTCGTGCCTTGTTATTGATTATGCACGAAGGTTAATGTCGTGCCTTGATATTGATTATGCACGAAGGTTAATGTCGTGCCATGTTTTATTGATTATGCACGAAGGATCATGTCGTGCCTTGTTGTTGAACCATGTACGAAGGATCATGCCGTACCATGGATGTGAGGATGAGAGTAAAAGCACGAAGGGTGATGCCGTTCACTTTACTTGCTTATTTGGTGAGGATGAGAGTAAAAGCACGAAGGGTGATGCCGTGCAACTACTTGCCATTCCTTGACTTGATATTACTTGTTTTTCCATTATACTTTGTTTTCCTTGTGGACTTATTAACTGTTGCTAATTGTTGAGTTCTTTTGAGATATTCCTTGTTGAGTTGTAACTTGATTATTTCTCGTTATGTTGTGGTATACATATATATAGAACTGCACAGGTTTATGTGGGTGTCTGGTCCTAGGCTTGTCACTACTTCGCCGGGATAGGCCAGGCACTTACCAGCACATGGGGTCGGTTGTGTTGATATTGCACTTCTGTGCATTTTTGCACAGGTCCAGGTTTCGATCAGGAGCAGCAGCAGTAGATCTTTGGCGTGGGAGTTGACCATATTTGAGACCGAGGTAGCTTGCAGGCGTCCGCAGTCCCGGCGTCTCTCCCTTTTATTTGTGATATTAGCTGTAGTCTCCTTGTTCTGAGACAAACAGATTATGTTATATTTCTTCCAGACCTTTATGTGTAGTATTCATGTAGTAGTTCGTGAGCTGGTGACTCCACGTCTTGGGTAGAGGATTTCAGTATTATTTTACCTTGAAACTGCTTATCGCTATTTGTATAAATTCTTCCGCACTTGTTAATTAAGGTATTGGTTTTGGTTGCTAAATTGAATATGAAATATTGTTAAATTCAGGATAGTGTGAATAAAGTGGCTTGCCTAGCTACCACGAGTAGGCGCCATCACGATCCCGATGTTGGGGGGAAAATCCGGGTCGTGACAAGTTGGTATCAGAGCTCTAGGTTACATAGGTCTCACCACTCATGAACAAGCTTAGTTGAGTTTGAGGGGCAGGTACAGAGACGTCTGTACTTGTCCTCCAGAGTCTATTGAGTTAGGAAAGAGTCTCATTTGTTATTTCTTGCCGTGCGACTTGTTCCTCAAATACTGATTGAACTTCTATTCTAACATTTCGTAGATGGTGTGGACACGCGCTTCTTCGTCCGCTGACCAGCAGCCCGAGCCCCAGGAAGCTCCCGTGAGGGGCAGGGGCCGAGGCCGTATCAGAGGTCGTGGTAGGGGCAGAGCTCAGCCCCCGGCAGTTACTCCAGAGGTGGAGCCTCATATTGAGATTAGCGAGGAGGTTCCAGTCCCAGCGGCTCCAGTGGGCCCAGCTTAGGTCCCAGGAGAGGCTTTATTTACCCTGGATTTTCGGGAGGCTTTGGTCAGGATAGCGGGATTTATGGACAGCGTTGCCAGAGCAGGCTTATTATCAGTTGCACCAGCCGCTTCTCAGGCTAGAGGAGGGGCCCAGACTCTTATTGCTCGTACTGCAGAGCCAGTAGCTCCTCAGCCTCAGGCACCGGTGGTTCAGCCAACTGTGGCCACTCAGTCAGGTACCACAACTCAGGACAAAGATGGAGCGGCCATGACTTCTGATTCTTTATGGAGACTTGATCGGTTCTCCAAGCTATTTACCACTACCTTCAGCGGTGCCACATCAGAGGATCCTCAGGATTTCTTATTCAGTTGCCATGAGATTCTCAAGACTATGGGGATCGTGGAGTCTAATGGAGTTGACTTTTGTACATTCAGGTTTTCAGGATCTGCCAAGACTTGGTGGAGGGATTATTGTTTGACTCGACCAGCAGGGTCCCCGGCTTTATCAAGGGAATAGTTGCAGAGTTATTTCTGGAGAAGTTTCTCCCTGCTACTCAGCGGGATGCACTTCGGAGGCAGTTTGAGCGCCACCAGCGGGGCACTATGACGGTCACTCAGTATAAGACGAGATTTGTTGATTTGGCTCGTCATGTAGTGGTGATACTTCCCACAGAGCGGGAGAGGGTCCGCATGTTCATAGATGGGCTTAATCAGCCAATTAGACTTCAGATGGATATGGGCGTGGGGAGTGACATATCATTTCAGGAGGCAGCTAATGCAGCATGTAGAGTTGAGATGGCTCTTGCTCGGGGAGGTGGTTATTCTTCAGACAAGAGGCCTCGTTATTCAGGCAGGTTTAGTGGTTCTTCTTTCGGAGGCAGGGAATCTTTTGATAGGGGCCAGTCTTCCAGGCCTTTCCATTCCGCCCTTCAGGCTTCACAAGGTGGACCAGGTGATCGTGGGTTTCGTGGGCAGTATTCAGATCAGCCTCCTATTAATGCTCAACCTCTTCAGAGTGTTCGTGGAGGCCATTCAAGTCGTCAGGGCCAGCAGCCCCATCAGCCTAGGAGTTGCTACGGTTGTGGTGACCCAGGTCATTTTGTCAGGTTCTGCCCTCGAGCGACGGGCAACACTCAGCAGCGGGGCCCTCGTCCCATGATTCAGGCCCCAGCTGACCCTCAGCCTGCCCAGCCAGCCAGAAGTGGGGGTAGAGATTATAGAGGTGGAGGTCGAGACCGTAGAGGTGGAGACCGTCCGGCCAGAGGTAGAGGTCAGCCAGTTGATGGCCGTCCTAGAGACGTAGCTCAGAGGGGAGGTGCTGATCCACAATTTTATGCTTTACCAGCCAGGCCAGAGGCACATGCATCAGATGTTGTGATTACATGTACCATTGTTGTTTGTGACAGAGGTGCTTCAGCATTATTTGACCCCGGGTCTACATATTCATATGTGTCTTTCTACTTTGCACCGTATTTGGCCGTGACTCGCTGTGCTCTGGATATTCCAGTTTATGTGTCTACACCGAAGGGTGACTCCATTGTAGTCGACCGGGTGCATCGTTCGTGCGTAGTTATATTTGGGGGTCTTGAGACCCGTGTTGATTTATTACTATTAAACATGGTGGACTTCGATGTTATATTGGGGATGGATTGGTTGTCCCCGTATCATGATATCTTAGATTGTCATGCCAAGATAGTGACCTTGGCCTTACCAGAATCACCCCTACTAGAGTGGAGAGGAACCCCAGGCCACTCCGCACGCAATATTATTTCATATATTAAGGCTCGACACATGGTCGAGAAGGGTGTCTAGCTTATTTGGCGTATGTTTGTGACTCCAGCGCGGAGGTTCCTTCTATTGACTCAGTTCCTATTGTACGAGATTTTCCTAAGGTTTTCCCTTCAGACCTGCTGGGCATGCCACCCGACAGGGATATTGATTTCTGTATTGATCTGGCACCGGGCACTCAGCCCATCTCTATTCCACCCTATCACATGGCCCCGCCGGAGTTAAAAGAGTTGAAAGATCAGTTGCAAGACCTTCTTGAGAATGGCTTTATCAGGCCCAGTGATTCCCCCTAGGGAGCACCTGTATTTTTGTAAAGAAGAAAGATGGCTCGATGCGGATGTGTATTGATTACCAGCAATTGAACAAAGTGACAATAAAGAATAAGTATCCACTGCCGAAGATTGATGATTTGTTTGACCAGCTCCATGGAGCGAGGGTGTTCTAAAAGATAGACTTGAGGTCAAGCTACCATCAGCTGAAGATCAGGGCGGCTGACATTCCTAAGACAGCCTTTCGCACGAGGTATGGGCATTATGAGTTCTTGGTCATGTCCTTCGGGTTGACCAATGCCCCAGCAGCATTCATGGAATTGATGAATCGAGTATTCAGGCCTTACTTAGATCTGTTCGTGATAGTCTTTATAGATGACATCCTGGTATACTCCCGCAGCCAGGAAGAGCACGAGAAGCACCTCAGAGTGGTTCTTCAGACTCTGAAAAATAATCAGCTATATGCAAAAATTTTGAAATGTGAGTTCTGGTTGAGTTTGGTGGCATTTCTGGGTCATATTGTATCGGTTGAGGGTATTCAGTTGGACCCAAAGAAGATTAAGGCAGTCCAGAACTGGCCTCGACCAGCTTCGGTGACTGAGATCCGGAGTTTCTTGGGATTAGCAGGTTACTACCGTCGATTTGTAGAGGGGTTTTCTTCTATTGCAGCGCCGATGACCAGGTTGACCCAGAAGGGTGTCCATTTCCAGTGGTTGGAGGAGTGTGAGGCGATCTTTCAGAAGCTCAAGACAACCTTGACCACCGTGCCAGTATTGATACTACCTACGGGTACAGGGCCTTATATAGTTTATTGTGACGCATCTCGTACAGGGCTTGGAGCGGTATTGATGCAGGATGGTAAGGTTATTGCTTATGCTTCGAGGCAGTTGAAAATACATGAGAAGAATTATCCAATTCATGATCTTGAGTTGGCAGCGGTGGTTCATGCCTTACAGATCTGGAGGCATTATTTATATGGTGTGACATGTGAGGTGTACACTGATCACAAAAGCCTACAGTACTTGTTCAAGCAAAAAGAGTTGAATTTACGACATTGGAGATGGTTAGAGTTGCTGAAGGACTATGATGTTACTATCCTATATCACCCAGGTAAGGCCAATGTGGTGGCCGATGCATTGAGTAGAAAGTCCGCCGGCATGGGTAGTCTTGCCTTTATCCCGGTTAGTCAGAGACCATTTGCTCTAGATGTCTAGGCCTTAGTCAACCAGTTCGTGAGACTAGACATTTCTGAGCCTAGCAGGGTGTTAGCCTGCACGGTGGCTCTTTCTTCTCTATTAGAGCGTATCCATGAGAGGCAATTTAATGATCCTCATTTGTGTGATTTGAGAGATACAGTACAGCGGGGAGGTGCCACAAAGGTAAATCTAGATGATGATGGGGTATTGAGATTGCAAGGTCGAGTTTGTATGCCCAATGTTGAAGGGATTCGAGAATTGATCTTAGCGGAGGCCCACAGTTCGCGGTATTCTATTCACCCAGGCGCCGCGAAGATGTACCAAGACTTACGGCAGCACTATTGGTAGAGCAGAATGAAGAAAGATATCATTGCGTATGTCGCTCGGTGTCTAAATTGTCAGCAGGTGAAGTATGAGCACCAGAGGCCTGGTGGTGTATTCCAGAGGATTGAAATTTCCGAGTGGAAATGGGAGCGGATCACTATGGACTTCGTTACTCGACTACCTTTGACTCGGAGGAAATTTGATGCTATTTGGGTCATTGTTGATAGGCTGACCAAGTCAGCACACTTCGTTCCAGTATTCGTCTCCTACTCGTCGGAGAGGTTAGCGGAGATTTACATTAGGGAGATTGTTCGTCTTCATGGTGTGCCAGTATCTATTATCTTTGATCGGGGTACCCAGTTTACCTTACGATTCTAAAGAGCGGTCTAGCAGGAGTTAGGCACCCAGGTTTAGCTGAGTACAGCTTTTCATCCTCAGACGGATGGCTAGTCCGAGAGGACTATTCATATTCTAAAGACATGCTTCGAGCCTGTGTTATTGATTTCGGAGGCTGGTGGGACCAGTTTCTGCCATTAGCAGAGTTCGCCTACAACAACAGCTACTAGTCCAGCATCCAAATGGCCCCGTATGAGGCGTTGTATGGTAGGCGATGTCGATCTCCAATTGGATGTTTTGAACCGGGAGAGGCTCGGTTATTGGGTACAGATTTAGTTTAGGAGGCCTTGGATAAGGTCAAGACTATCCAGGAGAGATTGTGTTCAGCTCAGTCCAGACAGAAGGCGGATTGTAAGGTTCGAGATGTAGATTTCATGGTTGGTGAGCGAGTATTGCTCCGAGTGTCGCCTATGAAGGGCGTGATGAGGTTCGGGAAGAAGGGCAAGCTCAGCCCTAGGTATATTGGTCCATTTGAGATTCTAGACCGAGTGGGAGGGGTGGCTTACAGACTAGCTTTGCCGCCTAGCTTATCAGCCGTGCATCCAGTTTTTCATGTATCTATGCTTCGGAGATACCACGGCGATCCCACATATGTGTTAGACTTCAGTACTGTCCAATTGGACAATGATCTATCTTACGAAGAGGAGCTGGTGGCCATTTTAGACCGGCAGGTTCGACAATTGAGGTCGAAGAGTTATCCTTCTGTGCGTGTTCAGTGGAGAGGTCAGCCTCCTGAGTCATCGACCTGGGAGTCCGAGTCTGATATGCGGAGCCGCTACCCACATTTGTTCCCCGACTCAGGTACTTCTTTCTCCTGTCCGTTCGAGGACGAACGGTTGTTTTAGAGGTGGAGAATGTGACGACCCAAAGGGTCATCACCTATTTTTCTCAGTTGTTCCGTACGTCCGAGGCCTTGAAAACCTCATTCTATGTTGCCTCGATTTACGTGCACGATCTGAGCATATAGCCGGAAAGATTTTTCGATAGAAAATATGAATTCTATGAGAAATTTGGATAAAAATGATATTAATATTGATATGGTTGACTTCGGTCAACATCTTTGGTAAACGGACCCGGACCTGAGATTGGATGATACCGGAAGGTCCTTAGGAAAATATGGGACTTGGACATGCGTCCGGAGTCGAATTCTGAGGCCTAGAGCCCAAGTTATGAATTTTTCTGTGAAATTATTTTTGATGTATTATTAAATGAAAATGAATTAATTGACCTTGGTATCGGGCTCGTATTTTGGTCCCGACGCCCGGTACAAGTCTTAAATATTATATACTCCCTCCGTTTCAATTTATGTGAACCTATTTCCTTTTTAGTCCGTGTCAAAAAGAATGACCACTTTCCTTATTTGGAAATAATTTACCTTTATGTAACGATTTATAGCCACACAAAATAAAGGTGCCTCATTTTACACCACAAGTTCAAAAGTCTTCTCTCTTTTTTACACCACATAAATTGAAACGGAGGGAGTATGTGCTTTCTGCAAAGTTTGGTGATATTTGGATGTCGTTTGATATGTTTTGGACCTTGAGTTCCAAGTTTGAAAGTTTTGAAAACCAAAAGTATGAAAATCATGAACTTGAGGCTTGATTTGATGAAAACGATGTGATATTGGCGATGTGATCGCACGAACAAGTTTGTAATGTGTTTTTGATGTTTTGTACATGTTTGGTTTGGAGCCCGGGGGGCTCGGGTAAAGACTTGGTAGGCCGTTGGATCAATTTCTGAATTTTTGCACTGCTGGTTTTTCACCCAGCTGTTGTCTTCGCAATTGCGAAGATTTTCTCACAATTTCGAGAGGTCACAGGCTGGCCTTGGTTCGCAAATGCGAAGTGGGCAGGGTTGGGCATTGGTTCGCAAATGCGAACAAGACTTCGCATATGCGAAGTTGGCCGAGGTGTGCAGTGGTTTGCAAATGCGAACATACCTCGCAATTGCGAGGTTGACAGCAATCAACCCATGTTCGCAAATGCGAACTTATGGTCGCAATTGCGACAACCCAAGTGATCCAGCCTTGTTCGCAAATGCGAACAAATATTCACAAATGCGAACTTCCCAGCTTTGCCTTGGCTTCGCAAATGCGAACAAAAGTTCGCAAATGCGAACTTCCCATCCTTAGCTTATTTTTCAAACTCCAAAAATTTGTCGGGGTCCTGCTCGCAAATGCAAACACAGAGACCTGTAAATCACGATTTCCAGCTTCATTTTTCACATTTCACAACCCAAAAACATCCATTGGCGATTTTTCACGAACTCCCTCTTCTTCAAAGCAATTGTAAGTCACTTTTTACTTAATTCTTTTAATTTCTAACAACATTAAACATGTTTTTCAATAGAAATCAAAGGTTTTCATGGTTGAATTTCTTGTTTTTTGTAGAATATAGGGTTTTCATGAATTGGGTAATTGGACCTCGAATTGAGGTCCGATTTTGAAACAAATCATATAATTGAACTCGTGGAAGAATGGGTAACCGGATTTTGGTCCGAACCCCGAGTTCCGACCATGTTGGTCCGGGGTCGATATTCACTATTCCAGGCAGAATGTTGTAAAAGTTGTAATTGGCCTTATGAATTAGTTTGTTGAGTAGTATTGATGATATTAAATCAATTGTGTATAGATACGATTGGATTGGAGCCAAATTTGAAAGTAAAGGGCATTGCCACGGATTGAATTGTTCGTAAACATTCGAGGTAAGTGTTTGTTCTATCCTAGCTTGAGGGAATAGGATTATGTGCTATGTGCTAATGTGATCGAGTGCGGTGTATGGGCTGTGGTGACGAGCATCCATACACTGGCGTCTAGCATGATCGTGAGTCGTTGTTAATACTTGTTGTGAGACATATTTGAAGATAAATTGTTGAACCCTTGCCGGTTGTAGAATTGCTATTGATTGCCCTTGCCGGGACTTTGTTGAAATTATTATTGTGTCCCTTGCAGGGATGGTTCATGATTTGTTGTTTTCATTCTTTGCCCTTAACTGTGATTGTTATTTGGGTGAGGAAGAGTGATAATGCACGAAGGGTGATGTCGTGCCTTGATTTATTATTTATGCACGAAGGTTAATGTCGTGCCTTGTTATTGATTATGCATGAAGGTTAATGTCGTGCCTTGATATTGATTATGCACGAAGGTTAATGTCGTGCCATGTTTTATTGATTATGCACGAAGGATCATGTCGTGCCTTGTTATTGAACCATGTACGAAGGATCATGCCATACCATGGATGTGAGGATGAGAGTAAAAGCACGAAGGGTGATGTCGTGCACTTTATTTGCTTATTTGGTGAGGATGAGAGTAAAAGCACGAAGGGTGATGCCGCGCAACTACTTGCCATTCCTTGACTTGATATTACTTGTTTTTCCATTATACTTTGTTTTCCTTGTGGACTTATTAACTGTTGTTAATAGTTGAGTTCTTTTGAGATATTCCTTGTTGAGTTGTTACTTGATTATTTCTCGTTATCTTGTGGTATACATATATATAGAACTGCACAGGTTTATGTGGGTGTCTGGTCCTAGGCTTGTCACTACTTCGCCGGATAGGCCAGGCACTTACCAGCACATGGGGTCGGTTGTGCTGATACTGCACTTCTGTGCATTTTTGCACAGGTCTAGGTTTCGATCAGGAGCAGCAGCAATAGATCTTTGGCGTGGGAGTTGACCATATTTGAGACCGAGGTAGCTTGCAGGCGTCCGCAGGCCCGGCGTCTCTCCCTTTTATTTGTGATATTAGCTGTAGTCTCCTTGTTCCGAGACAAACAGATTATGTTATATTTCTTCAGACCTTTATGTGTAGTATTCATGTAGTAGTTCGTGAGCTGGTGACTCCACGTCTTGGGTAGAGGATTTCAGTATTATTTTACCTTGAAACTACTTATCGCTATTTGTATAAAGTCTTCCGCACTTGTTAATTAAGGTATTGGTTTTGGTTGCTAAATTGAATATGAAATATTGTTAAAAACGGGATAGTGTGAATAAAGTGGCTTGCCTAGCTACCACGAGTAGGCGCCATCACGATCCCGATGTTGGGGGAAAAATCCGGGTCGTGACAGACCCGAATAAAAACACAGTAACCGGCATGGTCGGTATGGACCCCTCCTCTGGCCGGGCGAGCATGATGTCAGCATGAGAAGGCACGAGCCCTTGTTCCCGTAATTGGGTCATACCCACTTCCCCCATCAACGGGGCTTCATCCATTGGGTCATCCACACCGTCGACGGTGAAAGCCACTGCCAGGCTCCCAGCTGCGGGAAGTATTTCATCTACCAGCGGGGCTCTCTCAACTTCATTTTTCCTGTCATCCCCGAGCACGGGAGACATGCCTTCAATCACCGGAAGACTAACCGGCACCACCGTCGGGAGAACCTCACGAGAGGAAGAACCAGCCATTGATCAAGTTGCTTGAAGACTAAAGAAGGGTATTGGATTCAACTAAGAACGGGGAAGAACTTTTCGCAAAGAAGAAATAATCCTAAAAGCTGACAAGAAATAAGAGCTGCAAATGAACCAGAGAATACCAGTAATCAAGTATCCCAAACCGTTTTATAGGCAACAAAATCAATTTTCGGGAAGACCGACGGGTGCCATTAAATGAACAATCCAACCGTCAAAAAATGTTTCGATTCTATCGAAACAGACGTCACCACGATCAAGGTCATAAAGCATTTGCCTAGCCACGATCGCTGCCTCACTCATTACGGAAAAACGGATGACTTACCACCAAGGGCATTTAGATCCTACGCCCTCAAGGTCCGTACGGACAGAACAAATCCCGATTCACATTGTAGCGTTCTGATTGTTCCCCTTCGCCGGTAATACTCGTGTACGAGGTTGGACCTCTATTATACGAAAGGAAGAGGGGAAGAGATGTTGTGACCTCCACAAGAGCAGTCGTCATTCCCCATCTCGCCCGAAAAGGGTCTATTCCTCGACCGTTGAAATCCGCTCATCAGGTTCGACCTCGAGGCGACCATGATAAGCGAAGGGACTAACTGTATGGGTCATAATTTGCTTTTACGACAATCAACAAAACTAATCGTTTCTTTTGACTAATGTAAGCGAAATAAGCGCCATGATCACTTCTGATTAAGGGAGCTTTCCGTACCCGCCTAAAACGGCTATTGAGGTCACGACTCATCTGATATGTCGAAAATAACCTCCTAATGTGGGCCCGACCCCAAAAGGTCAACTCATACAGCAATATCTATAAATACCAAAAGAGGAGCCAGGAAATGGGGTTCCACTCTCTCCCCATGGGGACTCTAAAAATACTGAGTAAAACACAGAGTGAGAATCCAAGACAAAAAACAGAAAGAGGGTAGATCGAATGAAACATGAGTGTAAAGTTCAGAACCTCTTCATGGAGAGGCAGGATAAAGATCACCGATATTTTCTGTTACTACTACAAATATTTCCATTATCTTTTCCCTTGTTAAATTTTGGATGTGTTACGACTTGCTATGATTAGCCCTCCATTTACATTGATTGTTTTGAATTCATAATTGCTCGTTAACTTTTTGAGCCAAACAATATTAACTATATACAATATTAACTATATACAATTTCATTCTCATTTTTTGGGTATTGGTTGGTCCAAGGTTTCATCAATGGACCATTCAGCGAATAGTATCTCGCGTTCATCCACGATCCTGAAAATGATATAGCTAGTCTACCTTAATATAATTATAAGTGGCTATTTCCACAGCTCAAACAATGACATATAGACAGCCTACCCTTCCACAAATATATTCTATAAATATTGTACAATATAAAAAATAAAATAAAATAAAATAAATCTAACTCCTTAGTACGTACTCCAGACAGGATACCTTAGTAAACAATTAAACATGCATGTAAAAAGATCACTATGTTGAAATTTTCAGATTACGTGAAGATATTGATGAGTTCTCTAGTTCTAAAGAGGTGACTGAGGCTGTAACATTTGTACTTTCGGCTATGATATTTGTACCCTGTGCCGTGATGTTTGTACCCTCTGGTACTACATGGACCTACTGATGACCATTAGTTTTATGGGATTTTGACACAGCTACCCACAAAAATAAAACTATTTACCCTTGTCTATCTATTTATTTTTCTACCCATAAACTAATTATATTTCGTACCCATAGTAGTTTTTGTAGGGAATATTTTCTTTATTCTCCAATTCTTTTTATTTCTATGCTTTTTTTTCTTCTTCTTTTTCTCTTTTTTTCTGCTTTTCTTTTTTTTCATTTTCTTATTTTTTTTTTCCTTTTTTTCCTTTTCTAATTTCATTTAACTTCTTTTTTTAATATTCTTTTTCTCTTCATAATCTAATTTCATTTACCGTTATTATTATTTTTTATTATTTTTTATACAATAAGAAAAATAATTGATATAGTAAATATTTATTCATCTTTTTTTAATATAATTAGTACGATATACCTTTTATTTTATTTTTCTTTCTCATTTTTTAAATTCAATTATTAAACTGAAATAATATTAGTTGTCACTTGATATAATACACTAAATATCATATTGATTGATGTTGAGCACCATAAATTACATAATCAGATTTTAAGAATCAACACATGATTGCCATGCAAACCTTGATCTCATTCCCTACAAATATCAATACACACTCTACCATTAGCGGTAATACAACCAGTTATAGAGCAAAAAATATAATTACGGTAACCAAATCTCCATATATACTAGTTAGAATAAAAATGATAATAAAATATTAAAAAATAAAAATAAAGTATAAGTAGCGAAAAAGACTTCTAGTATCATGTAATACCAATATGGTATATATGTATACCAACAGAGCTTATGATTTCTCTAGAATATTGCTGCAACTATCAGTGACTATATTACTCTATCAAAACATTAAACAACAACAACGCAGTATAATCCCACTTAGTAAGGTCTGGGGACGGTAGTATGTACGCAGACCTTACCCCTACCTTGGGGTAGAGAGGCTGTTTCCAAATAGACCTCCGGCATCCTTCCCTCCAAGAACTTCCCCCTTGCTCTTGGGGAGACTCGAGCTCACAACCTCTCGGTTGGAAGTGGGGGTTGTTTACCATCAGAGCAATCCATCTTGTCTTATCAAAATATTTAAGGACACAATAAAAGTATAAGAAAATTACATGCTCGTATTGCAAGTTAAATATTCGCAAAACAACTTGCTCATTTCATATATTAAGAGGGTACATAGTTGTATGAGGTCGTTCCAACAATTGCCTATAACTATAAAAACTATTAATACACATAATTTATGTCCATCAGCACACACAAATTCTAGCATTATTACAACTCGTGTTGATATAAATAATTCCATAATAGAATTAACTTAAAATGCAGCTAAAACAACCAAAATAATGTTCAAACTACAATCTGATACCAATATGGCATATAACTATTCCAACATGGTATACAGTTTTACTAGTTAATTCCCGGCAACTATATGACTATACTACTATTACATAACACACATGCATAAAGAGAAAAATAAAATAAAAATAGTATACCACATATTAATATAATAAGGTATTTCAAGATATTGTACTGTATTACTATTATTAAAAAAAATATTAAATATTGTACCGATTAAATGTAGCTAATACAATCAAAAAATAATTCAACTAGCATATGATACCGGTATAGTATATAACTATACGAAAAGGTTATAGAGTTGGAATGAATTATATACTAAAATGGTATATTTGTATACTATTTGGGTATACAATACAAATTTATCTTCTTCTCCGGTTCAACAATATTTCAACCCAAATTTCTAAAATTTACTACAAAATCTTCACCAAATTGACTAAAACTTTAGCTACAACCTCCAATCAACTTTCCAAACTAACCCATACAAAACCGGATCAAAATAATTAAAAACTCAAACAAATATTTATTTGCGCTCAATGTTTGTATTAAAATAATATAAATTTACCCTTAGTTCAAATATATTGAGTTCAAGAAAATTCGAACATCGAGTAACTAAAAATTCAATTTTCAAAACATTCACTTCAAACCAAAACAGAGAGAAAAAGAAAAAAGTAATAGAAGAGAGGATTTATGTATGAGTATGAAAAGTTAAATCGTGAGCTAGTTATATGGCATACCATATGTGCTTTTACTATCAGATTTAACAAAAGAGGAAAATTTCTGGTAAAATGAAAATTGTACACTAGAAGGAGCGCGGGTAAATAATATTGATAGCATAGGTAGGGAAAATAAATAGTTTAGGTATAATTATTTAAGGGTAAATAGTTTGAATTTAATGGGTATAAAGTGAGATTTTTCCTAGTTTTATCTTAATCACTGGGCTTTGTTTCGTTATTGAGTGCGTATTAATACTTAGAATGTAAAACTTGATTTATTTATTTTTTTGGTTTCAAATAAGGTGAAAACTAGTGCAAAAATGTAATAGTAAGATATAATTTTCCTTAATCTTAAAGGGAAAATTAGGGCCAACAATCTATAGTAATTTAATAAGAGCAATTCATCTACGTTATGTTTGTATGGTCATTAATTAATATAATCCACTTTAACGCAAGAAAAACCCCACAAATATGTCTTAAGCACCATCTTAATTTTTAAAGCGATTGATTAGCTAACAAATTACTGTGTAATTTTTTTTTTTTGAACCCCATGAAAACCCGCGCAGCCATAATATCTGCTCTTTGGGTGAGCACTCTGTGTGCACTGAGTGTCAATCTTAATCTCCCTATTTATAGGATTTCTTATAGCTACGGAACAACATTAAAAAGACTAAAAAAGTATAACTAAAGATTACTCTTATGGTATCATTTGTATGTAATGCAGCCATCATTAACTAAACCGGTCACACGCATCGGCTAATTTAGCTACTTAGTTAGACATTAATACAATGGATTGGCATTCATTATCTTTGACTTGAACTATATATATATATATATATATATATAGAATAAGGGATTTTCATAAATCACTATTGTTTAGTGGTTATTAATTTCCTTTTGCTACCATATACATAGTTACTTCCTATAGCTACTATTCAACTGTTACGGTAGCGTATTTGCTGCATTCGCGCTGTTGTATTCATGAATACAACAGCAAAAAGCGCCTAAAAATTAGGGTAGTCCAATTGTACGCGCATGTATTCACATGTATTCGCACAATGTATTCATTAATACAACAACAAAAAAATGACTAAAATCAGGGCAGTCCAGTTGTACGCGCATGTATTCACATGTATTCACGATGTTGTATTCATGAATACAGCAGTAAAAAACGCTTAAAATCATGACAGTCCAGCTGTACGCGCATATATTCGCGCTTCTGTATTCATGAATACAACAGTAAAAAATACCTAAAATCATGCAATCCACTTGTACGATCATGTATTCACATCATGTATTTATGAATACATTAACAACAATCACCTTGAAAATAGGTATGTCCAGCTGTTTAAGAGAGAGGAAAAACATAAATAGTGTATTTTATGCATCAATGGTAGTATATACCATAAATACTTATTTTGCTATAAAATATAAAAGATGGCTATAGAAAATAATAGGGGTGTACATGGACCGGATTGGTTCGTTTTTTATCAAAATCAAACCAAACCAATTATATCGGTTTGGATTGTTTCGGTTTTGTCGGATTTTTCGGGTTTTCGGGTTTTTTGTTACATGAATATTATTTCAATCTTACGTTATTAAAATTATAGATAAAGCTTTGATAAATGAATATATATTTAGTAAATATGGAAAAAACTGACAAACATATGATCTATTAAAATATTCTAATGGGAGAAATTTTTTAGTAGCACATGATAGTTATTTTCTTAGTCATTTAACAATAATTTTTCGTTAATTTACGCTTTCAAGGTTAATACATGAGAGGATCCCAAATATTTCTACATTTTCTAAAGAAAAATCACTACAAAGTCTTAAAATACAAATAAAATTTATATATTTATATGTCGGTTTGGTTCGGGTTTTTTTACTCAATACCAAACCAAGTCAAACCAAACTTAGTCGGATTTTTTAATCGGTTTGGTTTGGTTTTTCGATTTGGTGCGGTTTTTCGATTCGGTATGAACACCCCTAGAAAATAATATTATAAAATAATTTTGATTTATAATAAATAATGCATATACCTTCACCATAGGAGGTAAAATTTCCTTTTAGTATTCACTCACTTAACTTAACACCCGTTGTGCCTAAATGCGTACGAGATTAGTTGATCTCTTGCACTTAAAGAGCGTTAAAGTAGAGTTCAGAATTGAGTAAGGTATGAAAGGATTTTTAGTAATTCAACTCCGTATTAGTGGCTTAATGACGAGACAATCATACAAAATTAGATATTCTATTGACGGATGGATTAAGTAATATGTTGGTGCTTGAAAATTGTTTCGTTTGTCTCTGAATACGTTGGTGAGGAAGTCATCGGAAGAAACTCCTGTCCAAGTGTCTGTAGACAGAATTATCGTGTCACTTACGAGAAATAGCAAGTACCTCATAAAATTAATTGAGAACACACAAGCTTGTCTAGACACCACGATTATTAAAAGAAAATCATAGGAAGAAACTTGCAAATGTCGGAAGCTTATAGTTTCAACCATTACAGTAGCACGCACTTTGCGTAAATGCAGGATACTTAGAATACTTGACTGCCCTATTCTAACTCCATTTTTGTAACAGATCTTGAAATATTTCGAGAGGTTAATTTAGAATCTTGAATCTCAATTGACTCTTTTCAGTTGAGTTATGCTACCTGGTTCAAACGTGTAAGTTCTTTCAGATTGTGTTGGAGCCACGAATTTCATCAAGGGATTAAACAGTTAATATATTTAAAAATAACTTAATTCTACCCTACGACCATAAGTCATAACAAAGAAAAATGTAAGGTCATTAGCAGGTAGTTGCTTACGAATTTTTGGTAGATAGCGTTCTAACTTTTGTAAAGTGTTGGATGGTGAGTCTTTATCTTCTCTTACAATTTGGTAGTCAACGAAAGTACACTAATTTTGTCGACGAGAGATAGCCCGTCATCACGCAACCCGTTAAATTAGTTGAGATACGCACAAACTTGCCTAGATATCAGAAACTTGTGATAGTGAACACCTTAAAACAAACAGAATATCCATTGTTGTTGCAATCAGGGGCGGATTTATGTAGGGGCTTGGGGGTGGTACGCCACACGGTCGCTCGAGTAAAATCATAAATGTGTGCTAGTATTTTCCTTCAAATATGAACGTATAGAACGAATGGCACCCCAAGTCACAAAATGAATGCAGGTGCCATTGTTAAAGTACTGAAACTCCACATGAAATTCCCAGGATCGACTATGTGGTGGTTCTAGCTTTTTTGCTGTCATCTTCTTCTCTTTATGCTTCTTTTAAATTCTTTTAATTTCTTCACCTATGTATTTACTCTATTTGTACAATCTCTTTTTTATTATTTATTTAAATTCTATATTTGCTTCCTTTTCTTTTTCTAGTTCTTCATTTTATTTGAATGTGATTTTAATCATTTCCTCTTTTTATCCATCTAATGTTATTTTGTCAATTTAAAAAATTAGAGTGATGCACCAAAGACATAATATTAATCGAGCTATATGTAGATCGAAGTGATTTATTTCCTAATTAAAAATTTAATTTTTTTTTATATTTTTTATTCATAATAATCGAATTTGAACCCGGAGAATTAGTCCGAATTGGACAGAACTTGTGATCACATATTCATTTATGCATAAAACAATCTTTTAAATTGAATTGACTTAATTCAAAATGGACAGAACCAAACTAAATTAATCAAAAATGGAAACCAACTAAATGTACACCCAAGTTCAATCTCTTCACTGTGGTGGGTTTGCATTAAAAGCAATGGCGCCAGAGGCATTCACGAAATCTTTGCAAGCAGTGTCAAAATTATAGAAGAACATGAATAATAACTTTAATTATCACAAGAAATAACTTTGTCTATTAATTTTGTTGAGTCTTAATTTAGAAAAAGTCTTGAATTAAATTCTACTTCATCACAATTTTTAACCAAAACAAAAGGACAGTATGTAATGTCATTTTTTTCTACTTATCCGCTTTGTAGCAATATTAATACATATATTTAGCAAAAGAATTTTATAAAGCGGTGTTGCATGACACCGCTTCGATAAATGTGCACTTGCCCCTGAGTGGCACCCGTAACCATTAAACCTGGATCCGCCTCTGGTTGCAATTGTATGGAATATTTAACCCATTGAAGCTATGGAACAATTAATCATAACCAAATATTACAGCATCAAAAACAATAACAACGCGAAAAAAGAACAAATCTAAACCATATCATAAGTGTTCACATTGCATAAATCCCATTCGGCTTCTGAAGTATAAGGTAGTATAATACCAAGTAATCTATTGAAGTTGATCAACTCAATCGATCAACAGATGCATGACATTAAATATATACTTGGGAGATATATATCTGGGGCATGACTTCGTGCACCTGCTTGACGATACAAGTTTACAACCAAAGACAGAAAACTCTCACTTTGGTCCAGCAAATTTGCTCATCATCTTTGCAATAATAGGAGCAACTTTGGGATTTGCTTGATGCTTGGCCAGATTAGCTGGGTTCTTCATCACTACAAAACAAACAGCCATGAACAGTCGAAAACAATGAGTTGAATAACCTGAAAGCTCCAGTATAGGCTAATATTGATATAATATATGTGGAAGCGTCAGCATAAAGTGCAATATGGAATCATTGTATATAAATAAAGGAAGATTTATGAGCCTTGTAATCTAAAAAAAATTGTGTGGATAGAAATCATCCCGTTAACTGTAAAAAGGAAAAACTAAAGTTGAATTGTTACTAAATATAGAAGAGTGACAAAAGGAAATAGTGTCACATAAATTGGCGCGGAGGAAGTAGTTGTTTCGCTTGTCTTCATAATTAACTCTCATAATTATCCAGTCATATTTACTTTTCTTAATTAGTTTTCTTTTTGTGTAGGAGCTATAGGATAGATGATGCAGCCTAGCAGCATTTATTAGACCTAGCAGCCTAGCATAATTATCCATAATTGGAACGGAGGAAGTTGTTGTTTTGCTTGTCTTCATAATAACTCTCATAATTATCCATTTATGGTTACTTTTCTTAGTTTTCTTTTTGTGTAGGAGCTATAGGATAGATCATGCAGCCTATCAGCATTATTAGAACTGTTCTGTGTGATCCAGAAACTAGTTTCTAATTCAAGTGTTACCAACTGGCATTAAGATATGATTGACATCAAATGGAGAATCAGTACATGGGAAAAATTACCAAGTGTTAACTTGAAAGAAAAAAATATTTATTAGTTCAATCATATAGCATGTATACAGTTTAAGTATAGTTTGATGGTACTATCATAGTTCACGGGTATACACAATCACATATGACATTCAACCATTCAACCTCATGCAGCTACTTAAAAGTCACAAAGCAACTGTTCCAAGGTGTATATGACCTATGATGAAGGTACAAAAGAGCGCTACGGAATATTGCATGTTAAGACGGATCCAGGATTTGTTCTATGGGTTCAACCTTTAAGGTTCTTAGCATTGCACCCATTGTATTATTATAGTTATGGGTTCATACATACAATTTATAGCAATTTTAGTGGATATTCATCCATAATTTTATACTCCGTGTCAAAAGTATTGGGTTCAAATGAACCTGGTGTACCAATACATTGCATCCACCTCTGATGCATGCCAGTGACATGGAAATTCTCATTGCTAAATCTAATAATTATCCATTGATGTCCAATTGAACAAAAGAGTTCAACGTGGGAGCCGAAAAAAGAGTCTGAATAGGCTCTCCTAAATGGAGAAGTATAGGAAAATCCTCCATCATACCTTGGAAGAAATGAAAGATGCACAAGATAAAAAGTTACAGAACATAACAATTAAACAGAACCATATAGAGCTACGATTCCTATGCATAAGGTATATAACTCCTTTATAAAATTATTTGATAATAGTAGGAGAATAGGGTAAAATGATCCTGAGAATGGAAATACAGATCCAAGGTATTATATAGTTTATAATTTAAAGTACAGTGCATGCTCCGATGGCAGAAGCTTCGCTTTTAAAAAAGTATAATAAGAGGTGCTTAATTGGGAGGTAACAGTGTAATATATACTATATAGAAGGTCAGTCGATCACACCACACTAATTGGATGACTTTCTTTGCACTTTAAAGGCTTTGGGACAATAATTACAAAACCATGATTATGGATCTTGCACAATTGATAATCTTCTTTTACACACACACATACACATTATCTAAGAAATCCATGTACTAGAATAGAGAAAATGAATGGATTATGATCAAAGGAAATTACCATCTTGTAGTGCAGCCATGACTTCTGGGTCCTGGAATGCAGCCATTAGTTCAGGGTCCTGCTCAAGTAAAAAACATAAAGATTGCTTTAACTCAATTGAGACAAAAAGAAAATGTGACTAGATCACTCCTCAGTTTACATAGTAATGAAAAAACTTTCTGATAACAATCCTCAGCACTCTAACTTTACACTTTATTCATCATAATTAATGGTATAAGCATCACAAGTGAATATATAAAAGTACAGCTACTTACATTCAATATTTTGCTGTAGTCAATATTACCAGGCATTCCTCCAGGCATGCCTCCAGGGGAGCCCCCGGGCATGCCTCCAGGAAAGCCCCCGGGCATGCCTCCAGGGAATCCTCCGGGCATACCAGGGAATTCCCCAGGCATGCCACCAGGGAAGCCAGGGAAGCCCCCGGGCATGCCACCAGGGAAGCCTCCGGGCATGCCACCAGGGAAGCCTCCGGGCATGCCACCAGCTCTCCTAGATGATGATTCTTCTTGCTTCTTGGCCTTTTCATAAGCAGCCTGAGATATAAATCACAAGCGTTCAGAGGAAGTTAAAAAGCCCAATATGTAAGCAAACAAATAACTGAGGTTTCACCTGAGCTTCAGCCTTTCTTCGTAGTCTCTCACGCTCAAGTTTTCTATCTTCTCGTTCTTTACGCAGCCTTTCATACTTCTTGTGGTGCTCTTCAATTTTACGTGCATTAGGCTCAACCTGCGACACAGGTATATGTAATCAAATCACTTGATAATTATCATGATGCACACCACAACTAAGAATAAAGAGCTTCGGAACACTAGCATCCATATAATAAGACATTATATAATTGACATTATATCACTGGACGCAACCTTCTTAAGCACAGCACTTATTTCCTCATCATAGTCTAGTTTGGAGGCCACATGAAGATCCTTGGCTGCTTCGCCCCATTGTCCAAGCATGGCTCGTGCAATGCCACGTGATTTATATCCTTTAGCTGAATCAGGGTTGATCTGTAAGAGCAATTAAATGAGAAATAATGCATTAATTAAGATAGCATGCACAAAGTTGACCAAACTCTATGCATGTAATGATCCATCTGTTCCCGGAGCATGAAAAGCATCTGACAAGTATATACCTGCTGAGGCCTTCAGGATACTTCCTCATAAAGGCTTTACGAGTAGTAATAATCACTCAATGTGGATATTTGGAATAGACAAAAAATAAAAAAATAAAGACCAGAATCAGATTCTTGGCAAGCAAATCAAGTGGTAAGATCAACCTCTAAGGCTGCAGTTGCATCTCGTATGGCTGCATTCGGTTTCTTCATTTTGATGTATACTGTGGCTGTTAACATCAAAATTTTCACATTGTCACTCAATGAATGCGAATGAATAATGTAATAACATGAAACCAGCAAAAACAATATCCAACTCGAGAAGCATATGGCAAACTGTACCTCTGGTAGCATACATAATTGCTGAAGTAGGGTTGAGGAGAATTGCCTTTGTCAAAAGTTCACTTGCTTCTTCTAGCTTACCTATCAACAACAAGCAACAAACATGAGTAATGGCAATGCCAACTGAATAATACACGCTGAAAGTGTGAAGGTCTACAAATCAATCAGCATCACCTTCAGAAATTGCTTCCATGGCCTGAGATTTGGCCTCTTGAGAAGCATCACGGCTTTCCTCACTAACCTCCACAGAGGGGTCTCCCATCTAGAAGATTAAACTTGAAAAGTTCATTTTACTGGTCAATGTAAACATGAGCCATAGCAAAAAAGCAAAAGGGAATGTCAGTTAGCCAGACCTGTTGTGGGTCATCATTGTCAGGGTCCACAACGCCGCTCTCATCCAGTTCAACATCAGATTCAATTATCTCAGGCTCCTCTTCCTCTTCAGCAGCCCCTGTTTTGTGAGGCTCACTCTCAAGATCACCCATTTCTTCATCACTCTCATCCACCACATGAGACTTCTGCACAACAAATAGCGCACAACTTTTCAGACATTGGAATTCCTAGAAAAGCATTTGTTTTCTTTGTGCGCACCACAAATTACTTTAGACCATGGATCTAAAAAGATCATCCTTATTAAGGTCTTAAAAGAAAACAAAATGAATGGATATAGAAGGAGTACAGAAGACCGATAGCTCTATGAATTGCGTCTCTATTCCAGACTTGTTGCAGCCAGTTATATGAATCCTCTATATCCATTCTGCTTTGATATTTGTATACACATGACATTATGACTAATTTTTATACTGGTCGTTAACCCACTGCAACCTCTAAATTTAAACAGGCTATGTGAAGTTCGCGAGAAAACAAATAACTGCTTGGATAAAATAAGGAGTGTAGGTTATCTTTTCAACCAATACGTATCCCCACATACTACAGCCAGTCATATTATATATCCCTATTTCATGACTTGAGCTTGGAAGTCTTATCATCCCTATTTAAACAAATATAAGGACATTAAAATATTCTGTTTCCCTATTTAAACAAGGAAAAGATTTCGCGTATCATTTTAACTTCTCTTATTCATTTCCTGCTAACTATGAAATCTAAACTGGTCTTGAGGATTCAAGTAACCAGATGATTCTTTAATAATGAAGAAATCCTCGAGAACCAGTGGCACATGATTCAAAACTCGATGGACAATGGATCCGCTCCTCTTTTCTTCTCCACTTAAATACCAGGCTTTCGCCACAGGTTTCGAACACGTGACTTATGTCTAAACCACACATCATGTGGTGCTTTCTTACCACTAGACCAAATCCCGAGGGTTACGAGGCACAACATATTTACTCTTGTGGCGATTACGAGGCAAAGGCAGATCTAGTGTGGCGACATTGGTGGGTTCATCTGAACTCAATACTTTGGACGTGGAACATAAATTATTTATGTGTAAAAATCTACTAAAATTGCAACAAATAATATACATGAACCCATAAAAATAGGACGAGTTCAACACTAATAACCTTAAAAATTAAACTCATAGAGCTTAAATCCTAGATTCACCTCTATTACAACGGAACCATAAATATATCCAAAAGAACAAAATCTATAATGCCATAACATTTACTGATTTAGGGTAAATACCTCTTTGTATTCTCCAGCCGCCGGAGGAATATTACCACCAAGACTGCCACAAAATCAAACAAATATAAATCAAGCTGAGAATCACTCAGAAGACACCACAATAACAGTAAGCTGAGTATTATTAATACATTTATATACTTAAATTTGCTTACGAAATGCTATTTGAAACCCTTATACCAAACAGTAGAGTTACTCCTGTGATAATTTATAGGTTACCGGGCTTCGAGCCATGAAAATTATTTACTATATAATAATGGATGAAATAAGGTACCTTTCAATGTAATCACGGAAAAAGGAAAGAGAAGGATCGGAAAGAAGTGAAGGATTGGACTTGCACTGTTCGACGAATTGCTTCAGTTGATTCAACTTCGTTGCGTCCATAGCTTTTTCGTTACCCTATTTTTTCTTCTTTGAATTTTGATACAAATTGAGAAGAATGATACCTTTGAATCGGATTCAATAAGTAGGACGGCAGCTTCAATTACTGCTACTGCTGTGGTACACTAGCGGACCTGTGAAGCGGGTGTTCTAGAAACTTCTATTAGCTATTTATAGAAACTTCTAAAATTAGATTTTTGGTCCGGAAAAACTTCACAGTAGTTCATTATTTTGGACTTAGATCCAAAATAATCCTATTTCTTTCACAATGTGCACTGATAACCTGCATTTTTTGACAAGTGTGCACTTAAGGTCCTAATACCTATTTTAGACCCTTTTTCTCTTCGTGTAAACACAATCCAATTCCACGAAGCTTCTTTGTTTATCTTTTCTTTCTTATTAATCGATTTTTGTTATAAATATATATTATTATGGATGTTCGTTTAGTACTCAATTATAAATAAGCTTTCTGAAGAAGTTTATTCATATGGGACTCCGCTGTAAACATGTTTACCTATTTGGTACTCTAGTAAAAATAAGCCTCCTGAAAAAACTTATCATTTCGGTACTCCGTTATGAATAAATATTATCCCCGATAGAAAACTATCTATATATGGCATCGTAGCAACTTACAAACAGTTTACACAACAGCTTGCAGCAACAGCTTACAAGCAACATACAAGTAGCTAACACAACAGCTTGCAGTAACCGTTTACAAGTAGCTTACACAGCACCTTCGTTTCTTCTATAAATAAAGGAGATTTCAGTTCATTATGGATATCAGTTTGAAAGTTGAATAAATATATCAACCTCTCCCTCTACTTTTCTTTGGTTTATTTACTTTACAGTTGTTATTTTATAACATGTTATCAGCACGAGACTGCCATTTTGAGCACTTACTTCGAATTTAATTTTTATTTTAGTGTTCATCTCCGATGTAAGGAGACGCTCTTACATCCGTGGTTAGATCTTGTTCATTCCGATCATCATAAGGCAGACTATATCCTTGAGGTGGTGAGGTTTTTCTTCTTGGCAGGAAAGATGTGGATATCACTTACGTCTGGAGTGGCTGTGTAAAGTAACTTGAGTCTTTTGCTTATATTTGGTTTAATATCTTTATCATCGCTTGCTTGGTTATATGTTATGTATACAGTACCTATTTTGGTATTTATTTTCTTCATCATAGTTATCCTAATAAGCATTATAAAGTGAATAACATTGTTATATCCACTTAAACTCCAGCAAAGTTTGCAAGAAATATATAACCATCAGAAGTGGTTATGTTTCATATATATCATTGTAACTAAATTTTGTTAACCATGAAAAGTGGTATATGCCTATAACCACCAAAAGTGATAATTTAGGCTTTCTATGGTTACAATTGAAGATAAGTTAGATAAAATTTCTCTATATTACTTGCAAGCCTCAATTTGCTCATGTAGTAGCAATATCTTAAAAGAGGTTCTAAATCGTCACACAATTTGGTGTGATTAAAGCACGTTCAAATAATTATATTCCATTCCCTGAAAAATGAGAACTTTTGATAAATACTAATCCATTTATGGAGTGAATGTAACAATATTAATAAAGCTCATAAATATGAACGCACTTTTGATGTGAATATATTACAGTTTACCTCCAGAAGAGGTAATATGATTGAATGAATATATAACTCAATATTTTATATTTTAAATTTCCTCCTAAAGAAGTGCTTAAACAAAATTATAAGTTATTCAAAGTTATTTTGAAGCACAATTTCATTTCCTGGAGTGAATGAAGAAATACCATAATTCACCTCCTGGAGAGGTAAAATTACAAAGGATATAAATCTTATTTTTGTGGCATAAAGATCATTGTCGCACGTACCCATTGTACGTAAAAATATCTTGGAAAAAAGTATTTAAGGATCATTCCAAGGCAAAATTATTCTTGTAGAATATTTTCTACTACAACCACATTAATGTGTTGTGGTTAGTTATAGAGTTCCCCGAAAAAAAATAACAACTCGTGTATCTTTTCCTTAAGGATGTAATGATTATGTGGTTACTACTTTGATATAAAATATTCAGATGTTAATTGTATTTCTCCCAGCATGAGATATTTGTCACAAAATTGGTGGTAAAAATATTAAAATTCTTAATTTCTTACATTTATAAATTTAGAATTGTCTTTATATTGTTAATATGATTATGATTTTCTCTCATGACACCAAATGTGTCTGAGCACTATTTGGTAATACAAAATTTATCAACAAATCCTGAAGACTTAACTGTTTGTCGAGAAGACAAATCACATTAGTAGTATATGATAAATATTAGATTGTGGATAAT